>JARHVA010000256.1:1860000-2457500 GCA_037957365.1 Torreya grandis | reverse complement strand
TACTACATCTTCTATTAATACCTTAAACATCTCTTATCATGTGTATATTCTAAATTGAGATTGTTACATTATTACATTGATTGTTTATGTGTGAATGATTTTTGTGTATGCATGTGTTAGCTTGTTTGTGCATCCTTGTTCATAGAGGATCCTCTTGTGATTGTGTCTTACGTGAGTAAAGTCTTGACATGTCTTGTCACTAACTTGGGTGTGGTTATTAACATATTATACACCTAACATTTTTTTCATGGAAAAAATCATAACTTTATATTAATAAAAATAATAAATTACATTCTAGAGATGCTTTTCATCATTCCAAGGAAAAATGGTCAAATAAAAGAGAAAAGTAACTCGAAACTTAAAAAGAGGCACCAAATCCCTCCACAACGTGGAGAAGGAAAATATGTAGCAAGGAGAGGTTACAAAAAATTAATAATAAAATCTTCATGCCCATCCTTTGAAGACAATGAATTATCAAGGAATATGTTCCAAATAGTCCTCTAACTTGCCCTTTTTACCTTTCTTTTTTTAAAATCCTACCACACCCCTTGAGAGGGCTCAATTATGATTATTTGCATTTATGTATTCTGATTAACTATGGATGATTTAAAGGACAAGTGTTCCAACATTAGATTAGTCATCATCTCCTTATCAAAATCTGAATTCTCTAATTCATGAGCCCTCTTCACTCCCCATGGTGGGTTCTAATTCGACATAATCCTTGTATAAATACTCTACTCTTCTTCTCTTTCAACTATAGGGGTGACTAATTCCCCCAAATGTGCATCAAGTTCTCAAATGTCATGTTTTTTTGGGTTATGAGGTATGTTGTTTTTCCTTTATATTATTAACTTCTCCTCTTCCTCTTGCATAGGAAAGCTCCATATTTTATATGTTGATTTTGACCCTTTTTTTTTATGGAAGAGTTCATGCCTGTGGACAGGTAGTTTGGAGGTGTCTTGTAAGTTTGTAAATACAACATAAAAATGCAGTATTCTCAAAATCTAGTGTTTGAGTATGCTGAAGATTCCCACATCTTATTACCATTTGCTCTGATAAGCCCTTGATGATATCTATTTCCATATAAATGCGAGAAATTGTACATAAATATACTCCCATTCTCTTAGCATCAACTTTGATAAACTTGCCCAAACTATCTCCTATTCTTTTGAAGGCATAAATGAGATAAATAGGAGATTGGAGAGCTAAACCTAGATTGGCATTGTGGTGAATGAATGAGAATTTGGATCAAATTCTAGAAACCAATGAGTGAGGTAAAGTCCTATCATTCCCCAAAACCAAGGACCATTTGAAAATACTCACTTGTTGGAAATATTATCGTTGATGTCAAAAATCAAGCAATATAACATTTATGTCTGAAGGTGTTTTTAATGTTCATATCTTGGCTAAAGTGTGTTAATATTAATTAAATATTAATGAATATATTTCTGGTTGCATAAAGATAAAAGAGGGCCTATGAGGAAGTCAAAGAGTCACCAAGTAAAGACAAAAGAGGGAGAGGATGCATTTTCCCATGAAGGGTCACCTTGAGGAATTCAAAGAGTCATCGGATAAAGAAAAAAGAGGGAAAGGATGCATTTTTCACCTTGAGGAATTTGAAGGGTCATGCAAGATAAGTTTGGTGCCATTTTCTATGTGAATTGAAACATCACAAAGGGTGAATGCCAAAGGTCATTTGGAAAGCTATAAAAGGAGTCTTGGGAAGCCATTTTATATATGAATGAAAGTGAATGATTTTATCTAGCTAAGAAGAGTAGAGGAGAGTAGAGGAGAGAAGATATATAGTAGTGTCCTATCTTTTGTTGAGAAAACAACATTGAGAGATAACAGTGTTTTATACATAAAAGGGGTTAGTGCTCTTATGGGTGGGTGCTCACAAATCATTTTTGTGTTGGTGCTCAACAAAGGGGTTGGTGATCCTACAAGTTGGGACTTGTGAATATTGTAAACTTGATTTGGTGCTCATTTGTATACTTGAGATTGTTCTTCATGGTTTTTCCCACTTTGGGTTTCCATGTAAAATCTGGTGTCTCTCTCTCTCTCTCTTATGTGGTGCATGTTATTACTTTTAGTTTTATTTCATATCTTGAATGTGTGAATAAGTGGTTAAAGTAAAGGAATTTGATTAAGTAAAAGATATATGATAAATAGTGAATTAGTATATCCCGTGTTTAACAATTAGTATTAGAATAGGTTCATTTGGAAATAGTTTAACAACTTGAAGGTAGATCAGGGAAAGCACAGTGGTCAAGTAGCTAAATAAGGAGATTCAAGAGTTGAAATCTTTGGTTGAGGATCTTAAGGAATAGGTGTGTATCTTGGATTCTAAGTTGGCTATAGAATCAAAAGAAGATAAACTATTTATTCAGGATCTTAAGAATTAGCTAGAGGTTTCATATTCAAGTTTGAAATCAAGAGAAGAGTGCAATCAATTGAAGGTTGAGTTAGGTTATTTGAAGCATGAGAGGCTCATAATCAAGGTTGAGAAAGATCATGAAAGATCAGTCTAAGGTGAGAAGGATTCAAGTTTTAAAGGCAAATTGAAGAAGCCAATCAGGCAACCCAATGCCTTTAGTTTTTCCAATTATTTTCATGGCCATTATTTTGTTTGGCATCATGTTGGCCATAGGGAAAGAGAATGTTTTAGGAGAAGCAATTAGTCAAATTTGTTAGGATCCTACTCCACCAATAAGAGTATATATGATTACCTCTTGTATTAGCAACTAAACACGAAATTTAACCAGAATGAATAAGTAACTAGAAATATGAAACAACACAAGATATGAGAGACAATACACAATTGTATTAATAATCACTCAGAAGAAAATACAATAAAGAAGATGCCACTTCTTCCACCTCTAAAGCTTGCCACACCTCAAGGACTTCTTCCCTCTCTCTCTTACGGTCCCAACAATCAACTCCAATACAGAGTCGGTGTTCACCTCCACCAGTCAGTAACAACACTGCCAGTACACCAAGTACACAACCATACTCCAAGTAGATCTCCCTTTCCTTGCTACCACCTGCAAATCAATAGACCTTACTGACCTTGTAGATATCTCTACACCTTGAAGAACCCTTGTCCTTGCCTCACCAAGTCCTTATGATTCTTCAACCAGTACCCTGGTGGATCTTCTAACAGAACTTGCACACCTGCAACTCTCCAAAATCATACACACTCAGCACCCCTTTGAAACTAGGAGGAACACACCGTGCTCTCTTCTCTCTGAAGGAGCTAATATTTGCTCTCTTACTCTCTAGCACACTTTTACAATATAGCCCATGAGTCTATTATATAGATCTCATCCAAACAATAATTAGACATCTAATTACAATAATTAGATCCATAGCTTCTAGTCTAAATTTGGCTCTTGACATGCAAACACTTGGTTCGTTAACTAACTGTTTGTGAAACTGGCACTTCTAAACCACATAGGTGATCGACATCGGTCCCTGTCTACCTGGAGATGACTGACGCCAGCTGATTCCTGACCGATGTTAGTTGCTCTTCCTGTCTAATCCTATCGATGTCGATTGATTAGACCGATGTTGGTTGCTCTGTAACTTAGCAACCTTTAGCAACCTCCTCCCCTATTTGCATCAGTGAAGCTTTTAGCTCCACAACTTAACAATCTCCCACTTGGAGATAAATAATTACACTTGTATCTGTACCTGTACCTTCATCTAATTCATTCCTTGGCTTGTATCCCTCTTCAAGATCAATCCTGAAGACCAACCACCACACAACCTGTGATGCTACACCTGTCATCCAAGTAACTTGCCACATCTGAACCTACAAACCCATGTAGTGAAGACCTTGATCCTGCATAACATGAATCCCTACTACTGGTCCCTCTTAGATACCTGAGAATCCACCTTCCCCGAATTGGATCCAAACTCTCTGACAACTCCCACTGCTTGGAAAAAACTTAGGTCTACACCAGACCTTATGTGATTTCGAACCCTATTCTAAGCTAAGCTTGAACTGTCCAGCCCTTGGTGTGCTTACCGATTCTACATCCTGCATCTTGAACCTCACCAACACCTTCTTCACATCAGCTCCCACTAGAGACAAAATCTCCATGTCTCTTATGCCAAAAAAATTTGCTGCTCCAAATTCTTCATGACATACCTCTGAACTAACCTTACCCTCAGCTCAACAAATCCCTATATGTACAAACCTGCTAGCATATCACCCACATACAGTAACAAGATAATGTTGTAACCATCATCCACCTGGTAAGTCAAACACAATGGTTACACTGACATTGATTGAAGCCCTGCTTTGTCATCCACCTGTCAAAACCTGTACCACTGTCCTGTAGCTTTCTCAAGACCATATACCTTGGCCTTTCGTCTCACGTATCCATCCACTCTCTTCTTCAACTTGGGAATCCATCTATCTTTCAGTGCTTTCTTCCAGCTGACAACTCCACCAACAAACTCCTGTTTGGTTCTTCTCCAAGGACTCACACTCCTCATCCATGCCAAACTCCCACTATTTCTAGATTCTACCTGCATTGCCTCTTCACGTCTTCCTAGTTCTTGACCATTAGTAAGTAACTAATAAGAAGGTGAACAAAGAATATGAGGTCCACTTACCCTTTCAATCCTCCATATGGGTGTTTGAGACTCCTTGACAGCTTGCTGTCTGCCCACTATCTGTTCTAGTGACCGATCTCGGTCATCTCCCAATCTACACCAGATCGACGTTGGTTCCCTATGATTGACCCTGTCTGTCGACATCAATTTCTTGACTGACACCAGTGTACCTCTTGTCGATGTCAGTTGCTGTATGACTGACATTAGTTCCTTCTGCCCAACACCACTAACTCTATTGATTTGCACATGACTGACGTCGGTGCCTGTCTATTCAACGTCGGTTCCTCCTGACCGATGCCGGTACCTGTGTTTGCTTGTGAGTGATGACTTTTTACCTATGAGCTCCTTTTAGATCAAAACCCTGTTTAAATCAACACAACCCTGTTCAAAATAATTCAGTCCCCTGAACTGATCTCTGTCCGTCATCTCCTCCATGAACACCAAGGCTTTTTAGTTCTTAAGTTTGTCAAAGATATCTATCTTTCGCTTAAGAACATGCATTCCCCTCCTACATATGTGACCAAGCCTACAAAGCCACATCTCTACAACAGAAGGTGAATCAATAATATAAGTAGATAGATAAAGGATACCTACTTTCTTACCACCGTCTAATTCAAGTACATCTGCTGTGAGAGTTACTGTGCATCTCCCATCACCCAACTTTCCTAAAGAAATTAGACTCATCTCCAAGACTGGTACCTACATGACCTCCTTCAACACGTGTGTTTTATCCATCTATAATTTGAGCTTCACTTCCCCTTTGCCAATAATCTGACAAGGCTCACCAGCTCCTAAATAAATCTCTCCAAAGTCTCTAAAGACATACCCATGAAAAGATGCTCTATTTCGGGCTGCATGGAAAGAGGTAACATAATCTATAGACCAAGATTCTACTTTATCTAGAGCAACCTGTGCAACAACACCTACAACATCTGCTTCTACATGTTGATCTTCTACCGACCAAAAAATCTCCCTTTACCTGCTCTTTCTTTCCATCAATCAGACCATTCATGCTATTTAGTTTCTCCATTCGTAGCTTACTTTCTTCTGCCATTGCTATACTCCCACTCAATCTGAAACCCCTGAGAGTGACCTGTAATCAAATAACACTAACCAGATCTGAACCACTTGTTAGTCAACCCAACCAAAAGCTCTAATACCAACTGTCAAGTGGTATCAAGCTCTAGAACCTATAACCAGGCTCTGATACCAACTGTCAGGATCCTACTCCACCAATAAGAGTATATATGATTACCTCTTGTATTAGTAACTAAACACAAAATTTAACCAGAATGAATAAGTAACTAGAAATATGAAACAACACAGGATATGAGAGATAATACACAATTGTATTAATAATCACTCAGAAGAAAATACAATAAAGAAGATGCCACTTCTTCTTCCACCTCTAAGGCTTGCCACACCTCAAGGACTTCTTCCCTCTCTCTCTTGTGGTCCCAACAATCAACTCTAATACAGAGTTGGTGTTCACCTCCACCAGTTAGTAACAATGCTGCCAGTACACCAAGTACACAACCGTACTCCAAGTAGATCTCCCTTTCCTTGCTGCCACCTGCAAATCAACAGACCTTACTTAACTTGTAGATATCTCTACACCCTGAAGAACCCTTGTCCTTGCCTCACCAAGTCCTTATGATTCTTTAACCAGTACCCTGGTGGATCTTCTACCAGAACTTGCACAACTGCATCTCTTCAAGATCATACACACTCAGCACCCCTTTGGAACTAGGAGGAACACACCGTGCTCTCTTCTCTCTGAAGGAGCTAATATTTGCTCTCTTACTCTCTAGCACACTTTTACAATACAGCCCATGAGTCTATTATATAGATCTCATCCAAAAAATAATTAGACATCTAATTACAATAATTAAATATGTAGCTTCTAGTCTAAATTTGGCTCTTGACATGCAAACACTTGGTTCATTAACTAACTATCTGTGAAATTGGCAGTTCTAAACTGCACAGGCGACCGACATCGATCCCTGTCTACCTGGAGATGACCGACGCTGGTCGATTCCTGACTGATGTTGGTTGCTCTTCCTACCTAATCCTACCGACATCAATTGATCAGATCGACGCTGGTTGCTCTATAACTCAACAACCTTCAGCAACCTCCTCCCTTATTTGCATCAGTGAAGCTTTTAGCTCCACAACCTAACAAAATTGAGATTTTAGTCATATTCAAGTAAAAGGTATGATAAATTTTGTTTTCTTTTATTGTCATAAGGTTGGCCATATTGCTAAATTATGTCTAAATGGATTAAAGAGATCCTCAAGGTATGTCAAAGGATATAAAGCCCCTAAAAACTATGAAAAGGGCTAAACTCAGGTTTGGAGACCTAAGATAGTAAAGGTTGATTAGGTTCAGTCTAAGAGTGAGAATAGATTACTTTCTATAGTGGAGAAGGAATTAAATAGGAAGGACTATGTGGAACTCTTGTTATTAGGAAAGATAATGAATATTAGTCCTAAACAACCTATAGATCAAAGAGAATCTCTTGTTACATTTGAGCATGAGCTTTGTCAAGATAAGACAGTTGCAAGAGTTGAGAGATGAACAACATCATGGATGTTGAGGTTAGTGAGTCAAAGAAGTTAGACATGCCCAAATGGATTCTAAGAGAAAGAAATCAACCTTATGGATGCAAGAAGATCAGAGAAGTAACGGAGGAGATGTGGGCATCTCCTGAGTTCATTTTGTTCTAAGACCCTTTGTGTGGGGTGTCTCTTCTAGGCTTCAAGGAGACACTTTATAAAAAAAAATTGAAGCATGGTGGATGTTGTTGGGTCTTGTCTATTTTGCAAGATAAGAAAGTCATGAAGGTGAGTTGACAGATTAATTTGTATATCAGTTGAGGGGGAGTTAAGTGTTAGGTCCATGACAAAATCTTTTCCTTGGTGTCAAAGGGGGAGAATTATAGAAATAGGTACATGAATAGGTTCGAAAAACAAGATGCTTTAGTAAGGGGGAGTTACTATATGTTTTCAGTTGGTTTAGTTTGTAGTTTGTGTAGATCTCAGTTTCAGGATGGCATGTGTAGTACATGTTTTTAGAATGTTGTAGTTTCAGTTTGAGGTTGCCATCAATAACAAAGGGGGAGATTGTTGGAAATATTATCATTGATGAAAAAATTCTATCGTTATAACATGTAATGTCTAAAGGTGTTTTTAATGTTCATATCTTGGCTAAAGTGTGTTAATATTAATTAAATATTAACGAATATATTTTTGGTTGCATAAACACAAAAGAGGGCCCATGAGGAAGTCAAAGAGTCACCAAGTAAAGACAAAAGAGGGAAAGGATGTGTTTTCCAATGAAGGGTCACCTTGAGGAATTTGAAGAGTCACTAGATAAAGACAAAAGAGGGAAAGGATGCATTTTCCCATGAAGGGTCACTTTGAGGAATTCGAAGGGTCATGCAAGACAAGTTTGGTGCCATTTTCTATATGAATTGAAAGGTCAAAAAGGGTGAATGCCAAAGGTCATTTGGAAAGTTATAAAAGGAGGCTTGGAAAGCTATTTGATATATGAATAAAAGTGAATGATTTTATCTAGCTGAGAAGAGCAGAGGAGATAAGAGGAGAGAAGAGATATAGTAGTGTGCTATCATTTATTGAGAAAGCAACATTGAGAGATAGTGGTGTTTTACACACAAAAGGGGTTGGTGCTTCCATGGGTGGGTGCTCACAAATCATTAATGTGTTGGTGCTCAGCAAAAGGGTTGGTGCTCCTGCAAGTTAGTGCTTGCAAACATTATAAACTTGAGTTGGTGCTCATTTATATACTTGAGATTGTTCTCAGTGGTTTTTTCCACTTTGGGATTTCGTGTAAAATTGGTGTCTCTCTCTCTCTCTCTTATGTGGTGCATGTTATTGCTTTTAGTTTTATTGCATATCTTGAATGTGCGACTAAGTGGTTAAAGTAAAGGAATTTGATTAAGTAAAAGATATATGATATATTATGAATCAATATATCCTGTGCTTAACTAAGGACCAAATTCTAAAAATATATTAATCAATAAAATATAGGTACCTTTAAGAATTTTTTTACCTTATAAATATTAAAATTAAGATATAATTTTCACAAACTAAATGCTGTCCAAGTATTATTTTATATTTTACCACTAACATTTATATGGTGATATGTACTTAAGAATGGAAACTAGTGGATGGAGCTTGCAAACACCACATTGGTTATATATTAGCCTTTCTGAACTATTTACCCATCTTGTAGATTATTCAAGCATGGTGGAATAGGAGGCAAGGTTGTGAACACAAAGCCAATTTTAGAGCACATTTCCACCTAAATGGAAGTGGCCACTTTATACAAGAAGTATTTGGTAGAATAAGTTTTTTTCAAAATTTATAGTGGTGGTCATAAGAACTTAAGAATTGTCTGATGTCACAGCTACACTAACATAGTATACAAAACTATTACAACTTCCAAAAGACCTATAACACTAATTTGGGTAACCATTTTTATTTTGGTGGACCAACGAATAACAATAACTTTAGTAAATAACTAGACTAATTTTAGCATTAAGATTTTCTTCCATTCTTATGAGCCATGTTAGGTTATTAAATGTTATATGTATTTATTATGTTATGACGTATAGATAATTCATCATTTTTTTTGAAAATTTGAAGGTATAAAGTTTAATTCTCTTTCAAATAGAGATTCTTCACAATAAAGGAGACATTCTAAGCTTTGACCTACTTGTTAAGGGATTCATCTCCCTAAAATAAATTATTATTTTATCTGTTTTAGGATTAATGTGATCCTATTAGCATAAATATAATTAAATATTAAAATTTCTTAAGATATATAATACTCATACAAATCTGAATGCAACTAGCTAAATGTATAACTTGCTATTTATGGAAAACAGTATTAAGATTATGCACTTAGCTTGTTTCAGATGAATGTATGTTTATGACAATCATATATTCATATGGAATGAAATAAAATGGGCCTAAGAGATATTATATATAAAAATAAAGTGTAAATATGAGCCTGTCAAGGTCCACACTTCACTAGATGCTTGTGTAGTGTGATATGTCACCTAGGGTGAGAAATTATCTTTGAAGATTGCATGAATCCTATGAATATTTTGATGATTCTATTTGTGTTTACAAAGGGATCATATATATGCACATGTCTTTGTTTGGTTGTACATATATCTATTTTACCTTCTCTTTTTTTCAAAACCCTAGGTCTTCAAATTATACAATGAGATAATTATGAATGGGGAAATGGGTAAAAGGGATGGGTTGAGCTAGCTCTAGACACCCTCTATGACTAAGCACTACCTACATATCCAAAACTATGAAGAGGGAAGTCAAATCACATGTATTTATCCCACCTAACTGAGTGTGTATAATCCCATGTAAAGCTAACATGTAGTGTAATCCTATGTATGGGTTTCAACACTTGAAAACATGTGACTTAACCTTGAAAATGGTATTCATACTTATCTCATGAATTTCTCCTTTAATGGATTTCAAATTTGTACTAAATAGGGAGGTTCCTTTCAATGTGAAAATGTATGAGAAATTTTATAGATAGATAAATGCTTAGGATTGATATGTTTATATAGTTGACTATTTAGGTAATTCCCTGTGAACTGACATGTGAAATGTATGGGATGACCCTTTTGAACAATATAAATTTTGGAAACTAGTCGTTGAATGGCATGGAGATAGGTTCAGCTTAAGTGGATAATTCTATAGCAATGGAATTATCTGAGAGGTATAAACTTGTCCAAAAAATATGAAAACTAACTTAAGGCAAGGAAATACTCTGAGAATGATATAGAGTTGTTTGGACAAAGACTAGGAAGATCCCATGTAATAATAACATCAACTTGGAAGGGTCAAGCCCATATAAGAGTAAAAGACTATGAGAATTTGGAAAACAAGATTCATGTAATTGAGCATATGTGAAGTTTGTCTAAGGTTGGCCAAATTACCCATTTTAAAGTTTCTAATACCAAATATTATTGTCTACACCCCCCTTATTCTAGTAATAAAATTGATAGAAGAAAATGATAGAAGGTGATATCTGACTATAATTGTGATGAATGTGCTCAATTATGTACTATTTGTTGTACTTTTCTCCATGCAAACCTATAATGAAATATGTAGAAATTAGTTTTTTACTTATGATGTAAAACAAAGAAGTGACAACATTGAACTTATGTGAAATAAAATACTATGGAAAGAATACACCTATGTGCATGCAAGGCAAACTTATCTTCTAGAGACAATGGAGAATGAGGAGATAATGCCCTATTGGAGATGCCTATGTGAAACTATGGGTTTAGTTAAATATTCCCCAACCCTTATTATAAATGAATAAGTGCCTAAAATTTATGTTTATGCATAACTTTATTCCCACACAACTCCAATAATTACGAGTAAATAGAATCTACTAAGTCTTAATTAATTTAATAAATGTTTGAGAGTGTGCATTTTTTTTGAATCATCTATTGTAAATGGATTATATGATTGAATCTGAGTAATGCCTACATATAATTTTTTATTTGAAATAAAGCTAAGTAATATTGAACAAATAATGACATGAGTTTCCATTACATCTCATAATTTGAGTCACATACCCTGTGTCAATGTATCATGATGTCTATGAAATTATGAAAATATATCATGCATATACCCCCATTATAATAATCTATGTAAATTGAGTCCTGTAATTTGAATAATAATCTTGTAAAATATATGAAATCTCTGACATATGCCTCACTTATACCCTTAATTTAAGTTAAATTTATCATAATTTGAGTAAAACCTGTAATAATCTGAGTAAATCTTGTAATAATATGCTTACACTGATACCATTTGGAAGTAATATGTGCCCAAAATCTATTTTTTTAGAGACTATCAAGGCTTTTTCTAATTTAAAACTAAGTAAAAATCTAATTTAATTTAAGATTTAAGAAAATTAAACATTGAAGTACCCTTGTTACAAGGCATTAAGGATATTTTAGAATTAAACAGAGGAATTGAAAGCCTATGTGTCAAGACACCTAGAAGAAAGAAACAATACCCAAAGACTATGCATGTAGATGGTAAACTAGTTGATCTTTTAGTAAAAAAATTATTATTACCCAAATATATAAACCCAAAAAGTCTAGTCATAATATTTACTATAAGAAAGAAATAAATACCCAATGATTTGGTAGATTTGGGTGTAGCAATCAATGTAATGATAACTAAAACTCTCCAGACACTATCCCTTATGAGGATGCAACCTACCTCCACCATTTTCCAAATGTTGATCAGTCAGTTACTAAACTAGAAGGTACTATAGAATATGTAGCTATAATGATTGAATCATGGGAGTATCTAGTATTTTTTATGGTGCAACAACTTAAAACCAAGAAGTTAGGATACCCCTTCATTTTGGGAAGACCTTGGTTAGCTATTGTAGCGGTATTATTTGATTACAGATTTGGAAATATGACTATTTAAAATAGTCTAAAATCAAAATGAATATCCTTATATCCCCTTACAAAACCCTCATTGGATTACACTAAACCACTTTGGGTAGATGAACAAGAAAAAATAAGAATAGTTTTCCATCCTTAGCCATGATAACTGTATAAAGACGCAATCAAAAATTAACTGATGAGTTAGCACAAGATTTGGAAAAATCCACTAACACCAAGAGCCTAGATATGGACTTTGTTAGTCTATCCACTATGGACTTTTCTAGTTTGTCTACTATAGACTCTGCTAGTCTATCTGCTACAAATTCTGCCAATCTATCTACTACGAACTCTATCTGATTCTTGGCTATGAACTCTACCAGTCCATCAGCTACAGACTCCACTAGACTTGTTACTACAGACTCAATATTTGAACATTCAACATATGAAAATAGACCATTACAAGAAATTATTTGGAATTGGGTAGAAGACACACCAACTAATTCTTTAACTGCATTTCATTATCCATTAGCCATAATCATTCATCTAGAAGATGGATTTAAAAAAAATGTAACTACATTTCATCTATTATTATCACATCTATGTCCTCTTAATTTCTTGATGAGTAAATTTAAACAAGTAGAATATATCCATCCCAACACTAAACAAGTTATGGTATTATCAAGAAAAATATTGAACATAAATAGTTGGTTAACTCATGATCAAGAAATGAAAGTTTTTGATGTCTTAGAAAAACATACGAAAGCATTTGCTTGGGATTATATAGATATGAGAGGAATTTATCTGAGTGTTTGTACCCATCACATTTATATAATTATGAAAAAACAATTAGACAACCACAAAGATGGATAAATCCAACATTAAGGGATATAGTAAAAACTAAAATTATGAAATTGTTGGATGTAGGATTCATTTACCCTATTTCAAATAGCCAATGGGTTTCTCCATTGGTAATCATATCAAAGAAAAATAGGAAATGGAGATTGTGTGTGGATTAGTGAGAGATAAATAAAAACATTATGAGAGATTATTTTTCGCTTCTTTTTATTGATCAAGTGCTTGATAATCTGGAATGAAAGGAATACTTTTCCTTTTTGGATGGATTTAGTGGGTACAATCATATAATAGTGATAGCCAAGGATCAATACAAAACCACTTTCACTTGCACATGGAGTATATTTACTTATAGAGTCTTACCATTTGGTCTTTGTGATGCCCAAACTACTTTCTAATGAGTGGTTTTAACCATATTCTCTAATTTGACTAGTGATTGTGTGTGTGTTAGAGGTACAATCACTAAGAGCGAGGGAGATGAATCAGTGAGCCTAGAAAATTCAACTTCAATTTCAATCCTTTCAATTTATTAATCAATTACCATAAGCATTCATGAGACATACACAATATTCATAGCAATGAGCAAGAGAGATAGTACAAGATCAATCACATAACACATGACATATGTGGGAAACCCTCCTGGGGGAGAAAACCCACTGGAACCTACAATTAGAATATTATCCTATACTAAAAAGAACTAATCTAGACTAGCTGTAACTAATCAAGGAACTACAATCCCTATATAGTGAGACTACAATCTTACAAGGTGATATAACACCTATCTAGCTAAGCTACAATAACAACTAGACCTTTAGCAAGTTTCACTTTGTAAGGAGGCTGAAACCCCCTTGGATGCTAAGCTACCACAACAACACCTATGAACGCATCCACCTTTGAATTGATGTATTCAACACCTGATGATGGACTTATGATTATTACTCTTCATATTTACTCATATTCAATTTGCAAGAGCACTATTCTACCAACATAATTATGACTTATAGGTCATACAAATAGTCCTTAATCTAATATGATTTTCAACACATCCATAGGGAAATCTACCCTCCTTCGAATTATAATTCACACACACAAGCCTCTCTCAAATCTTTCCCAAGTCTCTCACTCATGTCCAGTAATCACCATCTTTGATTTCACTATTTATAAAGCATTCATGATCATCACCATCTTGGTCGGCCATTAGGCATGCCTTAACCCTTAAGGTAACTATCTCATTGAAACATAGCTCAATATAATCTTCATAGGTCAGCCATGACATCTATGGGTCACCCTTAAGTAACTACACCATTTAACACATAGACAAGTAAAATAAGAACATAGGATCACTTCAAAATACATAGTTCCACACTACATGATCCCTTAGTCATCTTCAAATGCTTATAGTCATCATTGCAATCTTGATCAACATTATATGCACACAATCACCATGAACGAATACACAATTGACTTCTAATAGGATTGATCAAACCTTCATAATGCACATAGATGATCCTCATAGAGTTTGTAATAGTTCCCATTATCTAATTCATTATGAAACATCAAAACAACATCTACACAAGCTCAATTATCCTTCTTGGGTCACTTGCAGAACAAGCACAAACACATAATCAACTTTAAAACTTAATAACTATGACTTTATATAATTTTATATATTCAAATTTATATTTATATATTCACCTTTGAGTCCTCTACCACTTTCATTTTTACACCATGAGCAAATTCATCTTTGATCAAAATATATGGTCCAGAAACCACATACTACTTTTTCCCTTTGTTAAATTCAAATATTCAAATGTAAATAGTCACAGTTAAACATCTAATAGTTGACCTCATCTTGTGTAATTAGAAACTTTAAATCAACATGATCCATCAATTTCTATGGAGCAGTTAGGTCTTTATCTCATAACACTCACTATTCGATCTTGCTTGGAACCCCCGTGATCATGACACTTGGCACCCTTATGTGCCTAATCACTTTAATTATTAAACATCATACACTTCTTACCATCTCAGTCATGATGCACTATTAGATAAAAATTGTACGAGCACCTATAAACCTTTGGATCTTCATTTGATCCTTATCTTTAACTCGTGAAAAATAGATTAAGTATGGGAACTATTGTAATCTGTCTGAGAAGCTAACTTTGAACCTCAATAACTTTTACCTTTCTCACTTGTACGATCTCAAATTTGGACCATATGATCTCATCATATAGGATAATACATCCCTGTGACAAAATAGTCCTAGAACACTCACACATGTGAGTATAATGACACTAAAATTCTCACTCAATTTTTTTTGCCACAGAGCCAACTATGTCAAAAACTTGTTTGGAAGGCCAACTTTGAACATGCATATCTTTTGCCATGCTTTAACACTTGACCTAAAAATTAGCACAAATCAACTAGGCATAAAACTAACCAAACCCATATGATCATCTTATTTTTAAACATCCATATGTGTGATATATTCCATCACCAAACTACTTACTCGGCTATTTCTTACCTCATGCAAATTTGGCTAAGTATGAGAAAACACTATCAAAATGCCTAGGAGGCCAACTTTGCACTCGCATATATTTTGATGCACTTAGGTGCATGACCTAAGATTTATTGCATAATAATTAAGAATAATAATAAACAAACCCATGTGACCATTTTCTCCTAAACTCTCCATGTGTGTAAATGATGACATCATCAACATGCTTATTCAGCTCTATTTGAACATGAAAAACACTGTCAAAATGCTTGAGAGCCCAACTTTGCACCCATATATCTTTGACTACATTTAAGCACATGACCTAAGATTTATCACATAAAAAATAGGGAATAATATGATCACAACCATATGACCAAATCCCCCTGACTTATGCACATGTGGTAATGGTGATGTCATCAAATTGCCTACTCAGATTTTTGTCATTAGACCCAAAATGTCTAGATGACAACAACGATCAACCAAATGAAATCCACTTATGAAAAAAAGCACTAAAAGCTTACAAAAAACATTAGGGACCTTTTTAACATTCTCAATACTCCATACTCATCCCTAAACATCAATAACCATGTCAAAATAGAAGATCAACCAATCATAATTCAAGCATACTAGGACAAGCACATTGCACACTTTGTCATTTTCACTTAGACCATCAAGGCTCTTCATCCACTCACCTGGACACCTTCATGACATCATTGACAACTCTCCAAAAAAGTGTACATGTATGACTTCACTACTCATGAA
Organism: Torreya grandis; assembly: GCA_037957365.1. Lineage (NCBI taxonomy): Eukaryota > Viridiplantae > Streptophyta > Pinopsida > Cupressales > Taxaceae > Torreya > Torreya grandis. Next base: position 2,441,297 of record JARHVA010000256.1, on the reverse strand, counting down.
AATACATTTGATGAAGCCTTACATAATCTTGACAAGGTCTTAACTAGATGTGAATAACACCAACTATCACTAAGCCATGGTAAATGCCTAATGATAATAGATCAAGTCATAGTATTAGGACACCATATCTATGCCAAGGGAATCCAAGTGTATCCTAATAAAATTAAAATAATTTTCAACCTACCTATCCCATAAAATCAAATTGATATCAAAAGTTTCTTAGGTCATGCTAATTTTTATAGATGTTTTATAGAAGACTTCAGTAAAATTAATGCTCCTATGTTTAATTTTTTGGCAAAGGACAATGAATTTATGTGGAATGATGATTGTCAAAATGTATTTGAATCCATTAAAGAAAAATCAAGCTCTACACCAGTGTTAAGAGGACCCAATTGGTAAAAACCCTTTCACATTTACACTGATGCTTCTAATTATGCAATGGGGTAAGTTTTAGGACAAAAAGATGAGAATGATCATATGTATGTCATTTATTATATAAAAAAATATCACACCAACTGAAAGGAATTAAATTAAACACAATAAAAAAATTCCTTACTGTAATTTATGCCATCAACAAATTCATACACTAAATTACAAGTTATAAGGTCTTCATATACATAAATCATTCAACCATAAGGTATGTTATGAATAAATCTATAGTAGGAGGAAAAATCATAATATGGTTGTTACTTTTAAAATAATTTGATAAAACCATCATTATTAAATCAAGAAAATTTAATGTTAGGTTGTGGAACTAAAAGCTTCACTGATGCAAACAGGGGAGGAGGTTGCTGAGTGTCACAGACACCAGCGTCGATCAGGCCAACCGACGTCAGCAAGGAGCAGACAAAAGAGCAACCGACGTCGGTCAAAAGTTGGCCGGCATCGGTCACCTCCAGGCAGATAGGGATCGACGTCGGTCGCCTGTGCAGTTCAGAACTTCAAGTTTTATGGGCAGTTAGTTAACGAACCAAGTGTTTGCATGTCAAGAGCCAAATTTAGACTAGAAGCTATGGATCTAATTATTGTTTGGATGAGATCTATATAATAGACTCATGGGTTGTATTGTAAATGCGTGCTAGAGAGTAAGAGAGCAAATATTAGCTCTTTCTGTGTGTGAAGTGAGCATGGTGTGTTGCTCCTAGTGCCACAATGCCAAGTGTGGGTGCTGGTTTGGAGATTCAGAAGGATTCTTCATGCATGTATGATCTTTGTCAATAGGTGTGCATGGATACATTAGAAGATCTGCATGGTAAGTAAGATCATTGATCTGCAGGTGTATGTGGGTGCGGGATCCAGGTTTGTAGGTGTGCAGAACCAGATTGATTTGTAGGTGTGCAAGATCAAGGAGGACAACAACATAACAGGGAGCAAGATCAGGCAGGATTTACTTGGAGTACAGTGTGTACTCAGAAAGAGAGCAAAGAGGAAGGCAAGGAAGATCCTTCCAAAGTAAGATCATTTGAGTTGCAGGTTGTTGCAGGTTTATGGGAGATCTACTTGGAGTGTGTTGTGCACTCGGTTGAGTATGTGTATATACTCAGAGTACTGGCAGTAGTGGATACTGACTGGTGGATAGTGTATATACTCGAAGTACTCAGAGCATTTGAGTATATATGAATCATGTATTCTAATCATACAAATGTCATGCCATGATAAATATATCAATGGAAACACAAGTGAATAGCAAACATAGTAATGAACATCTATAAATTGAGTAATAACTATGAAAAATGTGCATGATATGTATCATGGCACCAAAAACAAGAATAATAGTGTGTGATATAGATCACGATACAAGATAAGCTCAATAAACAATCCTAACTAGATCCACAGAGAGCAAACATAGTCAAATAATCACACACAATGTCATGGCCATGATACACACAATAAAACACACATAAAAACACTAAATGTCACTTAAGGTTTAGGGCCACACACAATAAATAAAAAAATGTGAGACAAGGTTCATGGCCACACATAGAAGACAAGTGAATGTCACACAAGGGTCACGACCACACACACCAATTAAGAAATTTTCACACAAGGCTTAGGGATACACTAAGAATAGATAATAACATTGCATATGCATATAAAAAATAAAACTAATCTACACCGTCAATGTATGCCATCATCCCATATATAAAAATATAATATCTAATGAAATAACAATTTGAGTAGTATGAGTTAGTGCAAGTCATGTATAATTAGTGTAAAGTAATGCACTATGATCAATGGAAATAATCACATATAGATAAAATTTGTGTAAATTAACAAGATGCCCCTAGTGTAGGAAGCTAGTTAATTATTGTCACCAACACACCCCCATGTGTGCTTAAAATAGGGACTCACTAAATCAAGAATGAGTTTTTATGCATTGCTTGAGTATCTTAATTATTATTTCAATTTTGTTTAGACATCTTGTCAATATGTAAGGCTGGTTTTCAAGGTTTTATCATGTTTTGGCATGAAAAATTGATTCCTATGTATATATAATGGGTTATTTGAAGTGCAAGTCTATAGGATTTTATTGTTAATTTGATAGGGCTTCACTAGTGCTATCCAAAATTTTGATATCATCATAAGCTCTCAATTTATTTTCCATTACGTATACCAAGTCAATATAATCAATTTTTATTATAAACACTTGGTGTGCAAATTTAGTCTTGTATCTCAAAAACTTGGTACTTATTAGGAGAAAAGGCCTAATTTGGTTTGAGTTCCACAAATACCATTCATCGCTGACATGCCCAATTTGGTCTTGGTTCTCTAAGTGCCTAAAAAGCTCAATTTGGTGTGAGTTCCTTAGGTTATGTTCATCACTGACATGCCCAATTTAGTCTAGTTCCCCAAGTATCATAGGTGCCTGAAGTGTTCGATGGGTCAAAAAAATTAGATGGGGTCTATGAAGTGCCTTAGATACCCAAAAATTTTAATGGACTCAATTAGGTCATGTTCCTTAGGTAACTCAAGTAAACGATGTACTCGATACATGTGATATGCCTAAATGTCTACAAAGATTTTACTAAGTGTCATAGGTACCTCATAGACCTAATGAAGCCAATATTGTCATGGTTCCATAAATACCTCAAGTATTTAGGGTGCCTGATGGGTCTAATAAACCTGATGGAGTCTACAAAGTGCTTGAAGTGCCAATAATCACTAGTAGACCTGAAAATTAAGAAACATGCTTAGTTATTGAGGTGCTTGAAAGGATGATGGACCCAATATGGTCTAGTTCCTTAGGTTTTTAAAGTACTCGATAAACTTGACAAGGTTTGCATAAAGTAAAAAATGAGTTTTTTGAGATGTTCCACCTACCCTAGTTCATGATGAGGCTCATAAAATTGATGGGGTATACCATAGGCAAACAAAAAGCTACAAAATATTATGTTATGAAATTTTGAATGTCAAAAGTCATAGTGGAATACAAATGGCCAAGCTATATCTCAAGAAATTTATTTAGAGTGCTGATTGTATCTCTTGATAAAATTGACAATGACATCAATACATGAAAACAAACAATAAATAAACCTTAGAATGTAACTTCCATTCCACAAGCAAATTTTAATCAATAGGAAAATCCCAACTCACAAGCATCATCTAGTTCACCTGCAACTGTGGCTTCAACAAAAATAACATTTAAAATTGAAGCTAATTAAATATTGTTGTCTTTATCTATTTTTTGAATATATATTTGAAGTTGAACTGAAGTAAACTATTCAAATTTACATGATATTTATGTCTAATCATCATATAAATTCACCTTTGGGGCTTATATATACTTTGTATTCTAATCTCTTTAATCAAGAGAAGGATCATGCCAATATCAATAAAGCTATGAAATTCTCAGGAAAGTTCAATGTTGATTTATTTTTGTTCTCTTTATCAAAATTTATAGATACATGTCTAATTTATATTAAACAAGATTAATTTATATAATTGGTTAAGCATTTTATTTGTGAATAAGTTATGTTGAACCTATTTTTAGTCTCACTATTTTATACTATTTAAGGATTAAAAGTTTTGATTTATGATTAAATGTGCAATATAAAATTTGTCACTAATCAAATTCTTGATGCCAATGTTATAAATTTAATTCAAACATATTTCCCATAGACTTTCTATTGTATTTGACTTGGGATGAGTTGTTACTAGAACATGTTTAATATTAGTTAAATTATGCTTAGTTAATTTAATGATTTGGATTTGTTTGAAATATTTACTCTATGTTGACAAAAGATACTTCTTTTCTCCTTCCCTTTTGCTCCTTTTTGAGTTTTTAAAAAATATTATCTACCCACTTTAGTTTAGAATAATATGTGCATAAGACCACAATAGGTTTTAGAAGGAGTCTACCTAAGTATCCATATCTAGATTTGTTGATGGTAACAAGTTACCACTTTGCCCTTGTAACTATTCTACCAACTTGATTAATAAAAAATTGCATACTTGAAACTCATGCATCGATTTATTTTTGTAACTCTAAAATGAGAGGGTAAAAACCTGTCATCTGTTAGGTGGGTAAAATATGTATCAACATTCATGAGTCTAGGAACATGTCCCACATCTATGTGTCTATATCATAGATGACATGTATGTCCTGCATCTCACTCATGTATATCATACAAGTCATGTATAATCAATTTAAGTCATGAAAGTCATTGGTAACATGATTCAATACAAGTAATGTATAATCAGTGTAAAGTAATGCACTATGAGCAATGTAAATAATCATAGATAGATATAACTTATGTAAAGTAGTAATGTGCCCCGATAAAGAGTGTTCCCTCGATGTAAGAAGGTAGCTCATGAGAATAGAAATGTCCTACATTTGTGTGTCCATATCATAGATGATATGTATGCCCTGCATCTCACTCATGTAAATTGTGAAATATATGTTCATAAAAATTGGAAAGTATACTATAAATGATCAATCATAAACAAATTATGTAATTAAGAAACACATGTCATACATAGGTCTTTGGTGTTTATTTTTTAATATTTTAATATTTTATATTTTTTTGAGTTTATTAATTTTTTTAATTTGAGTTATATTCATACTAACCAATGATATTGTATATGGGGTAGTCATATGTGGGTCATGTATCCCTCAAATACAATTTATTTACAATATGTGTTGAGTTATTTGATGTATCATCATGAAAAATAGGAAGCTCCTATCTTGTAATAGTAATTCAATCTTCTTCTTCACCATCATAATACCAATTATTGATATCATCATGTAAATTATTTCCTTCATTCACAGATGCATGATCATCATGCCCACAAACACTATCATTAATGACAAAAGTAAGAATATGTACAACTATATTTGTTTGCTCATTTGTATAATCATAAGGCAATGCATCAAATTATGGTATTATTATTTTTAAATTATGTTGCTCTTTAATATGTTCCTTATTATCAAGTTATTACTCTTATTTTTAGTTATACATAAATAATAAAATATGGTATTAAACACTTGACAATGATAATCTTGACATACATTTACCACACATGACTTGAGCACACAAACATGGTCCTAATTTTCCATTATCTCACACCTACATGCTACCTTATAGGTTTGATCCTTTAATTTTGTTGTTACACACCTATAGGGACCTTACTATTTATTTTAAACCTACTAATTATCCTACACAAACATATCTACATCCTTAGTTCAATCCACCTCTACATGGGTCACTACCATCAGGCTTGGTTAGTATTGCCAACTGATAATTACACTCTCCTAAAAACAATGACTATTTAAAATCAAACATTTCCTTAGGGTTGGCCCATCAACCTAGTTTGTAAATGGCATGAAAAGTTACCCAATTGGACTCATATATATGCAAGTTAAGGAAACACTTGATGGGGAATTTTCACTTATTAGGTACACATATATACACTATTTCACATTGCATAAAACTAACCTATTCTTCCCAAAGTATGAATCTATCATTGGGAATAGTTACAAGCCAAGTTTAAAGCATACCAAATCTAAGTTAGAGCAAACATTGTCAAGCATCAAATATAAATCATTAGATACATATATATATATATATATATATATATATATATATATATATATATATAGCAAAGGAACATAATGAAAAATTACATTAGGTGGGAGAACTACATGTGGCTTGATTTCCCTCAATAGAGTGTTGGATACGTAGGCAACATTCTATCACCAAATAGGGGCAATCGGGGTTAACTTAACCCATTACACTTTCTTAGTTTTTTCAAGTTTATAACCTCACAATCCTACCTAGGGTTTCAAGGTGAAGGAGGCTGATTTATGGAGTTACGCACATCATCAGGGTTCAACATCACACATACAAAGCTTTCAAAGACAAGTGAAGGTGATTGTACAGTCAAATATGTAAATTTTAGCACATGTCACCACTGACTAGCACATGGCAATATTGATAATCGATATTGAGTACTATTTGATAAAACTAATTGGGCATAGATAAAAACACAATTCCTGAACTGGATGAATCACATGCATACTTTAATCTATTTTCCATTGCCAAAATGTAGTCATAATTAGATAATCAACTAGAAAGGATAAATACTCATCCCTTTATTATACTTACTATATTGATCATATTCCACTTGTCAAATCATTATACTCAGTTTCTATATTTTACCTTCAAATGTATGCTTAAATTCTATATTTATCACTATGAATTCTTATACTACTTTGTATCCCATTAGGGTTTGTGAAACCAAATTAGGTAAAATATTGTAGAAAAATTTGGTGTCATTCCCTTATTCTTAGTAAAATAGATAATTTCCACTTATTTTTAATAAGTTTTAGATGTTCACATTGACAAATTTGACCCGTTGGTCAAATTACTCAACCCCCATGCAAGTTAAAACTTCCATAGGGTATCCTAGGTTAAAAAATGCTCCACCATGATCATTAGCAAAGTCACATAAGATGTTTTATCTTGGTTATACTTGTTAAATTGTCTTTATGTCATCCTAGACCATCCTTTGGGTCATTAGATGAAATTATATGATTTAATCACTAAAGACAAGTGTGTCAATGTGTATAATGTTAGGGAGTGGTTTTATAACTGAGAACTTGCACTTTTAATGTACAAATAAGGAGTTTAACTATAAAACAAGCCATTTTTTAGTTAGTTGCATGGATTCATAGAATTCTTAGCATACATGAAATTTTTATTATGTCCCTTAAGATCCCCAAAAGTAATATCCATGTTCATATTGCTTTTATAGTCTCAAAATTGGTGAAAATCATTCTATCTCTCTCATCGCTCCTTTGTACAAGTTAAATAAGTTAATCAATTTGCAGCTGATATGAATGTGAAGAGGAGAGTTGGACTGAGTGAACTTGGTGGATGTTAGTACTCCTCATGAGATATTATTTCATGGAAATAGTTTCTATCTTGGTGGTCTGTGCTTCATGAACTATCCCTATGAATGATAGTGACTCCAAGTTGACTGTACATTCCAAACACCTTCAAGTTTTCTCATCTATTTGCATGATTTGATGATTCCAAGTGGTGTATGTGTTTTATAAGATCATGTTCATTCTCTTCATGTTGTTTTTAAACTCATTTATCATGTGTGGGTATGAATATTCAAGCAATATCAATCTCCTTGTGTTGGAAGTACAAACATAATGGTCTATCAAGTTTACATCAGTGGCAGTGTTTGTCTAATGTTAATGGCTTTATATCAAACATAATATACCTATGTTCAACCTCTCAAAGCATGAAATATAATTTATCGATGGTATATTTTCATTTAAGGACTTAGAATTTGATTGAGATGAGTTTCTTAGACAATGAGTAAGGACTGGTTAGAGTTTCAATATGACAATCACCTACAGCCACCTATAGGGATGTACAAAAGATGGATGGACCATCCAAAACCTAAGACACAAGTGATGTTCAATATCAAAGTATGAATGAGATTCTCAAGTCACTCAAGGTTCACAAAATACAATAAAAAACACTTTCAAGCTATGTTTACATGTGCAAGATTGAAAGGGTGCTAAATGAGACCATTTACCTTAGTTTCTCTGAAATAGGTCTCTACTTGATATAGTGCCATATGTTGGTAAGCGATATTGAATTTTTGACAGGCCTAATGGTTTTTATGTTGTAGCCTAGGCCTTGGAACAATGTATTGACACACAAAGGTGAATTATAGGATAAGGAAAATGATGATAGAGTGGATTTTCACCCAGTCAGTTTTGCACTGAAAATAATCAGTGAATGCTACAATGTATTGAGCCTAGAATTTGAAATATAACTAGTGCACTATAACACATTGATGAGAGCATAATCTGTAGGCATAAGATAAGATCATACATATAATATATAGTCTTAGTGACCTCAATGAGAATCAAAATAATGAAGTAATTTTCAAGCACATCTTCACCTATAGGAAGGTCTCATATCTCCTAAATAACATCTACATTATGACTGTAGACACATAGTATATTGATGGTGGTGTATGAGAGTATAGTCTCAAGGCAATATTGGATATGTGCAAGTGTGAAATTATATTTGATGGATTAAAAATAACCAAATGTGTACAATATAGTGATAAAATAAGAATCACACCTATAGGAAACTTTAAAGCTTCTTCCCTAATGGTCACCTACAGGTGACACAATCATACATACCACACACTAGCCTAAGCCCATAAGAAAATGTAGACTTGGTAGGTTGGTAGATGTATAAAGTGAATGAACATAATAGAATATTATAGTGATATATTACACTCCATATGATTCTCAGGGGAGACAAGAACAAATACTAAGCTAGGTTTTCAAATGTCACCTCTAGTCAACTAAAACCCTACCTGTAGTCACAATCTTAGAAGCTAGTTTTGAGAATATGGAAGGTTAGAAATTTAAAGGTGTGATAAAGCTTTGAGACTTGATAAATAAGGTAAAAATGACCTATAATATCCCCCCATAGTACCCTTAAATTCATATTAACAAGGGAGATGCCCTTTGTTTTATCTCAAATAGAGGGCACTCCATGAACAACACAGTCTACAGGTTTAAGTTGTGAATGCTGAGAGGATGAGATGATAGTGTCTTGGAACATTGTATAATGATTTGTAAATTTTCATTGAGGGTAAATAAAGATGTGTAAATCATATATAGTCATTAAGACCACTTAGGTGGTCAAACACATAGAAAACATAGTCCTATGACTATGCCTAATACTAAGCCTAAACCATAATGGTTGCCAATTTCATCCAAAAGGCCATATGATATTTCAAAACCATATGAATGCCTTCAAGGGATAATATAAGATTGATATGAGCCATTAATTTGTATATAAAATATAAAAATTGACTATTTTAGCCTAATTTGATCTTAAGCCTACTTAGAATGCATTACAAGAGCTCGAGAACCATCTTATTCTGATCATATATGTACGAAGATTATGCATGGTACCTCAAGGAGTTAGGGAGGGTCTTGAGCTCAAATTCAATGGAATTTTTTTGGAGTTTCAACATCTAACCTATATGAATCATTGTTAAACAAGTTATACCTCCAAAAACCCTCCTGAAACCCTTATCTAGCCCTGATGGAGAAAACATGAAGAATATGCATCTATAAAGAGTCAAATGGCCTTGAAAGTTTCTTATATCTCTGTATCACTATCAGGATTCTTGACATTTATATTTCATGTACTATCACTTGTACAAATAGACCAAAATCTAGGTTTTCTACAGGTTTTTAGGTAAATTATAGGTACAAAGGGGAATATGTGAATGAGGGCCATTGAGGGAGGTATGTAGAGACTTGTCCCAAATCTTAAGACTCATTTATAACCTTTTTGATGCATAAAATTTCCTCTATTGAGTGTTTCATTGTAGGTAGTCTGGAATAATACAATGAGAAAGAGCATGACTATCTAAATTGAGAGGTGAGAAGTGTTGTATTGAGTTTCATTGAAGTTTATATGCTATACTAGAAGGAAAAGAGGATCTGATGAGTTTTATATCACCTCTTTAACAAACCTCCATGAGTAAGTGTAATTCACCTAAGTGATAAATGTGAATATTGGACCCAAGAGGGCTGATGAGTGGCTACTAGATAGTGAGTGACACGTGATGCATAAGAGGCTATCAGCTGAGGAGCATATGAGGGTTGTTATAATCTTGTTGTCACCTTATCAAGATAGTGAAAATATGTCAAATATACCTATGATAGTTTTAGACATTCAAGTAGACTCGTCATCAAACAAAGCAGTTTCAAGAAAGGAAGTGAAGAGCCTCTATGGCAACTTGAGGGAGAATGATGAACTCTAGGTGGACACTTGTTCATGACATCTTCTTGACCTATTTTCCACGTCATTATCTCATGTTGTAACTATTTTTCATATCTTGACACTTGGATTTGTGATCTTTCCACTTCTCTTCTTCTCTCTCCTCTCTTAAGCTTTATTTATGCAAGCCATTTTGGCATTTGTAAGTAGGACACACCTAGTAAGGTAAATCCCTACTGGTTTGACACCTTGTTTTGCCTTTGAATAATATTATGGAGTTGATTGGATCTCTATAATATCTTTCCTTAGTGTGTTAAGTGGTTTATGTGTTTGATAAGTGATGAATGTCTTCTCCTTGCTTCCATTCTGCCCTTACATGTTTTGTGTGATGGATATCTCTTCTAATAGGTTTCATAAAGTGTATGTGTTTGTTAAGTCTATCTTGAAGTGTGGAGGGACTAGTAGTGTCTAGTATCATACCTTGTTCTCACCCACCTCTAGATATGCATAACAATCTACCTCTATGAGAAACACTTATGCTAGAAGGACATAGAGTTGACATTAATTCTGATAGTTTTCTTTTCTTAGTGCATATGCAAGTGTGTTTGTGGAATAATCTTTGTTGTATCACCTCCATTAGTATAAGTTATATTATGTTTCCTTATTCCCTTTTCACCCCCAATAGTGATTAATGTAGTGTAGTGTGAACCTAAAAGATCAATCAAAGGAGCTAGCCTTTTAACCTAGAGGTTTACCTATGCTACAGGAAACCCATAAGCTTAGAGGTAATCCTATGTTGGCCAAATGTGGAGAAGTATAAATAACCTCATTTGAGGGTGCAATATTTGGCTATAATAGTTCTGGCACACCTGGTGGGACCAAGGTCTAAAAGAGTAGAATAATTGTTGGTGTGTTCTTCCTACTATCAACTTTTGGAAGCATTCAAGCAAACACCAATGGAAACTCTAAATGCAATCATCTAGTGATAAACAACCCAGTTACTTGTTAACAATAATTTGACAAAGTCTTGTGTTTCATTTGACTAATGAAGTTAATATGGCTGGATATGTTGATAACTCTTACTATACACAACCCTATAAAAGTTAATATACATGCCATACAATTTATCCTATGAAATGGTCACATGAAATAGTTGTATTTAAGTGTCCAATGTCATATCCAAGAGATTAAATAAGTGTCATGCTACATATATTAAATTTTCAAATGAGATTAACTTTGAAATTTGTGCACTGTTTGCCATCTATGTGAGGAATAATGATCATACGATTTATAAATTAGGAAGGATTTATAGTTTCTCCTTTAGAAATCATGTTTGTAATACATTATAGGTCCATATTGTTTTTCAACTTCCTTCTTGAGAACCTATTTCTTATTCAAATATGATTTCTTAATTTTCTCTTTCATAAATACACTTTGTTGTTTATCCTACACTTTTTTTAATAACTTGTCTTTTAATAATTTTTCTTTTTGTAACTTTGCTAGTTGTAACTTTTCTTGATGTAACTTTTCTCTAGGAAACCTTTCCTTTTGTAACCTTTACTTTTCCAATTGTTCATTATGTTCCTTTTGCACTTAGGTGTACTTGAATTTTTGATGGTTTGATGGATGTATATATTTTAGGATCACCACTATCAATAATAATTTGTATTTTATATTTCAAGGCCCAACAATTATCTATATGATGTCCATGCATGTTATGATAGGCACAATAGTATTTTTATTTCCTTAGAGGATACATAGGATGTAGTGTGATAAAATTGTTTTAAATCATATCCCTTATGTTAGTGTAGTTTTTTATTACATTTAATGGTTTTTCCATACACATGTTATTTAGCTTGCTTAGGTGTCATTTTAGGTCATTAGGCAAAATATGGCTTAACCCTATTTTATAATTTTGAGTTGTTTTTTGATTATCTATATAATGTAATTTTCCTAAGTCTATTTAGAAAATACAAGGCAATGTAATTATCATTATGCAATTTATTTTGGCTCATGTTTGATTTTAATTCTACAACAAACTTTTTCATGCATTCGTGTCTATGTAGTCTCGATCCTTGATTGTATCCCACTCTGACATGGTATTAGAGATTATTTTGGTAGTCAAATACCATAGATTTTGCTATGAAATTTTGAGTTTTTAACTTACATGCCATATATCTAATATTATTTCACCCTACATATTATATATTCACCATTTTATCATATTTTGCTCTTCTTTTGGAGTCTTTTGCTAATCCAGATTTAGAAAATGAACAAGGGAAAATGATTTTTTTTGTAGGTTATCTCCTTGCCACTATTGTTACATGAAAAATGGAATGTGACATTGATCTCAGCATGTGCCAAAATCCTAGGTTTGTTATAAACATGACCTAATTTTGTGATAGTCAATTTTATCAATTTTTGAAGGGCTTAAAGGTGTTTTCATAGAATCTGCAAAAAATCATATGATGAGAGACTTGATTGAGAAACCATTTCTAGGTTTTTCAATAAAATTGGTGGATCTTCATTATTTTTTCATTACAACACTGGATATAAATATTTTTGGAGCTTTTAAGACTTGGCATAATTATTCCCCTATGTAGACATTGTCGGATCTAGAACCTTGTGTAGACATATGATGGATTTAGACACCCTATTGAACACTTGGTAAAAATTTAGTTTTACTCAAACACTCATAGGAATCTGACCTTCACCTAGATAGTTAACAAAATTTGGTAGTTGCCCATACATTAGGTAGAGTATAACAACTACTAAAATAGTTGATAGAACCTGACCCTGATCTAGATACTTGATAGAACCTGAGCCTTACTTGGACAAACATAGGAGTTTGAGCCCTTCCTAGGTACAAATTAAAATTCAAGGCCTGCCCAAGCACAAAGTAGAACCTAAGTCTTGATTTAACACCACTCAGAACCCAACCCTTACACAACCATATATCTACCCATGTCCATTTCCATCCACCTCTATTTTTACCCTCCTAAATTTACAACCTCCCATAATTACCCTCATACAGTCATGACACTCCTTTGACACATTTACATGTGTGAAAATGTCAAATATAATTAGGGAAAAACTAGCGCTTAGCCCCTAGTCATATGGGATTTTATCCCTTGGTCATGACCAACTCAAGTGAGCTTAAATTTTTCTTGAAAAGTTGAGTCAAACTTTTGCACACCCAAAATTTATGTAAAGTGGAGATTTATTTTATGAGCAAGAACATCAGACTCACATATTTTTTAGCCTATTACTCTTTTTAGGCACTATTTTCTTTGAAAGTGTGATTTTTTCAAGCTCCACGCATTGGTGCTATTCTCAAACAATGTAAAATTGATTCTATGTAGTTTTAGGGTGGGTTACATTTCCTTGTTTCTCTCTTGCACACTTTACTTCTATAACTAAAGTGTCACAAATACATAGATTAATCTTATTTATGGATGCATTTTTGGCTAATTCCCACCTTCATTTTTGAGTGTGAATTATCAATGATGTCATTGATTACATAGATTACTCTCCTGTATGGATGCAATTGTAGTCGAGTTTGACATTTATTCTTTGAAAGATGTGTTCAAGATACCACTATGAAGAAATATTCATCTCCATTACTTCTTCTAGAAAGGACAAAGTATGCATCATGTCATTTGTGTATGAAACATTTGGTCATTAAACATGAAATTTTACCATTTCTATATGGACAGGTTCCTACTGCCATTGATCTAGTTCAGTATAATGACTGACTGAATTCTTATGACATTATTCTTGGTCACTTATTGATGTATGTTTCCATTGATCTATACCACCATGTGGATCACACAGAGTGTCTTTCTACTATTTGGAATATTTTTTAGAATCTCTTTAGAGAATATCCTTCTGAGATTGTAATATCTCCTCCTATTATTTCTTGTGATGACACATTTCTATCAAGTAGTGCTATTCTCTTTCTCAAGCCACCCCTATGGGATGAGTTTCTGCTAGACCTAAGATGTCTTTTTATATAAACCATTTTCATTCATGTATATAATGTTGCTATTATATATCCATCAAATATTTGTCCATCAGAGGACTATATTATCTCCATTGATAAGAGTGCCTCTACTGTGTCATGTGGTAACTCTACATTTTTAGAGAACATTGATGACTCATCCTTTCTCATGGATACTCATTATTAAATATCAAGGGTTGTTGAACCATGTTATCCACTTCACATGGAAATTATTTAAATGAATGTTCCATGTCATTCTTCTAATACGTCTACATTAGTGGTGCTACTTTTAGTTCTTATGCATGATCTTGCTAGGCATATGTTGCACTTTAGATTTAGACCAATTTAGAGATATTCATACTGCTACCTTCATATTCCATTGTAGATTGGATAGATTTTCAAAGTACTTATTTTGTTCTTCCTATGTATAAAGGAAAGAAACATTATTCAATGCAAATGGACATTATTCAACCTTCAAGCAAGAGATCTCATCATTGACATTGATCATTTTATGATCTCTATTTAGAGTGCAGGTAGCTTCAACATCATATTTTAAGGGATTTTTGGTTCCTTCCCTTTTTATCTCTATTTCTAGGGGGCTTATCTCCATTATTTTGGGGAGATTTTATATTTACTTGGGTACCTCATCAAGCCTTATTTCTGAGACTCTATTCTACTACCCACATAAGATACACTTAAGGAGGGGTGTTAGTGTAGGTTTTTATTCCATTTAATGATTCTTCCCTATACATGTTTAGCTTGTTTAGGTGTCATTTTAGGTCATTAGGGAAAATATGGATAAACTTTTTTTTCTAATTTTGAGTAGTAGTGTACCTTTCCTAAAGCTATTTGGAAAATGCAAGGCAATGTAATGATCATTATGCAAATTCTTTTGGCTCACATTTTAGTTCACTTCTACAATAGGTTTTTTTTCATGCATGTGTCTATCTAGTCTTGATCATTTATTGTGGCCCACTGCAACACCCTAAAGTATCAATTAATGTATTATTGACATTATACAAGTTGTTTGAAACATTAATTATAGATGTATTCTATTTTTAAACCCATACTTGAAATAATTACTTTTGAGACACAAAATTCTAAAATATGGAGGCAAAAATATGATCAACATTAGCATACTCATAATTATTGACATATGCAAGCTTATCTGCAAGTGATGTAATATTTAGAATAATTTAATTTTGTAATGTATCTATAGTCTCCCTCATAGTAACCATCTGATCAAGAATTGATTCACAAGCACAAACCTTAGGCAATTTTTAGTGAACATGCATACAAAGGCCATCAAGAGGATTTGTGGGAGGTGGAGTGGATGACCTCCACTATGTAATAAATGATGTCTCACCCTACCTCTTTAGAAAGTGATATCATGGACCTTAATAATAGATGAATGGTAGCTATCACAACCTTGAGGCAAGACCAAAAAAGGCATATATGAATGTAATGGGGCTGCACATTTATAAAAGACTTATCATCATTATTTTTAACCTTAATTTGATGTATATTAATGGTACCCATTTCATTACATGATTATGAAATATATTTCATATTTTAGGCCAAAAATAGGTAATTATAAAAATCATTACTTTAATTCGCATATATACACTATGAATATCTATTCTAGCCATTGTGCAACGTCTAAAATAAAGAACCAACCAATAAAACAAAACCATGAGAAAATTTTAGAAACAAAAATAGGTTTTTTTTTATAAAATTCACTAAATAAATGAAACCCATAAAGTATTTTGAAAATAGGTACACCCTTTTCCATCTAAATAGAATTTACTAAAATACTAAATTGTGAATTATGAAAAATCCATAAATAATTGTGGCAAAAAAATAGATTTTTTATCCACTTAATACAACTAGAAACCACCTCAATTTTTTTCGGAAATATAGTCATTTTGATCCAAATATTAGACAATCTAGGAAAAACCCTAATAGGTTAATAAAAATGGAAACTATAGGGAAAAAGGATAAAACATAAAATTTGCACCTATGCAACTATAAAATATTTAGAAATCAGGTATAAAAATGAAACCCTAAGGCATAAATCTTAAAACACTAGAAAGAAAGAAGAAACCCTAAGGGCACTTAGGGTTTGACAATGTTCCAAATAAAAGTGGATTCACCAATATGTTTTATCTATTTTAGGATTAATGTGACCCTAATAGTATATATTGATTGCATATTTAGATTAATTAAGATATATAATAATCATACAAATTTGAATGCAACTAGTCAAATATAGTAACTTACTATTTATAGAAAACACTAGGAAAATTATACACTTAGCTTGTTTGCGATGAATGCACATCTGTGAAAATGATACACTCATATGGAATGAAATAAAATGGATTTAAAAGTTCTTAGATATATAAATAGATTATTTGTGTGAGCCTAGATAGGTTTGTACTTCCCTAGATGCCTATACAATGTGGTATTGTCTATTATGGTATGAAAATATTCCTATATATTGTGTGAATTATGTGAATCTTATAATGAGTGTGTATGGAGTTTTTGAGGTATCCTATATATTTAGATGTCTTAGTTTAGTTGTAAAAAATTTTATTTAACCTTATTTTTACATTTGGATTGTCTAATAAGAAAACTGTGAATGAGAGAAAGGGTAAAAGGGATGGGTTGAGGTAGCCTCAGACACCCCATGTGACTAAGCATTGCCTAAATATCCAATTATATGAAGAGGGAATTTAACCTGCATGTAGTTCACCCACATAATTTTTAGAAATGGTCCTTGGAAAAACTCATTAGGGCATGGCATAGTCTGTGATATGTTGCTATAGGATATGAATATCCTAAAGTAATATATTAAATGAGTAGATTCATTCACCATTATTTTTTATTCATTTATATGAATTTTACTCATTCATAGAATTCATAGTCAATAAAAAAGACATAAATTTTTGCAAAGAAGATGTAAACAAATAAGGGAAACTTTATGCGCACATATTATAATTAATGCATAATACTTTCAAGAAAAAACATTGTAATGATCTATATTGACTATAGTTAATAATCACATTCAACAATAAATATTATCTTTTATAACAACATAGTGTTTATATCATTGTGAAGAGGGTATGACTCTTCATCTTTATGACCTTTCACTTCTGGGATTGAAGGAGACCTTTCAATTTCTAAAAGTTATTGATATACTACTTGAGACTGTACTATACAAAATATATTATGTCACACATGTGTCAGCTTTTCAAGTTACTAAAATAGTCATGTGATTTATGTTCTTCATATTACTACCAACACTTTCCTAGGCTTAAACCGTTGTCTCATGCTAAGACAAAGTCACAATAAAATATCATTTCTAGGTGCTAATGAAGCTATTCTGCCAAGTTGATGGGTCAATCAAGAAGTGATGATCATAGTTTTACTTGAAGTGTTGTTTGATAGTTTTCACTTATTGCACACTAATTAGTCACCCTTTTAGGTTTTTAACTAAGAAACATACCAATTTACCACCCCTTTTGAGTTTTAAATAGGTTGGTGTAACTAGAAGGTTACCATTTATGAGTTTTCAACCTTCCTTTCCCTACTCACAACATTTCTTGGATAACAAAACTTTCTATCTTCAAAATTTTGACAAAATTACATCAATTTAGTACCCTACTATGATGGTGGAGGCATGATTTATGAATTTGTATGAGGATAAATATAAAATGATTGGACAAATATTGGGGATGTTGCTAACATAATGAAGAGTCAGTTTTTGGAGAGGAGGAGGTTGTGCTACCTGAGATTCTTTCCTTTGATGAAGGATTTGAATGCGATGAGATGACATGATGTACTTAAGCTCATATTTGATTTTTTGGATGGAGATATTAATATTTTAAGATATTATTTGTAATTTTTATAGTCATCTAAGACATCCCTAACTATGATAACCAATGTGCCAAGAGGGGCTTAACTTTTCAAAATGGCCTACATGTCACTGTCAGTCGTAGTTGTTATGATTGGTATATATTGGGCCACCTTATGCTAAATGTAATAACTTATAAAATAAATTTTCTCTACATAAATTTGAATTTGCACAGCCATAGACATGTTTCACAATATATCAAGCTACCATGTCCACATTCTAGCCATCACATTATCTCTCAATATGAGAGAACCCTACAATATAACATCCAATTCATCTAGTGATGCCACTTATCTCTACGTGACCCATTTTTTTTTGTCTAATTTGGAGAGGTATAGAGTAATATTTATAGGCATTCTATATTTCATCCTTCCAATCCAACATCCTATAAGAGAGTGGAATGGCTTGATACATGACTGTATCTAGTAACTCAAAAATGACTTCTATTTTATTTCAAAGCTATAGGAATTGGGTTATGAATTATTGCAAATGTTGCATTACGACCACATCCTATGTTAATTATATAAGTATAAAAATTAACTACTTATATTTTGACATAACTTGGTTCCATAGAACATTTTGGATAAATTTTAGGCATGTGACATGTTGGGTATTTTTCCTTAGCTTCACATAACGAAGTATTAGTTACATGCCCAATAGAAAAAAGATGTCAAAGATATTATGCATTGGCATATCATGTGAGGAGTAACCTCATGCACTCACTCAAGGCACATAGCCTAGACCGATCCCTATTGATTCTATTGCACAATGGTGGTTAGATAACTCTATATTACTTAGGCGATTGAGTGACTATGTTTAGTCATTGTTACTCTCAAAATTAGTCTAGATTCAGTCATTTGACAAATTCATACAATGTATATAAATAATATTATAAAAGTAAAGTTAACACTATAGAGCTTAACACATCATAATTTGAAGTTAGAATATTCTATTATTTCCATTAAGTAAGATTACAAGGTTCTTCTTTCATTAACCTCTCTCTTCAGTTCTATATTGATAACCACTTCACAATTATGTTTAACAATATCACCATCATATCTATCAATTTTAATGATAACAACACTTTTTAAATAAAGATAAGGGTATTTATACATAATTAAACTCCTTTCCTTTATTTACATCATTAATACTAAAGTGATTGCTAACCAATGACCATCAACAATAATGAGTCGTGGAGAACCATTATAATTAATTCCTATTGATTCGGACCTAACTATACCTATATACCCTCTCTATTCTATATATTCTTGTTTGTGTTCCTCTTATTTTGTGGACTGATTCTAGATTTTCACTCTTATTAATCTTTATTACTTTCATGAATTACCTCTTGTGCTCTTGTCTTAGTCTTGCACTTTTTTGAGTCCTACGTCTTTTGCTCATTCTCTACTTCTTTATCTTTTACAACTTACTATTCCATGCCAAGGTATTCCATGCAATTCCATTATGTTTCTTTCTTATACATCATGGTCTTATGCACCTACTCTTTTACCCTTGGTCTTTCATGCTTATGGCTCCAAAATACTTAGAATATATTCTTACAAAATTTGGGGTCCAACATCACCCCATACTAAATCGATAGTGTGTCCCAAACTTTGTTATAGCTTCCTTAGTTGAAAGAAATATGGGATCCACTTATTATACTTTAAGTTTTATATCCTCCCACTAGTTGAGGGCTTCTTTAAAATTGGAAGTAATAACTTCCACTTCACCCTTCAATCTCTTCAACTCCTCAGGCTGCTCTAAAAAGGTATCAGCTTGAGGTGTTAAAGTCTCAAGCTGAGTACTTGTAGTCTTGTGAGTGTCCTTGAGGGCCCTAACCTCTGTCAAAACTTTTCCTTAAAGTGTTAATAAAATAACATTCAACTACCAATAATGGACACTTATTTATGTTTTTAGTTATTCAATGTCTTAGAGAATATTTATGCATTGGGCCCTGTCCTTGATGTTTAATGCATTCTCAACTAATTATTGGAAATGCTATTCCTCGGGAAATAAGCATGCTTCCAAAAAATTTATAGGCAATGGAAAGTTCATAAAAATACAATCCATGATGGGAATGATAGTGCTCAATTTATTCAATAATGTGTGATGGACTTCCATGGCCTCAAAAAACTGTTATGTTACCCAAATTTTATCTTGTCTAGGATCCACTTGGTTTTACATTTATTGAGAAAAAGGTCCATGAACATTCTTAATTTATTAATTACCTCACCAATAATGAGAAACCCATATGTAAGTGTTGGTTTTATTCTCAAAATTATTTGACAAAGGCCCAAAGTCTTAAGTCAAACTACTTCTACCACATTTAGTTGGCACTTGAGTTCTTCAATTTCTTCTTCAAGATTTTATCATGTTTCATGCTCTTATTTTTATAGCCACATGACATCCTAATGTTTGGAATGAATTTGGCCCACATCATGGCTATTAATAATTTTTTTCCTATAAACTTTTAGGGCAAACTTGATAAGTGTCATGCCTGCTTGCGTTGGAGAGTAAATCATGGGACTTATCCCCATAGCTTATCTAGAACACCTGCCACTTCTAGGATTATGTTAATATTATCCATTGGAAGCTCAAATAATTCTTCATCATGATGTAATTCCACATCAAAGGACATCTCACACCATGTTTATTCTATGGACTCATGTTCAAGGAAAAAGTTCCACAAATATAATTGCTTCTTTGACATGTCTTGTTGGAACACGACGTGAATAGGAGGTTCCTAATTTACCTATTATTATTCTACCTCCTGCATCAATTACTTTCCATTTTGGGTGTTATACTCCAAGTATATAATTTTAGGGCTCTTTTCTCATTCTGTAGTGCTAGTGCCAAGGTCCTCTTCACTAGGGCCTTCTCCCATGATTATTCCTTCTAGTGTAGGACTTTCAATGTCCACTTGTTGCTCAACCATAAGATGTTCCTCGCTTGGCATAATATTTTGTTCTTCACTTGGCTTGGTAGTGGGATCCTTTTCATGTTGGGTTTATAGATATACCCCACTTGTGTCTATAATCACCACTCAGGTGCTTCATGTTCATATTCTGCTCAAGTAGTAGGGTGTGTAGTGTCATCTTTCTATTCTACAAGAAACTCTAGGAATTTCTTTGGCAAAGGGGGTTTCCTTTATTATTTGGGCTCTAATTGAGGATCTAAATGGGATGAAATAATGTCCTCTTATTTTATAGAAAACCCTTTGGTCCATAGTGGTGTCAAATCCTACCATTGGTGTTTTACGATGACCCTAGGTTGTTCTTACATCCCTCTAGAATTGGTTGCCTTGGGTCTTAGCCTTTTCTCTTTTGCTTGCATCCTCACCTCTACACATGTATCTAGTTGGGAGGGAAGTGGTTCCATCTTCACCTCCTAGACTCTTGATGTATTCTTCTATGGCTTGAGCATATAAAAGATCACCTAGATCTACCCTTGCATGACTATCTCATATGGATTGAGTTTAATCTTATCAAATTTGTGTTTATCCACATAGGCATGCCTCCCTAGGTAAAAATAAAGATTGTGAAGAGTAAAGATATTAATGTTAATCTTATCTACATCAATATTCATAGGGTGCGCATCCTAAATATAATTTATTGAGTCCATGAAGTATCTGGTAGTGAAAGCATGGGTCATTTAAGCCACCCTAATAAGTTGTCTACGGTTACCATCCAGATCCTCATGAGAGAATATTGTTACTTTACAACAAACTGAGCATAGGATCCCATTTTCATAGGAAAATCATTGGAAACATGCCACTTTATCCCAAATACCTCTTTCATACCATCAAACTAAACCTTCATTTTGGATCTGTAGGAAGGTGTGATGGTGCCAAGGCAAGTGAATTGGTTTAATTATTTGGTGGGGGACTTATGTTTTGGTGGGTAAACTCACTTTAGTTCTTTTCTTGAGTACTTCGAGATGCCAATTTCATAAAAAAATAGAAGTAACAAAATTGCACCCTAAGGAAACTTATGGTTCGATAGATGATTTGCCTTATTTACATCCTAAACAATCTTATCAACAAAGTACAAGGAATAACTATACTTTACTCCCTTATCCATTTGATTGGTGACATAGAGGTGGGTCATATACACCTCCTTTCACCTGTCTACTCTCCCTAGTTTAGTCAAGGCCAAGCACACAACTACTTAAATTATGGGGTATTTTAGGCTCATAATGTACATAGCATGACCTTATTTATTATACTTTAATGTCACCTCTATATTATCAATTTTTACTTGATCTTCAAGGTCTATACCAAGATCAACTCCAAAATAAAGTAACCTAGTTACTCTACTGATCCGATTAGGGGTGATCCTCATTCTACACCTAACAAAGTAGATGAAGTATTCATGAATGTGTGAGATTAACCCCTGAACTACCTCCTATAATTTCTAAAAATACATTAGCTTAAAGAGTTGGATCACCCCCACATCCTCCATTAGGTTGTAGACTATGAGATCATAGGTGATCTCATTTCTAGTGTTTTGGTGTTCTATCTGGTAGTCACACTGTAATTTAACATCATTACCATTGTGATAGTGATTGTAGTCTAGGATCTGATAGGTGAAAACTTTACACTCCCAATCATATATATGCAACACCATCTTTGGGTATTGCATCTCTTTAATAAGAATAGGAGGGGGAGATGGTGTTATAGTGGCATTTTTACCCATGTGCACCATTTATGGTATTTGACTAATAGGGGTCCCTTTCCTCAACCCTAATATGTCATTACTTTATATGCTACTCTCACTAGAACCCTCTTCCCAAATGAACATGAGACCTCCTTCTTCTACGTGTTCAAACTCTTCAACTTTAAGAATAATAGGAAGTGGATCTCTTTTCCTACCTTTCTGACTTGGCCACATTACCAACTAGGGTCCTTAAAGGTTAACATGTAGTTGACAAATTATTACGAACAAATAAGTATTGAATTTTCTTCCCTAGACCCAAAATGCTTTAGTTCATTACTTTAATCTCCTCTAATGGTAGACTTATCACCTACAACCTGTAACTTCTATTATCTACTTGTGTGGACATATTTCTACTTTTATTTCCTCGAATCCATGTTGCTTCAATATCTCTATCATTTTTGTAAGTGGGATCACTATGTAATCACCTTATTCATCATTGGTTTTGCCTATTTGAGCTCTCTAATTCTTTAAGTTTTCAATCATAAAAAATGGAAATGAGAAGCCTTATGGATTTTTATAGGATATCCCAAATTTTTGCATTAACTCCTTTATGTTGCATTAATTTTCCCTACACCACTATCCATCACTCTAACCATTAATGCTCCAAATGGCATGACTTGATGTCTATTTGGCATGCTTACCATTCATACCACTCTATCATTAGTAACTACATGTCCCATATTTCCTCTAAGAGTTATTACACCTTTCCCGTAGTGCATGCCATCTATATTAATTAAAATTTTCCATTTTATTGGAGTGATCTATCTTTTCTACTTTAACCCAATTTATGATAGCTTTTACTTTTCCATATTATTTTTATTTTCCTGGTCACACGACACCTCTTCACTTGCCTTGAAATACCTCTTGCACATCCTCACATGCCTTATTTTGTGTGTCTTCTCCTTGTGCTACATATTACACACCCCATTATCTTCTAAGCTCTCTAATATGGCTCTATGATCCTATGTGGTTTTTCAATCATTTCCTTTACATGCTTCTTTCACATGCCTCCTCTTGTGCACTTTATTTACATGATTTTACTTACATGCTTCCTCTTGTGCACTTCCTCTATGCATTTTTCCTTAAGTAGCATATCCATATTTAAAACCTACCCCACATTAAAATCTATGTGTGATCCTCCACATCATAACTTAGTGAAATTCACATCAAGAAAGATAGAGAGTGATAAAAAATAGAGTGTCAAAGTGTGTCAAACTAATTACAAAAGGCAAATAACCAATGCAATGCTTATTTGTAAAATGAAACAAAGGCCTAAAATAGCCTAGCGGCATATACCTTATTCACTGAATTAAAGAATCACGTAGAATGGTAGGGTCAGAGCTAACTACCATTGTAGTGACCTAGTTGGAATTAACCATCTAATATTTTTAATTTACAAATGCCTATCAGGTGGATAACATGAATGATAAATAGACCATTCTAATGGAACCATACTTTACCTGAATGACACACTTGAATCATAGATGAATACATGCAAACTACTAGGATGAAAAACCTTGGTTTTAATATCATGTCAGGATTTCTATTTCTACTTCTCAACTCCTTTGATTCAATGTGTGAGGAAGCATGTTTCATCTAAATAAAGTAGAGCATCCAGGCCTACTTTTAGGGACTCCTCATCATCTAACCTACCTACACATGTACTAGGTAAATATGGAACAAGGAACTCAACTGGTAAAACTAATTTAGTACCAAAGACAAGATTGAAAGGAGTACTCACATTTAACCTTTTGTATGTGGTTTTTTAGGTCCATAAGATTCTAGAAATTTGATCTTCCCAATCAATGCAATTGAAGTTTTAAATCTTGGTTACTGTGTTAAGTCAATTCAAATCAAGGAGTATCTTGTTGAAGGATTTAGTTGTGCCATCAGATTAAGGGTGCTATGGAGTAGTTTTATGGTACATAATCATGAATTTGAACATGAGAATGCATAGTGTCTCATTAAGAAAGTGAGTGCCATAATCACTTGTTAAACTTAGAGGGCATCCATACCTTGTGATGATATTTTACCATAGAAATTAGGTGGTGGTTATAATAGTATAATCATGCATGGGTACTACTTTAGCCCAATGTGTGAGATAGTTTGTGGTAGTAATGATGTACCATATGCTAGTCCATCATGCAGCTGGTTGAATAGGCCCAAAAAAATCAATAGTCCATTTCTCAAATGGTTTATAAACAAGTATTATATGAAGTGGCATATCATCCCATGATTTGGTTTACCTAAATGCTAACATATATCACATTGGCATGCATAAGCTTTGGCATCTTTGAATAAGGTGGGCCACCACAATCTAGTTAGTAGAACTTTTTGTGTTGTTGTGTCACCAACATAGTGTCCTCCTGTGATGCCTTCATAGACTTTTTAATGGAATTATATGTGATTATGATGTATTACACACCTTTTTAATACTTTATCCCAACCAATTTTGTATAGGTCTCCACCAATAAACTATAATGGTGCAACATATATAGTTAGTTACTTTTTCTCTTGGGTGGTAAGGTTGTCTGGCGTGGACCTTGTTGTAATAAAAGCTAAAATTTTCTCTAATTCTTCAGGCAGACACGTAACTTGAAAAAGTTTTACATTGGGTAAATCATTTTCTATGGCACACAATGGTTTACCAAATTGAACATGTGAGAGATGGTCGGGTTTAAAATCAACTTTGCCTAGTTTTATTACCACATAGAACTAGAATTCATGAAAAAGAATAATCCATCGACAGATGCATCCATGCAAAACTAGCTTATTTACCAAATACTTGAGAGTTTCATGATCTATAAATAAGATAAACAAGGTTGCCAATAAGTATTGGCAAAGCTTATGAAATGCATAAACCATAGATAAGGCCTCATGATCAATTGTGGAATAGTGCCAATAAACATCAACATGTACATGAAATAGTTTTAGTTTGAGAACTAGAGGATGGGTGAAGTCACCAATTTTTCTTTAAGGGTTTCAAACACTTGATAATGATGAGCCATCTATAAGAATATGCCATTGATCTTGAGTAGTTATTCCATTAGGATGACTATGTTAACATAACCTTGAATGAACTTTTGATAGTACCCTATGTGACCTAAGAAGGCAGTGACTTCACATTGTGAGATTGGTGCTAGGAGTTGGAAAATGAACAAAATTTTAACTAGATCCATCAAGAGTTTATCCTGACAAATAATATGTCTTAATGAAATCCCAAATAGGGTGGCAAAGATGCATTTCTTCAAATTCAAGGAAATACAAAGCTACCAACAATATTTAAACATGAGCTATAGATTATCATAGTGATTACACACTAAACCATACACGGTCTAGTCATCTAAGTACACTTGAAGGAACTTGTGGATGAAATCTTTGAAAGCCTCCACCATAATGTGTGAGAACATGATCGATGCCCTATTAAGGCCAAAAGGCATAACATCATATGAAAAAGAACCCCATTTAGTTTTAAAGTTTATCTTTGCCTTGTCTTCTTCAATAATTTGGACTTGGTGATATCTATAAAAGCCATCAGTGAAGGTGTAGATATCACACCCAGCAACACCTTCTAAAATTTCTTTGGTAAATGATGTTAGGAAAGGATTTGTTAGACATACCTCATTGAGTAGCCTATAGTACACATAAATATGAATGTGACCATCCTTCTTAATGTTGATCACCATGGGAATAACCCATTTAGATTCATCACTAGGAGTAATAACTCTAGTGCATAACATTATATCAATTTCCTCTTTAGCCCAAGTGCATAGATGTGGGTTTATCTGATACGATCATTTCCTCACTGATTGAGCACCTTCAACTAAATTGATGTGCATTTTCCCCAATTATGGATGCACTCCTTTAATATTTATGTAGTTGTGTGGGAAACACCCTATTACTCATTAAAAAGTTCACAGATCTTGATATCTCAACATCAAACAAGTAATTTTTGACCTTAGCTAGTTTAGGTGCATCATCTGTTCCAATGTTCTGTTGAACCATTTAGAGTGGCATAAAATATACTTTTTAGTTAGATTACATCATATCTCTAATATTACATGCCCCAAACTTTGTATGTAAATTTAAATGATTATATGATGGATCTAGTTGATCAGAATTGATACCCTCATCAACTTGGTACACATTTCAGATTTGTTCCTAATGGTCATATTAGTTATAACTAATCTATGGTAGGAGTATTAGATTATTGAAAGATGTCCAAATTATCCTCAGTTATTCCATGTATATGTCATATCTAATCTTCAATCTATGTCTAATCACCTACAATAACTTGATAGATCACTTATAGAGATGAATTCAAATCTATATTTGGTGAAGAAAATGCAAAGGTGGCAAGTAGACCATGTTTAATATGCTACCAGGTATCTATATCTCTATGTGTTTGTTAGTGAATGTACCACACCCTAGCCCAAGCATGCAAGGTATTGTAAAATTCATGTACCCATAATAATTATGGTAAAAATGTTTCATCAATGTTCTAAAGGCCTATGGAATGCATGATGGACCAAATCTAACTAGTGTTCAAACTACAAGAACAACAATAACTAATCAACCTCCCTTAGTGCCCATTACTATAAATGGTAAATTATTTAAAAGTTTTATATTCATATTCAGATTCTATGATGTTAGTATCCCAATTTCTAGTAATAATTCTATCTAAATCAAATGCATGAGCATGCATTGTGGTGGGGGAATTGGGTCTATTTGGATTGGGTTCTGCTATCAATGTCTGTCTTACTTCTTTTGTGTGTAACTATGCCAATAAAAGGTACAAATCCATGGTTAAGGAGTAATCACCATGCCTTTTTAACCTCCTACAAATTCTCATGGCACTTTTATTATCCTCTTATCAACCTTTGGGATCATTGACTCTCATATCCTTATGCCTGATTTCATCATACTTATACTTTTACAGTTCTTACCATTTGAATTCCATGCTGAACTACCAATCTAATACCAATACATACCCTTTTATTTACCCACCAATCATGTTGTTCATACTTGAGAGATTTAAGTCATCCATGGGTAAGTTTTCAAGCCCAAAATAGATCGTAAGTTTCTTAATCTCTAAATAAAATAGCTTGAGATACCTCTCACATGGTTCCCTTAGAAAGTTGAACCATACTTCTTATAGACAAGAATCATAGAGATCATGTATTCAAGAGTATAGCTATTAAACATTCCATTCTACTAGATGCCTAATACTCATGTCTAAGTAGTTTCTAGCTTAGTTAAGGTTATCTAACATTATATTGACCAAGAATCCATCCATCCATAATTTCTTAGGTGGTCTTGTTCATATTCTAAAAGCCAAACATGTAAGTGAATAGGCAATTCTACAAAGAATGTTTCATATAGAGAATCATATAGGTGCTTCTATACCTATGTTTATGTAGAAACTCTTGATTCAAGATACTGAAGAGCAATTTTTTATTCTATAGTAGTAACCTAGTGCTCAACATTTTCTAAAGATAGCTGCTCGAGCATTTTTATACCATTTTGCCAACAAGTGCAATGGGTCCCGACAATGGAACCAAAAATGTTAGGTCTGTTTACTTAAATTTATATAACTAAGTATTAGTTACATGCCCAATATAAATAAGATGGAAATGATCTTGTATGCTAGCATATCATGTGAGGAGTAACCTCATGTGCTCACTCGAAGCATGTATTCTGGATTGGTCCCCATTAATTTAATTGCATGATGTTGGTTAGACAACTCTATCTTACTTAGGTGCTTGAGTTAATACATTTAGTCATTGTTACTATCAACATTAGTCTAGAGTCATTCATTTTACAAATCCATATGATGTATATAACTAATATTATAAAATCAAAGTAAACACTATAGAGTTCAACACATAATGGTTTGCGATGAAAAGATTATATTATTTCCATTTAATAAGATTACAATGTGTTTCCTTCATTACACTCTCTCTTCATTTATATATTTATAACCACTTCACAATTGCATCTAATAGTATCAACAACATATATATCAATTAAAATCATGGAAACAACACTTTATAAATAAGGTTAAGGGGTATTTATGCATTAAACCCCTCACCTTTGGTTACATCACTAGTACCAAAGTGATGACTTACCAATGACCATTAATAATAATTAGTCATAGAGATCCATTATAGTTAATTCTTACTAACTCAGGCCTAAACGCCCTTATATACCCTCTCTATGCTAGATCTTCATGTTTGTGTTCCTCTTCTTTCATAGACTGATGCTAGATTTGTGCTCTCATTAATCTTCACTGCTTCTGCAAACTACTTTATAACCATTTTTAATCCCTGCGCTCTTGTCCTAGTTTTGCACTTCTCTGAGTCCTATATATTCTACTCATTCTTCACTTCCTTATATTTCATGACTCTCCATTTCTTGTTAAGGTCTTCCATGTCATTCCCTTATGTTTATCTCTTCCACACCATGGTCTTGCATGCCTTCTCTTTCACCCTTACTCTTTTTTGATTATGGATTCAAAATACTTGGAATATATTATTAAAAAATTTGGGGTCTAACATGTCATCAATTATCTTTCACGCTTCGACTAGTCTATCATGAAGCTCAACATTTTATTCACATAGTTGGTTGTTATGTTACTCAATCTCAAAGGCTTTTTACATGATTGATACTTAGAAGGTAACAATATCTTCAAGTTGATTTATCAACATCAACTGGAATGCATCAAGAGAAACTTCCAAAGATGAATTTGGTAAGGCTAGTTATATTGCATTAGCTCTAAATATTGCTTGTTGATGCCTAATGTGCATAATGAGCAATGAAAATGTGGTTTGCCATAGAGTTGGTGCTTAAATGTCCATTCACCAAGAATTAATAGAATCACATTTTTATTAAAATGTTTCTCCCCGAGCTTCTCCTTGGGCTGACCCTAAAACTGTAGATGCTCTTGAAGGCTGAGCTTGTGCCTCACCTACTACTCCTTGTGTTGCTCCAACTATTTGTTATGATTTTACCAAACTGCTTTGTTATGTTGTTTGTTATAGTTGGATGGGAGTGAGTTTTGTTATCTTGGTTGCTTCATCTTGTAGATTCTTCTCTAGATCAACCTTATCCTTAGCATATTTTTATGTTATCTTTCACTTCTTGCTATTTAGCAGCTTTCTTATATATCTCCTCACACTTGCGTAGGTCTTCCTTTTTTTTGGCCTCCTTAGATGATCTTCTAACCTTGACCTTCTTTTATTGCTCCTTAATTATTCTAACATATTTTTTGGTATGGATTTATGAACTTGCTCTTGAA
Organism: Torreya grandis; assembly: GCA_037957365.1. Classification (NCBI taxonomy): domain Eukaryota; kingdom Viridiplantae; phylum Streptophyta; class Pinopsida; order Cupressales; family Taxaceae; genus Torreya; species Torreya grandis. Next base: position 2,411,098 of record JARHVA010000256.1, on the reverse strand, counting down.
TAACCTTAATTTTTAGTTATTCCTACTTATGTAGGTCTTCTTCCCATTTCTCTTTAGCTTCCTTAGCTACTTTTTCAGCCTCAACCTTCTTTTATTCCTATGCTTGCAAAAAAAATTCTTATTTCTGCTTATGTTCCTTGTATTTTTGGGCTTATTATTCAATGAAATTTTACTCATTATTTTTATCCTTCACATTCTCCAACTTTAGTTGATACTCTATCTCAAATTTTTATTCCTTTATTCCCTTGGGATGATCTTGCATGGGGGGTGTTACATTAATGTTTGTTGTTGTTGTACACTGACTGCCAAAGACTCAGGGCTAGATGGGATGCTTTACACATTTTTTGGTGAATATGGAGAAAGTGGAAGTGAAGGTGATGTAAAAGGAGATGGAGATGATAAATCTTGATATTTTGGTAAACTAATTTTGATTGCATATAATGAGGGAACAATAATTTCTTCTAGTGCTTTGCAACGCAGGTCTTGACTATTATTTCTTTTCATTTTGCTTCCTCTTCAACTCCCTCTATGGTCATGAATGTTTCCATTCACACTGAAATGGAAGGAGATGGACTTGTAGTTCTCATGTGTAAGGTTTATACACTAAATGCCTTAATAAACTCTCTTTCTCAATGTTTGTTTTTACTAATTGGGATTCTCACACAACCTATTACTTTGGTGGAGTCTTCTCTGCAACTTGTTCTCTTGTGACTGATCCTTGTGTAGAGGTAGAGGATCATAATGACCCATCTTGAAATAAATCCTATATTATTTTATTTGTCACCTCTTCCTATCCTAAAGTGTTCACTATGATAGACTCTACTGGTGGAGGTATTTACACCAATAAGACATATGAAATGTTATTCTACACTTAGCTGGTGCAAACCACTTTCCATAAAAAGAATTATTTTTCCTCCTATTCTTCATAGATATCATTCTTGATATCATAAAAATAATGACATGTAAACCTCTTTAGGTACCACTCCTAATGGTTTTATATTATATTCTCTTATGATCATATGATCCATTTATCACTGAGCCATAAAGCCATTTTATGAGTTCTAGTTGTAGGCGGTGAAAATCTAAGAGCTGGTGCCTTAATTTTGGAGGGGAATACTTTTGAAGAGGAGGTAGATGGTTTGAATTTTTGTATCTTCCTACATATATGCACTTAATTATGGTTTTATTTTCTCTTGTACCTTTGATTGTAATTAGGGTAGTAGTTGCTCTGCTCTGGGTGGCATGGATCATCGTGGTTTTACACTTGTTGCAACTAAATGTTTCTATTTATCCAATTATATCTTTGAAATATTGATGTAAATGAAAAAATAAAGAGACAAAATTGGTGGTTTCTATAATTCATGAATTCGTATTTGGGTTCCATTGTACATCTTTTTCATTGTAGCAACTGGCCTGAAATAGTGCATAACTTTTGTGGGCACTTGGGGTGTGATGCAATAATTCCTTGGATTTGAATCCACCATTTGATGAATATCCCTATATATGCCTAATGTTATAATTTTATTGGCCATACAAGGTTAAAGAAAGCATTGGTTGGCCAATAATCAATGTCAAGTGTGATTTATCCCTCTAATAATTACCACTATGTTAAACAAGGAAGGAATACCAAAAAATGGTACTGGAAGCATTGAGTTAATTCAAAAATAAGATTCATAATATTTGTGATGATTTTCATTGTGAGGAAATTGGAACAACTAAATTTCTCATCGAGTCTGGTCATCTTGTGCACAATGTTGATTACACCTTTTGTAACTTGTTTTATGCCTTGGGTGGTTTACTAGTATTTACTGATTATGAACTTAGTTAGGACTCATATAGGTGCATCCATGAATTGATTAATTAGGAATAATATCTTTATGCATGTATATTCCTTCTAGATGTATGAATTAATTAGAACTTTCTTTATTTTGTATGGTTGTAATGGATTCCATCTTGTCGATAATCTAGTGACCTGCACCATGGTAATGGTATTATATATATTATCACCTCCTTAGATAGATGGATCACTCCTTCATTATATTTTCTAAGTATATTTATCATTTTTGTTGCTTGCACAACATGCCCTAATTACATTGGAGTAATGGTACCCTTCTTTTTTATTTTTGGTTCGGTCGTAATTTTACTTATAGCCTAGTTAATCTCAACTCTCATAATTCGCTCTTGGGGATCATCTTATTTTGTGTGCCAAGTCATATCTTGAAAACCCCTCTATTATAAAGATAAAATTCATTCAATAAAGTTTCATATAAAACCCTTAGTATAAAAGTGGAGTTTTTATGCATTTATTAGCCTTGGAAAAATCTTCCAATATCCTTGGTTGGGTCTATTATAGCTTCAATTAAAATTTCTTCATTTCAAGATCTGATAGGCTCATAAACCCTAAATTGTTCTACATGTTTTGATTTATTATTTAATAGTGCTAATTATAATTATATCTCTAATTAGGTCTTAGGTTGCATAGTGGCCAATTTCTAATGGTAATAAATATTTATTGTTTGCTTAGGTCTTGGAGTATGGACTGAAAGGTGTGTAGTGTTATTCAAGTTTGTTTTTCCCTAATTATTCATTATTTGGTTTGGTATAACATCTCTTTTCTATTCAAAGTTGAAACTTCAACTAGGTCCTTGGTATTTTTGGTGAATATTATTTTTAGAAGTCAGGGTCTTACCCCAAACTAGGTTAGGGATAGTTCCCCCCACATAAAATAATGATAATTAGGATTGCAAACCCAACTAGGTCTTCAAGGCCCCGAGCTACTTCACATAGTTGTCAATTATATTTAAATACTGATGGGGTCTATGACCCCTTTGTTCGATCTCTATAGTCCTAGATGGAATTTAAAACCCAAGCAAAATGGTGAAGTACCTAGGTAAATTATGATGGTTATAATTAGGGGTCCCATAACTGATTGGGTCTATGGACCCCCACCTAATTTAGAACATTTTTAATTAGGGTTTTATCACCTGATTATATCTTTAAGATAATTCCAATGCCTCCCTATTCTATTCAAAATTTTGAAGCCCAATTAGAACTAAGGGTTCAAATTTTAAAATTTGTCATTTCCCTCCATAGTGAAAGCCCAAAAAGGTCTACATGCTAATTTTTACCACATGTAAGTTTTTAATGCATAAATTTTGAACCATTACTCCATTTTATGAATCATCTACTCAAACAAGAAGCTGGTTTCAACCTGAATGTCATAATTTAATCAATTTTAGGAAGTAGTGTATGGATAAAAACCTATCATCATTCTCGTATCATACTTTGTTAAAACTTCTTTTAATGGGAATTTTAATGTTTTCCTTTCATTTTCTAGGTTTTGAAAAGTGCCTAAAGGAGGATAATGGTGTAACAATGCAAAGGAGAGGTCAAAGAATTGGTAGAGTTGTCATAATGGACTCAACCTCATTTTAGAGGGAATATGCCTACCCTTTGGAATGTAATTTTCTATATATGGCTGCATTGTGGAATTCTAAAGGGTTAGCTCATTTTTTATCCATTAGATATAGTGTGGACAAGTCCTATTTCTATGCCTCTTTCTTAATTTTTAGTGTAATTTATCCATCTTTTGCTTGGCATTAAAATTGTGATGTCAAATTTGTAATCAAATGATCTATATAAACCCAAACTTGTGTTATTTAATTATTATATTAATCAAAGTTGTGAAGGTTTTTAATTCATTTCCTACATGTGAATATAGTGGTTTTGTTTTTGACCTTCCTATTGTTCCAATCCTTAGCCTCTAACATCATCTCCATTGGTAGTTATGCATACGTTGGCCAGGCAGGAGAATGATTTATAGGATTTATTTTGTCAAATGGATTTGATTTGGATACATTATAAAATGATTTTATCTCTTTCCCCCTTTTATTTTATATTATTTTATTAAATTTCTTAGATAGGGTTTTGAATAAATATAAATGCAATCCATTTCTAAATTTCTATCTCCATTATGTAATCTCTTTCATTGCATTATGTTCAGTCATTATTGAATTTAAATATGCAATGAACAAATGAGTGCAAAAAATTAGTCGTATTCATTTTAGTAAAATCTCAAAACACTATTTTTATCATTCAAAAAATATGAAAATGCATGTTTATTATTATTTTTAAAATGCATTTAAAACCCATATCAAAAAACAAGCAAACTAGCAATTCCATCTTCTCATTAAAAGCTAAAACTAAGTTTAAATTTCAAACCAATAGGCCCCTTATATTGTAATAGTTTCACATACACCAACTGGGTTACCCAGTACTCCATGACCTAATAGATATAGACTTTGAGGATATCTCTGGGCCTCATTCTAGGAGAGTTAGATAGTCCACCATCCCACCTAGAGTTGGTGTGCTTAAATGAACCATCAACATAATTAGCACCAGAAGGGGGGCATGAGCTAGAATATTTTAGACTTATCATTAATTTTGGTCTTGTGTTCATCCTTTATGCTTTCCCTACCATGTTGTGTGATTAAATTTACATCAACATAATTGGTGTTAAAAGGAAGGCCTGATGTGGAATATTTTAGATTTATCATTTGTTTTGGTCTTGTCTCCATCCTTTACACTTCCCCCACCCTTTTGTTCCATTAAATACCCATCAATAAAACTAGAGCTAGAAAGAGGGTAGGAACTAATCAAAATTTTAAAACTAAATTTTTGAACATATATTTTAAACTTTAGCATTTTAGGGATGTTGCCTGAAATGAGACATTACAGGTATTAAGAATACAAAATAGAATTTTTAAACCCACCAAAGGCTACTAATTAGATTGGTAGAGGTGTCTGCTTTGAGAAATTTCTAGGGATTTATCATGACTTACCTAGTAATCTTGATAAAATTTGCTTGAAGTACATATATGGTGGGATTTTAATTATTGAAGAACACATTATGGCACTCAAATATGCAATTATTCAGATTCAGATCTGACATGAAGATGTTTCCTACAATTTATTTCCTTATTATTTGCATGAGGTTGCTTATGGTTGGTACCTCGATTTATTATATGCATATATTACCTTATTGTTTGCCTTCAAAAACACATTTGTAAATCATTTTAGCATGCCCACTAATCATGCTAGCCTATACCATTAGTTTTTAACTACCCATAGAGAGTTGAATGAACCAATGAGCATGTTCAACACTCATTTTTGTTAGTTGCATAGGATGTTGAAAAACCCATTCTTATAAATGGAAGTCATTGCTATTGATATTTATCTAAAAACATTGGACCCCTTGACTACTATGCTTATTAGAATAACTTCATCAATAATCACATCTTTGGTGTTGACGTGTCAATAAACCTTCAATATTGAAAAAATAATAATGCCACATGGATATGGTCCTAGTCCATTATATTCATTAGGATAAATAGGTGTTTACACCCAAAATACTTCAATTTACATGCCTATAAATCAATCAATGAATCAATTTGTACCTTCTAATCATGCATTACCTCAAACATATAATCATCCAAGCCTTCTCGTATCAAATGCAAACACTATTTTTACACTTAGTACATGATATTATGTTAACTCAACATATAATCAATAGGTTGTTTTACCTTTTTTTAATGATAAATCATGTTTTGATGTTGTTGCTAGTCAAACATCATTTATGGTAGGAGATTTATAACAAACAATGCAAAGGCTAAATTATGAGACCTCATTTCTAAGTTCACAATTTGGGGTCTATGAGTGTGGAAATGAGACAAGAACTGAAGCAGTCACGTTGATTGAGAATGTTCCATTTAATAGAGAAGAACATGTCCAAGAAATCAATGATGAGGATGGATTTGATGATGAAATTGTAGCAATTATTTTAGGTGAGTGGGTAGGTGAAAATCAAAGTGATAGTATGTTGTCCATGCAAGAAAAAATATATGAAATTTTTGGTGATTAGTTTGGAGATGAAGTGGAAGAATTAGAACAATTGGATGAGGAAGATGCATTATATGCATTAGAAATGAGCCCATCATATATTATTATTCCTACATTTTGAGATTTAATTCATGAAGATCAAAAATTAAGTTGTATTAGTTCAACTCTCTTCTCATCAATAGAGATAGATGAAATAAAAGAAGGCAAGGTTTAAATTAGTTTTCCATGCAAATAATAAGAACTAACATATCTCAAACCTAAATATATCTTGCTCCAAGATAAATTTTATTATAATCTGGTTGGTGGAGGATTGAATGATACAATCATGTGATTAATATCCACTAAAAATTAATGCATGTATATTATTCGTGATGAGTTGAAGGAGGATGAAGATCATGTTTCTACTCCTATATTTGTAAGTTTAAATCATTTTGAGTAGCTTGCAAAATATGATTGAAATAGTCCAATCTTCCTCTCAGTGGTGGAACTAGTCAAGGAAAAAATGAGTAATCATAAACATGGCAACCTAAACAAATAAATGGAGCCAACATCAATCAGAGCTTAAGATACCTCAGTTCAATATAACTCTCCTGATACTTCAGACATTAATTCAAAACCAAAAGGTCATTGTCATGAAAGGAACAAAGCATATACACATTGGGTTGTAATAAAAAAGAGAATGATGTTATTGCATCATCCATGATATAAACAAAACAATTGTCTATTGATTTGGTCATTGGCTACCTCAAAGATCATATCTTCATCAGGTGGGGAACTAAAATAACTCTGGTATGTGGTGATACTTATGTTTATCCCTCTTTACAATTCATTGTGTAGGTAGAGGTATTTCTAAAACTTTATCCCAATTATTATTCATGAATCAAGTGTAGGTGTATTATTGAATTTAATAACATAAAGTTTTAATTTGAATGAAAAAATCATCGATACAAGTCTTTGGGATACATTCCATGAATGAAGAGGGAAACACTATCGTAAATATGAGTTGACCAGGTATTTTTTTTACATAGCTTCTTTTTTATTTCATTTCTTAACTTCAATTTTTGTTTCTCTCTCTTTTTACCATTGCTCTATCTTGGTCATTTATCCCTCTTTGCTTTGGTCTAGTTCATTTTTTCCATGTGGGTACCACATTGGTCAAAGAATGAGGAAGAAAGGCATGTAGGTAAGTAGCCATAATGACGTTCTAGTGCTTAAGTACTTTGAGTAGTTTGTGGTGTAAGATTACATCTACTAGCTTAGTTTTAAAATATTTGGATATCATGTGTGTTCTATATTTATTCATGTTTGGGTAACTATTCAACTTCTAAAGATATTCTCTCCAAACCATGCACAAAAATCAAAATTTAATGGTTTTTTGGTTTTCTTGGACAAAACATTTATGGTTAAGATCTCGGGTGGAAAATATGTAATTTTTCCTTTTCTTTGCCACAGTGGTCCAAACCTAAAATCAAGATGTTTAAGATATAAAGAAAAGAAAAGAAAAAATAAAATAAAATAAATTTGTAGAAAAATTGGACTTTTGGGTGATTCAAGCAACCTATATTGGGGTTATGGACACTTGAATAACACTAAATAAATGCCTTGAGTGAGATCATATAAATATCTATTAAGGATATGTATGCCTATATAATAGTGAAACAATGTCTAGGCAGTCATCCCAAGGTAACATTCATTGGCTCAATGATTGAGGTTGTGGTAGCTAGTCCTTAAAGATTTCATGAAGTGGTAATTAATTCATTAGCACACACCAGGTCAATGAGAATATAATATTTGGCCTCATATTTATTCCATTATTTTCCTCTCTCAAATCCATTCATATTCCATGTGTTATCTTAGCTAGAGATTATAGGATCTTGGATACATTTCTCTCATTTCAAAATACTCAAGAGTATTTTCCAATAGAGTCACCATTTATTGTTGATTGAACAATACGTCATAGTTATTCTAGAATCATGGTACCCTTATTTTTTATTTTTTATCTACTCTTATTTTTTATTATATTCCAATTGGTCTTAGCTCTCTCAAGTTTCTCTTTGGGGTCGTCTCACTTTGCATGCCGAACCGGGTCTCGAAAACCCCTCCGTTGTGAAGACCAAGTTCATGTGAGAAAGTTTCATATAAAATATACTATAAAAGTGGAGTTTTAAGACATTTTTTAGACTTGGAAAAATATTTTTGATATCCCCTTTTAGGTTTTTTGTAGCTTTAATTGAAATTTCTTGATTTCAAGACCTCTTAAGGCTTATAAACCTTGAATAGTCTGCAAGTTTTTATTTAATAATTAATAGTTCTATTCATACATATATATATATATACACACACACACATACATATATATATACATATATATATGTATATACATATACATATATACATATATATATATATATGTATATATATATATATATATATGTATACGTATATATATATATATATATATATATATATATATATATATATATATATATATATATATATATATATATGATTAGAACTATTGATTAGGTCTTAGGTTGCATAGTGGTAAAATTCTAATGGTAATTGGGATTTATTTTACATGTAGGTCTTTGAGCATGGGTTGAAAGGCTTGTAGTGTTATTAAAGTTTGTTTTTCCTAGCTTCGTCTTTGTTTGGTTAGGGCGTAACATCTACTTTCTAGTACAAGTTTAAAATTTAACTAGATACTTAGTTTTGCATGGCTAAATGGTTAGTAGTAGTCAGTGTTTACCCTAAAATAGGTTAGGGCTTGTCCCCCTCATATAAAATGATGATAATCAGGCATACAAACTTGACTAAGTCTGCATGGCTTTGAGCTCCTTCACACAGTTATTGATGGGATTTAAATCCCGATGGGGTCTAGACCCTTTCCTTCAATCTTCATAGTCGAATGCAGAATTTAAAACCCAAGCACAATGGTGAAGTGCCTAGGAAAATTTTAATGGTTGTAATTGGAGGTCCCAAACTTGATTGGGTCTATGAACCCCAACCTAACCTAGAGAAACAATAATTAGGGTTTTATCACTTGATTAGGTCTTTAAGCTAATTTTAATGCCTCCTAGTTCTATTCATACTTTTGAAGAGCAATTAGAATTGGGGGTTCAAATTTTTAAATTGGTCATTTCCCTCCACAGTGAAAGCTTGAATAGGTTTATAGGCTACTTTTTAATTTCTTATCATTTTTTAAAGCATAACTTTTGAACCATTGCTCCATTTTATGAACTATATAACATAATGAGAGGATGTCATGATGCAATAAATTTTAAGAAGCAGTGTACAAATTAAAAAATATTTCCATTCCCATATCATGCTTTGTTAAAAGTGATTTTAATGGGAATTTTAATGTTTTCCTTTCATTTTTTAGGTGTTGAAAAGTTCCCAAAGGAGGAGAATGGCATAACAATGGGAATGAGAGGTCAAAGAGTTGGTGAATTTACATTAATTGCCTCAATCTCATTTTGGAGGGAATATGCCTACCCTTTTGAATGGAATTATATATATATATATATATATATATGGCTATGTTGTGGGCTTCTAAAGGGCTGGCTCATTTTTTATCCATATGAGACATTGTGGACCAATGCTTTTTTTATGAATTTTTCCTACTTTGTGGTGTAATTTATTCCTCCTTTACTTGGCACTACTATTATGATATCGAGTTTGTAACCCAATGATCAATGTAAAACCATATTTTCACTATTTAAAAAAACTTTATATTAATAGAAGTAGTGAAGGTTTTTAATTCATTTCCTACGCATGCATACAATATTTTTTTCCCTCTTTCCTACTCTTCCAATCCTCAGACTCTTGCATCATCTCTGTTGGTGGTTGTACGTATTCTAGCTAGGCATGACAATGATTTGTGGGTTTCATATGATAAAACATATTTGATTGGTTACATTGCAACAAGAATTCTCTCTTTTCCCCTTTTTTTTTGCACCTTTTTATTAAATATGTTATCTAGGGTTTCAAATAAATTTGAATGCAATCTATTTTTGAATGTCAATCTTGATTGCATAATCCATTTCATTTCTATTTTTTTAATGCACTATATAAGATTTATAATGGAATGTTTATGTTAAAAAATCAATCGTATTCCTTTTATTAAAATCTTAAAATGTTGATTTTATCATTGTGTCAAATCTGAAAAATGCATGCTTATTTTTGTATATGAAGTGAATTTAAAACCCATATTGACAAATAAATAAAATAAAATTTCCCTCTTCTCGTTTAAAGATAAAACCAAGTTTAAATTTCAAACCAACAGGGCCCTTATATTGGAATAGTTCTACAGAGTCCAATTGGGTTACCTAGTACACCATGACTTCACAGATATAGACCTTGTGGAGATATATGGACTTCCTTCTAGGAGAGACTAGATGGTCTTCCATATTGATTATAGTTTATGTGATTAAATCAACCATAAACAATCATCACCTCTTCATGATATCTAAATATCAAAAACCTTATTAGTTTATCGACTTTTGATCCTTACAGACTATTAGGTAGTGCAAATACTCTTTGATGTGAACTAAAAAATTGTGGTTGTGTGAACCACTCCCTATCTATTATGTCAATAAACTCAAATGAATCTATAACACTCCATTTGGTGTACATCAGGGCTAATATTATTCCTAATTCCTCCTTTTGTGAGTTTGATAATAGAACTAGAATCTAGTGCATGGCCATCATTTATTCACTAAGGTTTGAATGCAAGTGAATCATTTGTATAATATAGCTAGATCCCAAAAGATTAATTTTGTGCATGAGTTTTAAATTGGTTTTTACATCAACCCCATGCCTTATATATAAATAAATATTCATAAATCTTCATCGTTATTCACATTAATCCATCAATTTACCTTTCGTGCCTTCATATGCTTGCTTTAAATTCAAATAGAAAGTTTAATATGACCTTTGGCTTTGTGGTGATGGATGCAATGTTTCCTAATTTGGATTTGGTGATGTGATGTGCTATCATTTCCTTTTTAAATGATTTTATTATTTTGTCCATTACTCCCTTTCATCAAATTTATCCTTTAAAAGAATGATGTGATATGTATTTTTCTCCATTATTAACTACCTTGCACCATCGGTAGTTAACCATACCATACCACTATTTTGTTGTTTTCTGCCACCTCATTCCCAAACTAAAATTTTTATGCAACAAGTTCAAATCCTTGCCTTTGACTTGATCCTATTTTTTAAAATATTATGCCTTGAAATTACATCATAGTAATTCTTATGATATAAAAATTATAATAAATACATCTATTGCTACTAACTTGAAAAAGGAAATAAACTGTAAAATAAATATACTACATTAGATTGTGCCTCTCGACACTCATTCTACTTTGCATGTTTTAATTTAAGGTCACTAGTGGTAAGGTCTAAGCCTATATCCATTTACCCTTCATGGTATAATGGTTCCTTAAAGGTCCTTGAGTATTATAATGCCCTATTATGACACTTCATGAATGATATATGTGACTTTCCATCTAATGTATAATTTTCTCCGATGCATTTGGAATCTGCTATCATACAAAAGGACTCTCTGCTCTAGTTGAAATTATTTGGATAAAAAAATATGATCATGCCATGCTTTCTAACTCTACTTGTGCACGTCCTAAGTCCAATTATCCCTCTGTCTTATCTCATCCATGTGAGTTGATTTGAACAACCATTCCTATAAGGAATTTTTGTCTCCTAGTTCCATTATCAATGTGACTCATAAGATAGGAACTATATATTCCCTTAACATTACAAATTGATGCCATATATAAATTGAAAGGGTGTGTGGCCAGTCACACACTTGTAGTTTGTTTGGTAAGACCATAATATCACTAAAATCTTATCTTCCTTATCATCACAATAGATATTGCATATTTTGGTCAACATCTTTTCCAATACTTTATTTGATGCCTCTACTTAGTCATTTGCTTGTGGATGGTAAGATATTATTTTATGGTGTGAGACAATGAATCATCTTGTTAAGGTTTTTATAGTGTTATTTAAGAAATGTGTATCTCTATCACTAATCAAATTATAAGGACATCCAAACCTTGTTATTGTATTTTTAAAAAGAAATTTTGTATTATCTTTCAAACTATAATTGGGAGTCACAACAACTTACACCTACTTAAGGAAGTGATATATAGTTGTGATTATGTATATGACATTACTATGCTTAGATGGAGGCTTAATATGCAATGTAAAGTTAATACCCCATTATTTAAATGGTTGTGTACCCATAATCAGATCCAATGGCATCTTGTCTCTTTGATTAAGTTTGTCCTCTCTTTAAAAAACATCAGAGTGTTTTGTGACACTAAATGCATCCTAAAAATGATTAGGCCAACATAGACCACCATGTAATCTATTTATCATAGTTTAATCACTTGAAAATTTTCTTCCAAGTACCCCTTGATGAGCTTCTTCAAAAATTTGTGTTATTTCATGATCCAAAGCCATGCTATGTAAAACATCATCTTTTCTAAGCTAATAGAGGAAACCATTCATGATACGAAATGGTAAAGCTCATACAATTAGTTTATTCTTGTCCTTTTATTTATAATGTGAAAGGAATACACCCTAATCAATAAAGTTTACAATTTCTTCCATATTCTTAGGTATCATAATTACTCAAAATAGATGGGCATTTGGAGACTCATCTTGAAACTTTTCTAGTTCTTCTGCCATTTAGATACGATTGAGATGACCAAGACCCACATTTTCCCTAATGGGTTTGACATTAATTTTTAATTGGAATTCATAGAAAAATATTAGACATACAGATATTCTTACTCCCATCATTGGATTATTTACCAAGTATTTTAGTGTTTGGTGGTTGGTAAAAAACTCAAAAGGAATGGACAACCGATAGTGTTTGAATTTATATAACATAAAAACCATAACCAAGGCTTATCACTCAGTAGTGGTGTAATTTTTATCCGCATTTGAGAAATTTTGACTTGTGAAATGAATGGAATGATCAAGGCCTCCATCCCATAGCTGAACCAACACTACTCTAATTACTATTCCTAATTAATCAACATGGACATGAAAAGGTTTGTTCTAATTTGGGAAGACCAAAATTGGTGCTACCACCAACCTTTATTTTAAATATTTGAAGGCCATTTGACATTCATAAGTCCATTCAAATTTGATATTATTTCACAATAGTTTATTCAAAGGTGTTGAAATAGCTACATATATTAAAATGAACTTGAAATAATACCTTGTATATCCTAGGAATGATCACACCTCCAATGGATTGACATGTGGTTTATGTCTCATAATAACTACAATCTTTTCTTAATCTACCAAAATCCCATCACTACAAACCACATGACCTAGAAGAATGCCAAAGGGTGTGAAAAATAAGCACTTCTTTAGATTGAGCATAATTTTCAAGGTCTAAATTTTTTCCAACATTAATCACTACTTTAAAATATGTTATTTAAATAAAGAGAATACTATCTAATCATCTAAATAGAATTCTAAGAAGTCACGGATGAAGTCTTTAAATGTAGTAACAAATGATTGTGAAAATATGGTGGAAGCATCATTTACCCCAAAAAGCATTATCTTGTATGTAAATGATCCCTATTATATTGTGAATGTTATCTTTGTTTAATCCTCAACTGTCATATGGATCTGGAAGTATCCACTAAATCCATCTATGAAGGAATAAAATTCATGTTCTACGATAGATTACAAAACCTCATATGTGAAAGGAAATTGAAATGGATCATTCACATAGGCATCATTCAAATCTTGATGCTCACCATAAATTTGAATTTCCCATGTTTTCTTAGGTTTTACCACCATAAGACTAACCCAATATGTTTTTTCAACCAAACATATGATCCCTACTTCTTGCTTCGATTTCTACCTTAATTTTCATCTTCATATTAGGGTAAAATCTATACATGTTCTTTTTGATGGGCCTTGCACTTACTTTGAGCTCAACATACATCTCCCTTAGTGAAGGGTCTACGCATTTAACTTCTAAGAATTTAGTAGGAAATACATCCTCATAATCTCGTAGTAATTGAATTGTTTCAGAGATATGTTATTGTGACTAATAGTCTCTAATGGTTTCTAGTTTGAGTAATGTGTTGGAATCAATGTTTTTTTATTTATTTCACATTGGTTCCTAATATATCTAACTTGACCCTACATGAAGTGTATAACTTAGATTTGTTTCACTTTCCTACTCCAAGATATTGATATTTCATAGTTGTTTGCCTCCTATATTATCTACATTATGTAATTTAGGTTATTTTATCTCCCTTTCTGACTTAGAAAACCCTTTCAAGTCTATATCTTCTTCACTATCGCTAGAATCTGTACATTCTACACTATTTATAATTTTTTAAAAGACTTTAGCATACATTTTCTTTTTCTTTTTTAGCCAGATACTCCTTGATACCTACATGTAGATCTATGTTTAAATCAACATGTCATATGTATCTTTGAATAGGAAGTACATCTTCATCTTATCCATGAAACAAGAATATTTTTAGTTTCTATAGAGCTCGATGTACCATTAGATTTTCATCCTCAAACACAAACATTTGGATGAAGTCATGTTGAACTTGTGGCTAGATCTTAGTCTCTTGGTTATATTCTTGGTGCATGTACCAAGTTCTAGGCAATGGTTCTAATGTGTGTTTTAAGATATGAACCCAATATATTGGCTCTACTTGTTGACTACCATACTCCCAAACATTTGTGAACTTGTAGTTCTAGGGCACTATCCTTCTTAAAAGAATGGAAAATTTTATAAGATAATAGTTGTAACTTAAAATCAAGTGCACATAATTTCACATGCTTCTTCCCAATGTAGTCTATTATATCTATACACAACCTACCAACTCACATCAACTCCTTTCATTGCATAGTTTAACATATTGACCCACATGTATACATCTAAGACATGATGTTTTGATCTTTATAGAAATTGAACCAAATATTTTGTGGAAATATATTGAGGCATGTCTCTATGTAGCATAGAACACTTGCATTGGCCTTATTTCATGATCTCCCTTCACCTAATTTATCAAATGTGCATTTGAATCTCCACTCATGGAGGAAGTTGATTCCCATGGAAAATTTCCTTTTATTTTCAGTCCAATGTAGTCTCAATACATAGAATTTACTTGATATAAGTGATCAATCTCTAACTTGGTAGGAGAACACACATAAGGTGACTTGCATTCTTCCATGAATAATTAAGGAAAAATATTAAGCATCTTAACTAGTTGAACCCAAAATTGGTTAGTTTCTAACACTTATGGAACTACTATCTAGGATATAAAAAGTAGGTAAATCCTCTACTTTGTAAGGATTTGGGCTTCAACTGTGTGATGAATTTGAAATATATATCATTCCTATAAACATATGATTATGAAAGATATTTTAGTATGATATAAGGCTAGCTCTCAGCCTTATTCAAATACATGACAATGATATTACCCACTTGGTGTGATTCAAGTTGATTATCCATTATGTTGATAGTCATAAAACCGTCATAATCCCAATTTCCCCAATTAATGTAGGTTAGTGTATTTCATTAGTCTTCATATAATTGAATTCAAAATATCCTCACAAGCTCAAATCAACCACCTTTATCTCAACATCTTCAAGTATCCCAATAGGTTTGACTCAACCATAGTCTATGAGACTTAACATAACATAGATATAATTGAGAACTAGTCTTAAAATAGCTTACCACATGGATATGGAATCATGTTCATAGTGCTTTCAAGTCAAAGACAAAACTAGGGAATTCATATCTTGCGAGTTTGATATCCATTTTTAGCATTGAAATCCTAAGGGTTTTTTATCTTGACATACTAGACCAATTTATCTACTCTCTATTATCCCCTTTTCACACAATCCCAAAAAATTATGCAATAAATTCATTATATTCTAGGAAATATCCTCATTTTACATATAACTTACAAATTTGAGTAAATCTATCAAAGATATGACCACTCCATCTTACCATAGCATTTGGATAATTTGGCCATACATACGAGTGTACTATTACATCTCCTTTAAAAGCATTATGGTTCTAGATGGATTGTAACAACTAAGTGGCTTCATTCATCAAGACTCTTTATCTCATAGGATTTAGATGCTTATTTTGTCACACTTTTTTGGTCATATTTTCCTCAGGCATTGCTAGTGAGGGAAGACCTTGATCCTTCTGTTGATGTTTAGTGAAATCTTGAATAAAATCCATATCCTTGGGATGAGACTACACCATGCTAACATTGTACACTATCTTCTCCTTCATCTATATCTCTAAAATAGGAAAATATTTTGTATTATGATGCCCAAAAAATCTAAATTAGGAGCATAACGATAGTCTGTGGATTGCATGGATAATTACATGTGATGTGATTCAATTCAGCACACAAAAAATGTGATCGATGATCTAGGCTATCTATTCTTCTGTTTGAGATTTTTATTCCCTCCTTGAAATACACATTGATGCCCTCCTTGGAAACCTACTTGCCTCCTTGGAAAATATATTATATCTCACACTTATCACCTTTTCAAGTTACCAAAATAATCATGAAACTTATGGTCCTCATCTTACTAACAACACTAACTGTGTGTAATCCATTGTAATTATAGTATGCAATGTAATCTTCCTATGTATGGATTTCAACACTTGATTACATATGACTTGAAATTAAAAAATTTAGACTTGGCTCAAGGCTTTATCCTTTGAGGGATTTTAGATTTGGAAGAATTGGGGAGGTTCCTCTCGATGTTCAGATGTATTTCAAATGGGTGCTTGATTGATTTGATAGATACATAATTTTTTAGGATTTATATGTTTATATAGATAAATATTTGGGTAAATTCCTCTGAACCAACATGCAAAATGTATGAGTTGACCCTTTTAAACAATTTTAATTTTATAAATTAGTCGTTAAAGGGCATTGGGATAGGTTTAGCCTAAGTGAACAAGTCTGCAGGTGGACTTGTTTGAGAGGCAATAACCTATCCAAATAATAGGAAAAATGATTTGAGGTTAGGTGATAGTCTGAGATTGATATGAAGCTATTACAATAAAGACTAGGAAGATCATGTCTAACAATAATGAAAACTTGTAAGGGTTAGGCCCATATAAAATCAAAAGGCTATGAGGAATGAAAAATAAGAGTCATGTAATTAAGCACATGTCAAGTTTGTTAAATTACACATTTTCAAGTGTATAATACCAAATATGAGTGTCTAAAATTATAATAAAATCAACATTAATTAATATTGGAGGGTAGAATATAATTAAATCAATAATAATTAATGTTGGATATTGTGAATGTCAAAGTCAGTTGGCTTAGCATTCTTTGGGTAAATTTTCTCCTCTAATATATTTTAAGGACATAAATATATAATAATTTATCATAAAATATTATTAATAAAAAACTCTTATAATTTATTTTTAAAATCATAAATTTGATTCAATTTAGTAAAGACAATATCAATATGTTTTAAATCAAGATATTTGAGTTGATACACAACATTACATGAATTCGTAACTCTTTTTAGGTTGAAAATTTTGTTTTGTTATGAAACATATATATAAATTTAAAGAAATATTACAAACTATTGACCATAAAATTGGCAATATGAGAGCATGCCATGTCATGGCCACACTAGGCACTAAAAATGAGTAGGAACAAAAGCAACAAAAACATCTAAAAAAACAAGTATAAAGTTACATCAAGAGACTAAACATCCATAAAAAAAATTATAGAGGTAGGGGGTCCTTATTTCCACAACCAACATTAAGAAGGTCTCCCCAAACAAGTGTAAGATCCCAACCATCATTTACATTATTCATCTCACCTTCTTATTCTTCCATAGTGCCCTACCTTGAATAAGGTGAGGGAGACCATCCATATAGCTCCCACACTAAGAAGGTATAGGAGGTGTAAGAGAACCCCAAACACCATGCTAAGTAGATATAGATGAGTGGTGACATATTAGAGATCACTCAAGTCAATTATGAAAACACATTGAGAGTGGTTGTGGTGGTGTTCCCCTTGGTGTGGCCTCCCTTGAAGGTTTGGAGGGTAGAGCATAGGAGACAATACATGGATCATTTCTCAAATGATCGAAAAGGGTTTGGAGATGGGATAATTTTAGAGCCATTTTATTTGCTTGCACTTTAATCTTCATAAACACTTTAGACATAACTATTACTTTATCATAAGAAAATAAATATACATATATAATAAAGTTATAAAAAATAGTTCCATTTATTTATTTCCAATTAAAAAAAGGAATTTACAATTTTAAAGTATACTAAATTTAAGTGTGTTTCAAGAATCATGGTTCAATCACATAGGAGGATATTTTTCCAGACAAATAACTCCAGTCTGAAAGGTCTGAAAAAATCATGGATCCAAGACCAAACATTTTTTACTTTTGAACAAAACCAAAATAAATGTATAAAAGTCTCAAAATGTCTAGAAAGCAATCATTTTGGATGAGTAACCCCTAATTGAATTATGTCTTGACTAAGAGGGAAACCCTGGTAAAGTAGACACCATGTAAAGTGTGTAAGTTTATGCTCAAGAATAACACTCCACACTATTTAAAATTATCTTCTCTAGGTAATAGTAGTTGAATAATGAACCCACTGAACATTGATATTTTCAACCATGGGTAGGTGAGGTGACAACCATTCATATCCCTTGCTAGGATTACAATTCTATAAAGGAGTTTTAACATACCACTTATAGTCTTTCCACCATGGGTGAGTAAAGGTGACTAAAATATTATGTATCATCTCTACATGAATAACATACATAGATTATTAAAAATACTAATTACATTATTATTTAAATGAAACCTATTCTTGACTTATAAAAAAGAAGTCCAAGATCGATTTTGTTTACAAAAAATATACTACACATAGTGATTTTCACTTCTAAAGTGTTTGAGATCATGAACCTATGGAATTTACCCAAGAGGGCATCATGAAAATTTATCATAGGAAACCACCATAAATAATGATGGTT
Source organism: Torreya grandis (assembly GCA_037957365.1). Lineage (NCBI taxonomy): Eukaryota > Viridiplantae > Streptophyta > Pinopsida > Cupressales > Taxaceae > Torreya > Torreya grandis. Next base: position 2,392,133 of record JARHVA010000256.1, on the reverse strand, counting down.
AATATATAGACCATACTAAAAACTGTTATTATTTTATAGATACCAAGGCTTGACTTTTTCCCATGTTTTCCATATTATTTTAGCAATAAAGGACCCAAATTTTTTAACACGAGCCCAAAGAAAGAGGATATTTTTAAATGTAAACCCTTTACAAGTAAAACAACCATAAGGGTATCATTTTGTAATATAGTTATGAATCAACATTTTCCAAGCTTCTTTTACTATAATACTCCTAATAATCTATTTAGCACATAAAACATGCCTTGGTGACTAATTTTTAGTAGACCTAATCCTATAGCTTATATGGGGAGGCATCAATATTCCAAAACTACCCTATGGAAAACCTTCCTATGTGGAGAGTTATACCAAAGTACATCCATAATAATTTTATCTAATCTCTAATAGAAATGTTTAAAGGGCACCCAACAAGAGTAATAATACACATGAGTTGCAACAAGAATTTTAGAACATATTTTAAACTTCCCAACTAAAGATAATGGTTTAGTGATCTAATAAGAGAGTTTTTATCAACTAAATTAATAACATATTGCCACATATGGAGGGGGTAGATTGGAATGCAAATGAAATGCTTAAATATGAAAAATATCACCATGTTGGATCCATTTCTAATCATACTTATCGAACCAAGGAGGTGGAGGTAGGAAGGATTTTAAATAACACTAAGACTTATGCCATTGAATACTTGACCTAGGATCTAAGAAAAAAGTATGAAAATATTGCATAACATTGTTGATATTATCATCATCCTTGGTAAATGTGAGAAAGGAGTCATCAATAAAATGGCCATTAAGTATTTGAATAGGCTCATCCAAGTGAAGAGTAATACACTTAACAAGACCTTGTGATTTAGCATTAGAAAAAACATAGCCCAAGTCCTCCACAACAATCACATCCATAGATGGAGCTAATGGGCATCCTTGTCTAATGGAGTAGAATAACACAAATTACTCCTAGCTTACATTATTAAATGAGAGAAGATATGATGCATTTGTAAACAAAATTTGAATTGATTATATAAAATTAGGACCAAACCTTAAGGTTCTTAATATAGCCAAGATGAAAGGTCATACTATGTGATCATAGTCTTTCTCAAAGTCTATCTTAAATAGCATTGCTCATCTATTGACTTGCAAGCAAACTCAATGCCTTCCAAAATTGTTATGATGTCATCAAGGATGCATCTAATTTTAATAAATCCATATTGTTCAAGATTGAAAATTAATGGTAGGAGATGGTAAATTCTCAACACAAGGGATTTGGATATTATTTTATATGATACATTAAGCAAAGTGATGGGTTGTTAATTAAAAATTAGCTCTAGGTCTCCTATCTTAAGTATGAGCTTGTTAGATCCTTTTTTTATTAATTGGATAAGGGACTTGGATTTGAAAGATTTGAAATAAATGCCACAAAAAATTGTATAATTTTCAAGCAAAACCATCAAAACATAGAGTTTTATCATTTTCGATTTGCTTCATATGAGTCCCCATGGTGAGAGGATTATCATAGAAAACTCATTGGGATTGAGTTAACTTGCAAGGGACCACTGAAAGGCATTGAATAAGTGCTTGATGTTATACATGGGATGGTTCCTAAGCTTTAAACACTTTTTCATAATGGAAAAAAAATTGGACCATAAGTGACACCTTAATTAGCCTCTAGTTAGAATCTTTAATAGTTTTGATTTTTTAGTTTGCATGTTTTCCTTATGCATTTTAAATAAATCCTTAGAAATTTTGTCATCTATTTTGAGTAAATGAAGTCTCAATTTGATCTAAAAACCTCAAAATATTAATTATAGTCATATACAATTGGGATGTGTTTTAAAAGTGTTGTTGCTTATAGTTGAAAAGGTTCATGGAAGCTAAAATACTCTAGAGCGGCCATTACACATCTCAACTTTGAGGTGGTGGTGGAGTATGAGCATCAGTGGATCCATGCCAGTTGACATTTTTAGATTCAAAAAAATATTGTGGTGCATTTGACAAAAAATAACCACCATTAAATTCAACTAGAGATTCTTAGATGCAGACATACAAGGTTCCAAACACATCAAGCATAAGCCAAAGTGGGCCCTATTGACCAAATTTGACTTCTAGTCAAATTGGGTCAACCCTTGTTATTTTGAAATTTTGAATAAGGTTTCCATGTGTCATATAGGGTGTCATTTTGGTTTATTGTCTTACTTATCCTTCCCCTAGTCTTTGTTGAAGCCTACCCTCCTTGTACTAGCCTAATCAACCAAAGTCAAAGTTGGTCAACCCTAGTAAAACTTATTAAAAGGCTAAAATTGTGGTGTAAATGTCATAATATGGTCTTTGATATGTTTAAAGGTGTATTCATGTCATAAATTGGTCACTTGTTAATTTCACATGCAAAAAGGGTCGTTTGGCCACATTTTTAGCTTGTTTATTGACTTGTACGGATGGTGGAGTTAGAAAATTTGTCACCAAAGTATATATCAACATGAAGGAGGTTATATTATGTCAATATCAGTTAGATGGAAGTTAAATAGTTAGTTATGCACAGAAAAGGGGAGTTTCTCCTTAATTTTAGGCCCTTTTTGGGCACTTATACAGACTCCTTGAGTTCACCATCAGCTAAAAACATGGGTGGAATGCCTCTTCACCTCCACACACTATTTTCCATTATTTTTTTCAATTAATATGTCAAAAATACCATTTGTAACTTCATTTCTTCTATTTTCTCTTTACAAGCTAAGGAAGGTCATTTTCAAGTGCTTGGTGTGGACCATACATGAGGAGTTGGAAACAATGATCTTGGTGGGTGAAATGTCTCTGAGTTCACTTCACTTTAATGGTATTATTTCTTAGATTGGTGGATCCTCATTTATGAACCATTACTAACACTCCAAGCAAATTTTTATGTATTTGCAACCATGAGGGGTTCACTATTTTCACTTGTCTCAGATTTCCTTGCTTTGGTTTGATAGTTTTATTTATTTTAGGTGTTCCTAAAGGTTATCTAATTCATCTCCATAATATTTTCATGATTTTATTGATTTGGAAGTCATCAAATGCCTAAGAAAGCCTCTTATAGGCTTGTCGATGCTTCCAAATTAGTCCTTTCACACTTATAGTCATCTCAATTACCTTGAAAGTGATTTTTTCATGTCAAATAAAGTGTTTTGATGTTGTTTTGGGGATGTTCCTGATGTATGTTATGTATTTAAGGATTGATAATTGTAGTTGAGGTGTTTGGAAGGCCTTACCTTGCATTTTCTTGCTCTTTTATGTTTTTCCTATATATCACATTCAAAAAACTTCATCTATAGAAGCCTGATGACATCACTAATAAAAGGTAGAAGGTTAGATATGGCCTTCAATCTCTTGGGACTGATAAAATGAATTAAAGTATTTGGTGGAGGCACAAACTTACACACTTTGAATATGGTCTTAATTTTTCCTGTATATGGAGAATAAACATCTATAGGTGGTACCATAGAATGCAAATGTGCCTTCTAGAGGTGTTTTAATAGTTGATAAAATCAATTTGAGATTCCTTGCTATAGAAAGGTCCAAACAGACCTCTTGATGGTGTTATCTTGACTAGAGAAGTGTCAAAATAATGAATGGAAGGTTAGACTAAGTTTTAGGCATGTTGTTCCTAAAACCACAAAATAAAGGCTCAAGAGGTTTTGGTGGGCCTCCTACGGTGAATTTGTAAAGGGTTTAGAGTCTTAAAATTTGGCATACTTATAGTCCCTACCACATACAATGCTCATGCCAATTTTTAGGGTCAAAAGGTGAGTGAAGGATGAATAATTGGAGTCCAAAGTTGCCCAAGAAACCACTGGATTTTGACAGTGAAACCTACAGGATTTTGAAGGAAAGTTCACCTTCCACTTCATTTTGAGGGTCCTAAACTATGCCAAAGAAGGGGGGGAAATTAAAAATGATTCAAAAGACACTACTGAGCCAATATGTCAGATGAAATGTGGTGTGCTTGTTTTGAATCCTAAACGCTCTCCCCATGTCCATACACAGGCCTGAGACAAGGTGGACAGTGGCTTGAACATTGAGATTGAATAGTGTTATATATATAAAATGGACCTAAAAAGAGATATACTATGAATATATGACATGAAACCTGGAGAGATGAGTTCATAATATCCTAACACACTTTGAACAAGCCCAAGAGCATACATAAATACCTACATGCCTGAGAAGTGGCACCTACAATAGTGTTGGCAAGACAATGACCTATGGAGTTGAGACTAGGTGATGTTTTGAGAGGTTCATATAGAATATTGATACTAGATAAACATTATGTGAAATAAATTTGAGTTCAAAGGAATCTCTCACACCTATAAACAATATTTCTCACATTCTTTCCATCTTGAGGCAAGGTCAACAAGCCCTTTTCTTAGTCAAAGGGCAACGAACAAAATAGTGGTGTCTTGATGGTTGTTGGGCACAAAGAGGAGATTATAGGTATGAAAATAGTTATATGGTTTAAATGAGTAAAAAAATGTCTCTATTATAATCAATAAACACCATCCAAATCTCAAAATGCACCTACAGATATGAGAAGAAATACTTTTAAGGCATAATATATGGTTTGTAAACCTATATTATCCTTATACATGAGCATAGGGCATTAAAAAAACCTTTATTTTCCACAAAACATAGTCAACCCTTAAAGTACCCTACACAATCTTGCACCTAAAAGTTTGTTTAAGGAATTTGAGGATTTGGAGGGTCAAATGATGGATTCAAAGACTAATTTTTTGTTAATATCATCCTTGTGACCTAAATAACCCTATATAATATATATTTTTTTATATTAATAGGTTAAGTTCCCCTTATTTTTTCTCAAATAGGGGGCACTTTTCCCCTTGCATAAACCCTTATTTTCTGCTAAAAGGATAAAGGCATGGACAAAAAGGTAAAGAGAGATCAAGTGAAGATTTTTTAAGCTATAAAATGACTAGAGATACATATAAAATCAAACCTAGATGGTTTGATACTAATCAAGATATTCTACCAACAAGGTCTACACACATACCTAGTTGGCAAGGTCTAGACATGGTTCTAAAATAGGGGCCATCTTCACTCCAAGCTCTTGATAGTATTTTACAATTAATGAGGAATGTTATTAGGACATATAAAAATCTGTTAGAGCTATAATATGTAGATAAAGTCTCCAATAAGCCACTTTTTGACTTAGGAAGCATTCAAACCCTGCAAATTGTGTAAGAATGACTGGAGTGGCCAAGTTGAAAAGCTTGTAACTCCCTTGATACTTTGCATGGGACCATAAGGTGATTTAAAAAATTAGGTATGGTACTCAATAAGTTATCAATGTAATTTTATTATACTTCCAGCATTTTTTCTTCATGAACAAATATTAAGACCCAAAACATCTCAAAACCCTTGAAAACCCTCCTTAAGGATGTGATTGAGAAAAGGAGGAAAATGAAGCATTTATATGTATGTAAAAATACATGAAACCACTTGGATGATGTATAATACTCTTTAATTATTCTCCACATGTGATTAATTTGTATGGACTTGTACAAAATAGGTCAAAATAGGGCTCTTTTTGACATATTTTATGTGTTTTATAAGCATGAAGAACCTTCAAGAGACCTAATCACCTTTAGGAGAAATTTTAGACCTTTATCTAAGTCATCATTTTCATTTTATTAGGTTTATAATATCCTAATCCTATTTTCCATCTCTTTCATTTCAGCCAGTCTAGTGGGCAAATAGTGAACACTTAGGAAAAAGTGGTGAATTTCAATTTGGAAAGCCTTTTAAGGATAATTTATTGAAAATGAGGATGTGGACACCTTTTAAAAGTGTAATTACCCTTTTTTCATGGATTGTACTAAATAATTGAGAAGGTTTTAGGTTCCAAGTGTGAGAGGTGCATGGAAAGAGCTCATTTGGGAACTATCTTGGATGATTGTGCATGGCTAGAATGATAAGGATGATAAAAAACATCTCCAATGAATGTGAGGTATTATTAGTAACCCCTCCTAATCCTACCCATCATCATACCTAATTACTTATAGTGATAAGGTAATTTTGGAAGGCAAATCATGATGGGTAGTTTTTTGTGTAAGGGAAGGAGTTTCTTGACCATTTTGTAGGGTTTGGATGATTTGAGATGACACTTGTAGCTCCTAAAATTGCATGTCTCACCCCATGTTTATCTCACATGAATTTTTAACTACTTTTCTCAAAGTTGACACATGTACAAGTGACTCTTGGACATCTTTTTCTCTCTCACACACAGAATTGCTATAAATTTTGGCCTTTTGGCATTGTATGGATCTAACCATAGCTGGTATGGCAAAGCCCTAATGGAATGACATTAAAATTTGTATTTGAACATTGAATAAAAGTCTAATTATGAGTTGTGAACATTTTGTCTCAGTGTGTGAGTGGTGAATAGTGGAGCCAAGTGATAGTATCATCCTTACTTCCTTTATCCTTCATGTTTAAGCAAGAGTTCTAGTTTTAATAGGTCATATGAAGTGTATTATTTTTACTAGGATATTATTCAAGAAAAAAATTGTCTCTATGGTGTGAAATATACCCCTAGATCAATTATCTTGTTGATTGTCCCATACATGCTACCTTCACGTTGAAGCAATTATGTTAGAATCCTTCAATGCATTGAATTGGTCTTGTGAATCTTTGTTGCTTAGTAGGATTTTGATATTCTATGGGATATGTCTTGGTGGATCACCTCTTTAGTGTAATTTCTATTTTATGCAAAAATCTAACTCTTTTCATGAATAAGCATTAGATTAGGTGATAGGTACTTAAAGAAGAATCTAAGGAGCTAGCCCTAATAAACTAGAGATTCATCTCTCTTACAAGTTCCCCCACAACTTGAGAGATGATTCAATATTGCATCAAATTTTAGGAGCTAAATAAAGTCTCCTAGGGTGCACAATTGGATGCCAATAGGTCCATGATTCAAAAGTGTAGTATTGAACAAAATGTGTATTTTGAAATTTTGGATGCCTAAATTGCCAATAGTTAGGTGATCAAAAAGAACAAAATTTGACAATGTCTCCATCAACAATAAAAAATAGTTGTAGAATGAGAAATAAGGTTGCATGGATATCATAAATTTATCAAGCCACTTCAAAATTTTGTTTGATATATAATAAATATTGTTCAACATGTGCCATAAGACCTTCATGGGGTCTTGAGTAGAATTAGGGTCATAAAACCCAAATTTATTACACTTATACAACCATGCCTATCACTCACTAGATTTCCATCACATAATCAGGTAGCCACACTTAGTAGTTAGAAGCTTGATCATATTAAAGTCCCCATACATAACCTAGTGCACATCTAGTAATTCATCAATGATCTATCACTAAAGTGTTTTCATTTATATATCATCATTAGCCAAAAAAAATTCCCAATATTTAATAGCACCCAAAGAACATAGTTCAAGTGGTCACACCCAAGATCCACATAATGTGGCTGCCACTCTAGATAAATAATAATAAAAAATAAAAAATACTACTACCTTAATTTATTGTAGATATAAAATGTCCATTTTTGGAATTTAGAGCCAAAAATCATGCACAATGTACTTATAATTTGATTTTGTGAGACCTTGCATGTTCCATGAGAAGTTATTCATAATTTAAGCGAGTCAAGGGATACATCCTCAAAACCTTTATCCCTTCGTGAAACCAAACAAATTATGTATAAATTCTTGTTGGTTTGTGTAGATGATATTTTATGATTGTATAGCACCTCAGTCTTGTACACTTGGCAAACTTAGGCCTTAGTTGTTCCTCTTAGTTATTTACCTTTCCCACCTCTGCAAGTCTTGAATTTGCTCTACATTTGTGCCTCTTGGCCTATATATCTTAGTCTAATGAATCTTATGTTGATGACATAGGTCTTCTATCTTTCTCAAAATGCTTAAAATGTACTTATCTTCCATATCTACAAGTTTTGAACCTGAACCTGTTATCTTGCTCCCTAGACATTAACATTTAGGATAAAAAATAACATTAATGTTACTATTTTTTCCTGATGCAAGTGTCTAATGCCTTGAAGTCATCTAATTTTCAAATTAAACATATTTTAATGGTCAAACTATGTGCTTTATTGTGAGTTATTACTCTAAATGGATTGATATAAATACAATATCAACCCTCATTCATTCCTCACCTATAAATACATAAAAAATACCAAAGATCATTTAATTGATCAAAATTTTCACTAATTATTCCTATTGCCACACCAGTCATAGGGACTACACATGTATAGGTCTGAAGTACTAAAGGATCAACCCAAAAGCTCGATCTACCAAGTTACAAGATAGGTCATTGTTGTACTTCCTTTGCACACATTGTATGATTCACACATAAGCCAACACATAGGTGAGAACTACATCAATTTGGGGACCTCTTCAAAGTATTGGATATGTAAGCAACATCCTTTGACAAAGGGGTTATTGGGGTCATCTTGACACCATGTGCGCACTAACCCATTTTCCCCCAAGGTCACATTGAAGATGGAAAGCTAGGTTTTTTCCATTTCACAAGGAGTAATAGTCCATGACTTTGATTTGAATGGACCAGAGTGAAGGTGAAACAAAACACAAAAATATCCAAGTGGTTGCATTTGGTTTTAGTAGATATTCCATACAATACATTACCATCAAATCTAGACATTAGCATTGATGTAACCATCCCAGCTAGCATTATTATCTAAAGAGCTAGAGGCATCGAAACCAGACTTTGATGACTGTTCTAGAATATCCTTCCCACATACATTTATCCTATTATAGATCCAAAATTAAATTATCATAAAAATAAGATAAATACTTCACTTCTTTATTGTTTCTATATTTAGCATAGTTATACTTTTCATATTTAGGATATCTTAGCATAATAAACTTAGTGTATGTTTATATCTTAGTTTAACATCTAATCGTACTGCTATAGATCTGATTATCATCCTTGTGCCATTTCATTTATATATACCCATTTAAAAATATAGATAACACCAATATATATATTCCATTTTAGGGTTAAACATTTGATTAACCTGATCTTTGAAAATCAAACCCTAGGATAAATTAGGGTTTTCTAATTGTTGTATTTTGTTGCAAATTTTAAATTTTTTAGTTGTGAAGTGATGGGAAATATTAGTGCAAAACCTTGAATTCAAATTGAAAATAAAGAGGCATTGATTACTCATCTCAATAAGAACAAGGGATTAATAGATACATTTTTGTATGTTACAAGAGATGAAATAGCTAAACAAGATAAAACTAAGGCTACCTCACCTAGTAATGGTGAATCCTTAGAAGGTACTATAACTCAGCCCACACTTACCAATCCACCTATAGCTAATGGGGGCATGAATTATGTGTTTAAACCTTTATTCCTTAAAACTACTATTCATACATCTATCATGGAATTACCCATTGTTTCAACAAAAATACTAGTTTCAATTCTTATTATTACTCAAAACATGTTTCCATCCCCTTTGGTGACTACTCAACTTGTTAATCTAAATCCCACTAATCATATAGTTTAATCATTCCTTCAAGTTATAAAAACTTTGGAAGATAAGATTACAAACATTGAAAAAAAAGCTTTAAAATCCCCTCATGTTATAGATTTGCAAGGTGTGTTGTATAACCTTCTTGCACTTGAAATCTCTTTACACCCCTTTCCAACTGGATTTTTTTCACTAAAGTTCACATTTTATGATGTCAAGGGTGATCCTGAATAACATCTTTGAATATTTTATACAACATGTCTTGACTATCTTCCAATGATAAAATTTTGACCAAATTATTTTCAAGAAGCGTCAAGGACTATGCTTTTAGGTGGTTCAATGATTTACCTCTCCAATCCATCAAAGCATATAAACTTTTTGTAGACTAGTTCTTAACACACTTTTCAATTAACATTTATGAAAGAGTTTCTTATGACCAAATTGCAAAAATCAAATAAGGAACCAATGAACCTATTAATGAATATCTTAAGATAATGCTAGAGAAAATGACCAATGTAATGACATACAAAGAGTTTCAAGATATATTCAAGATAACTTTGCTTGTTACTTTACATGAGTCCATTATTTTCAAGAAGTTTAAATCTTTTGATGACTTATACCATGTACAGGATCATGAAATGAAGCTTATGTCATTGAATAAGATTAATTATGTTACAAACACACCAGCTACATCTACATATAGTACTAAATTCATAATAAAACCAAGTTATAAGGTAAAACCTCTTAAGCCTAGAAAGTAAAAACCACCATAGTTAACATAGTTTCACACTAGCCTAATCACCTTGTCTTATCCAATGCACCAAGGAGATAATTTACACATTTACCTGAGTCCCTAGCTTCATTATTCCCATGGTTACTAGAGTGTTAGCTTATATCCCTTTGTCATGTTATCAAGGTTGATATGAGTCAACCTATACCCAAAGGATATGATGCGAATGCTTATTGTGATGATCATCAAGGACTTGGACATTCTGCAAGTAGATATTTACCTTAAAACAAAAGATCCAAAATCTTATCAATGACCAAAAACTTATATTTGAGGATCCTCAAAAGGAATCAGAACTTGGGGATCACCATAAATAATAAGTATTCAACAATCCTTTTCAAGACCATTATAAGAAGGAACCAAAATTCCAAATGGCATATAATGCACATCCTCCTCCATGACATTATGGACACCCACTAGATGGATTATTGGTACTTACACATGATATATACCTCTTATGTTTCATAGACCCTCTATTAATTTCAATGATAATGAAATTAAGGATGATGATTTTGATATTAATTCATTATTCATTTGAGCATACCTTGATAAATAATCCATATGTAGTGTTATTATTTATAATGGTGAAAGTGAGAATGTTTGTACCATGACATTACTTACGTAGTTGGGTTCTACTCATCATGATTTATATCCATCTATCAGATTATTTAGAGCATTCGATGGGACCTCCAAAAAGGTTCTTGGTGATATTGACCTACCTTTATAGGTCAATACTACACATATGTTTACTACCTTTTTAATTATACCTTACACAAACATATTTGATACGTTGTTGGGAAGACCTTAGATACGCACTCTTCTATTAGAACCTTTTACAGTGCATGGATGTGTTATGTACATTCATGCTAATTGGGTAATTATAGTTTCTAGGATTCCTTATAAGCACCCTCTAGAACAAAATAAAATTATACCTAGAAAACCAACCATCAATCTTACTAAGGCTCATTCACTACAAAAGGGTAAGCAACAAGTAATCCCCTTTACTATGTGGCCAGTATTTGAGAGACCTTTACATCAAAGGCATACAATGGATTCCATGGAATCCCCATATTTTATTATGCATAATGGTCAGATGTCTAGAGCACCTGCTTCTATGCCAAATAAACCACACAACACTCAATGATGGGTTCTAAAAAACCATATTCCTAATATGCCTACTATTGATTCATGACCACAAAGTCCTATTTTACATACATATAGAACCATTGATACCACAATGAGATATATTACACATACGCATACTCCTCATTAGCATAACCCAGGTATTACACCTGATTCATAGTAGGGAGATAGCTATGGCCATCCATTAGATGGCATCATAAGATGATCTTTCCTATTCAAAAATTCCAAAAATACCAAAAGATTCAAAAACATCCAAAAATCTAAAAACACTTTTGGCACCTTTATGTTTTGTTGACTCCTAGGCATCCATGTGTTAGTTCCATGTTGATGGATGATATACTTAGTTACTCCTACATACACATATGTCTCACACTTCTACTTGAGTGTGATACATGCATACACATACACATGATACATTCTTATTTCTGATGTGAGGCCTTCTACTCATGTCATATGGATATTGGGGGCATCTGCTTATTTGATCTTATTGCACATAGGTTATATGATTCGATGAATAATATATATTATCATGTTTAAGCTTACACATGTGTTAGGTACTTACACATGCTTATTATCCCTAATCATATATTACATAGGGTATTTTATATGCTATACACTTGGCATACTTTTCCTAACAAATTATATCAATGGGCTACTATGACATGTTTATGTTGGTTGCTTATGATTTATTTTATGCACTTCCCTGAGTGTCTTTTTTTCATTTTTTGAGTATTTGAATATGATCCTTTTCTTGTGGATCTTGTGCCTATGTATGCTTTCATTGACATTGGAATATATCATTGTTTGTTGTATGGGCATTTGACCAAGCTAAGTCCCTTTGATTGTGCGACATTTGACCATGAACCTTGTTTATAATATCCTTGTACCATTGCCTTTTGACTTGCTTTTGAGTGCTCTTATGTGTGTTCTTGTTTTCTTATTGAGCTTTTACTGTTATTATGTAGACGTTTTCATGATATTTATCATGCATCTTAGGCCTACATGTTATCACATTGGTCCTATGTGATTCAATGTTATATCTACATAGACATGTTATTTTATATGCTACATGGTTACAATCATAGAGTATATAGTTGTCTTATCATTTTAAGGTGAGTTAACTAAAATTTCCTATCTCTCCCTCATGTCAAAGGTGGGGCATGTCATAGAGACATGTTCTCCACACTTGGCATAATTTCTAGATTTAGTGGGGGCATGATTTGGAATCATGTTCTCCACACTCATTAATTATATGTTACTTATATTAGTTTTGAGATTCAGTGGGGGCATTTCATATGGGCATGACTTACACACATTCATATATATCAGATTCAGTGGGGGTATGCTTTGGAAGCATGTTCTCCACACCTATCAATTATTCAATATCTCCATTTTATAGATGGGGCATGTTTTGAAAACATGTTCTCCACATTGATACTTATATTATTATTTAAATTTATCCATATATAGTGGAGGCATGCCTTGAAAGCATGTTTTTGACACTTACATTGTTATCTAAATTGGCCAAAACACATAGTAATATGATTCAGATTCACAATTATGGTAGAACTATATACATTGGTAGTATTGTTACATAGTTTTAAAGTGAGACATATCTAAGGTATATATTATATGTAACATATGCCTAATATTTCAAAATACAAATCAATTTAATATTCCAAAACTCTTTTATAGACTGTTACTGTATTATAAAAAATTTTCATATTGATACCCCATAGACTTTTACAGACTTTATTGAGCCAATCTACTAAATTAGTTGGTTCACATTTTGGTATGGTTGAGGTGATCAAATAAATCAATATTTTCAAGCTTTTATGTTGGACTTGATCATCTAATCTCACTAGCTTATAAGTATGATTGGGTTGCACGGTTGAGCTAATCTCAATTGCCAGGGGGGTAATTCACTTTTGCTCCAAAGTTTGGAGCATGTGCCTTATAATATATCTCTCTCTTTCTCATTGGATATATGAAATTTAAATATTTATCTATATTTATCCTAATATCAGTTTTTAGAGCCTTACAATGATACATCTTTTTTAAAATAACTTCCCAATAGGCAAGGTGGTTACATCGACACACATGTGTACTCTTAAACCTTGATATTTTAATTTAAATCTATTTAAAGTAATTTAAGCCTAGATTATATGCACTAATTTTATACTATAACATGTTCTTGGTTGTAGGTTAGTCATCATTAAATCACTCAAGTTGGGCACACACAAAGACAAGGTATGCATACACACCAAAGTATGCATTCTTTTTTTTTAAACGAGAAATTTCATTACTAGATTAAAGGGGGGGAAATGTAGATGACATTTTATCATTATATATCACCTCAGAATTGTACACTTGGAAAACTCAAACCTTGGTTATTCTTCCTAATTATTTACCTTTCCCACTTTTGTAAGTCTCACATATGCTCTATCTTTATGCCCCTTGGCTTATATTTGATAGTCTAACCAGTCTTATGTTAATGACTCAAGTCTTCTATCTTACCTATAATGCTTAAAATATACTTATCTTCCATATCTACAAGTTTTAAACTTGTAACTATTCTTTTGCTCCCTGGACACTAACGTCTAAGATAGACAATAACATCGACATTATTGTCGTGTCCTGATGAAAGTGTTCATTACCCTAAAGTCATTTAATTTATAAATGAAACATATCTAAATGGTCAACATAAGTGCTTAAATGTAAGTTATTACTCGAAAGGGATTTTATTCCTCATTCATTCTTCACTTATGAATACCTAAAAAAAGACCAAAGAGCATATAATTGATCAAAAGCTTCCTTATTTATTCCTATATCTATACTAATAATAGGAAATGCACATATTTAAGTTTGAAATACTAAAGGAATAACCCAAGAGCCCAATTTTTCAAGTTATAAAGATAGGTCACTATTGTACTTACTTTGCACACATTGTATGATTCACACACAAGCCAATAGATAGGGCATAACTACATCAATTTGAGGCCCTCTTTGGAGTATTGGATATGTAAGCAACATCCTTTGATAGAGGGGTCATTAGGTTTGGCTTGAAATTATGTGCCCACTAACCCATTTTTATCCAAGGTCACATTTAAGATGAAAATCTAGGCATTTTCTATTTTACAAGGAGTGAAAGTCCATGACCCATATCTCAATGCACTAGAGTGAAGGCAAAGTAAAACCTAGAAACATTCAGGTGGTCACATTCTATATCAATAGATATTTTGTATAGGACACTAGAGTCTAATCTAGATAGTAGTGTCGACACAACCATCCAAGTTGATGTTATTATCCAGAGACTTAGAGGCATCAAAATAAGAATCTGATGATTATTCTAGAATCACCTTCCTACCTATGTTTGACCTATTCTAGATCTAGAACTATACTAGCATCAAAACAAGTTAAGTACTTCACTTATTTATTATTTTTATATCGAACATAGTTGTTATTTCTATTTTCATATTACATTGACATAATAAATTCAATGTATGCTTATATCTAAATTTAGTATATAATTGGCATGGTATTGTAGAGATGGATTACAAAGATGGTTAGATCAAACATTAGTCATGAAAATCAAGAAAAATACATAAAGACATAACAAGCTAAGCCAACTCACTCAAACAGGGTTTATAAAATGACAATTAAGATAAAAATGAAAGAAATCATACACACAATACCTTCTCAAGAGCATCCCATCACCCAAATGCAGCTCAAAGCATGATTTTTCCCTTGATTTAGTGCTCAAGTCTTCAATAATGATGCAAGGCAAATCTCCTCCATCATCTCTCACTCACCAATAAAAACTAAGCTCATGATATGTAATCAAAGTTATGCCTATAAATGAATCTATCTTATTGCAAATTAAGCATAATAAAAAACACACACAAATCACATATCGAGAGAATTATGCATAATAAGTTTACACAAATGAAGCTTAAAAGTGGTGGTCTTAGCCCTCCTATTTATAGATTTTTCAAATTGATCAAGATCAACCATGACCATCTATATTGAGATCAAGATGTGTGACTATGAATTAATCCAATTATGTAAATAATATCGATAAATACCCTCATAAATATTTGGAAGGAAGGGGCATTAAAGAGGCATGGGAAGCCTTAAACTTGATATTTATTGCATTTATGGCTTATGGATGCCACCCAAAAAAATCAACCTCATTTTATGATGTAAATAGTAGTAATCAATTTCTAAAAAAAATAACATTCAATAACTTCCATAGAATTCTTACTTAAGCTCATAATTTGGTTTAATTTGCCTAAGTAAGATTAATCAAATTTTAAGCAATTCTTTAGAAATTTGTTGCACTCAATTAATCAAATTGGTCAGAATGTCATATTGGTAGGTCATAATTTGACTGGAGATGAATTATAAAACAATGTTAGTTGTGTATATACCAATATCTTATTTAGGATGTTGTCGACACCAAATAACACATGCACATGTTGTGTGCTTCCAAATCAAAAAAAAGAGTGATCTGGAGCACTAAAATGCATTTTCATCATTTTGACTTGAAATGATTTGAGAAAAGCTAATAATAATATAAAATGCATTTCCCCAATTAGGGATAAATTATCCTAAATTGACACTTGTATATGAAAATCTTCAACCATTTAGTGTGTTTAAGTGATTTTGGCCTAATTTGTGCATTTTCACAAATTTTGAGTAAAATTGACAATTTCAATGCAATGGTGTTAGGAATTGGATGTCTAGATTTTACATCTATTTGAGAAGGCATAGAGGGAAATTCAAATAAAGCAAATTATTTTCAAGGAAAGAGTTTTCAAGAAAAAGTTGGAAGGAAATGACCCATGATGCCCCATCGAGAGAACATACAAGGATGAAAGAGAAGGATTGACTCTCAAAAAGAGAGAGAAAGTGAGATTAACCTGTGGGATAGATTAAATATATAAAAGCTAATTTTTGAATGATTTCATTCCATAAATTATAAAAATATAATTATAATATAATGGTCCCCAAGGATACAATCCAAAAATATAAGCAACACACTTTGAACACACCCAAAGCTAGGGTGCAAGTTGTGCACTTAAGAATTGATCAATCTCAAGACAAGATGCACACTAAAATATTACCAAAATGAGGGTAAAAATCTATAGAGATTGGAATTATAAGAAATAGAGAACATTTCTCCAAAGAGAGGAAATAATTATGTGCCCAATTAGAGTAAATATGATCATTTGATCAAATAATTTTACCCTAATAGCGCTGATTTTGATCACTGATAAAGAATGTTTTGTCCCTGTTGGGCTGATTTAGATTTGTGACTAGTTAAAATAATTTTTCCCCTATAGGGAAAATTGGCAAGCATAGCTCAAGGATATAACCTATTCCATAGATTAAAAATGAGTAGACACAAACATAGATGCAACGGCCTAATGACTAGAAAAAGCCATAAGAACTAGCCATATGAGAATACACAAAGTTATAAAAGAGATGAAAAGAAGAATAAAGGTGGTCAAGTTGACCCGAGATACATCATATATCCAAGTGCTACCTACATAGTCCAAATGGACTTCAAGCCAATGTATTTCACCTAGAAACGAGAGATAATGGAATGAGGGATGAATAAAACTAACCACTACTAGATTAGACTCATAATGTATGCTAAGAGATGTACATCTTGCATAGAGTTGTGTGTGAGATAATCCATTGGTACTGAGTTTCATTGGTCCACAAGATATTTTTTATGTTGCATACTACTCTATTATCTTTATACTATTTGGTAGACATTATTGGCTTAACAGGATCTTGCTCTCGCTGATTTATGAGTATGGACCTATTGACTAATATTTTCCTACATATAAAAATTTGCCTAAATAGATCATTATTATATAATTACTAGAGTGGAGTGAGAATCTAAGTAGAGTTCTTGTTAATTGAATGATCAAATAGCTTGGAAACAGGTCTAGAATTACAAGTGAAGGGTTTCTAGTAGGTCTCCATGGTGTTCATAGCATTCAAAGGCCATGGAATAGGATTTCATAAGGTCTCAAAGACTTTTCAAATCTTTGATAGATCAAAGGATGATTATCACAAGCCTAGATCAACTAGACCATCATGGCATGCCATGCAAATATGAACAAGCTAGTTCACTTGTGAATTTTATAAGTATTCTTAGGAAACCTCTCAATGCCAAAGGATCACATGAAAATGATCTTTTTCATGCCATAAATATCCTTTGCAAATTTAATATCTTAATGAGTTTTCCATCTCAAGATATAAGCCTTCAAAGTTGAACTAACCAAAAGGGACACACATGGGGATGTCAAGTTTAAGCCATGGGAAGTAGCCATTCAAATTCAAATATTATAAATAATATTGAGGCTAAATGAGGGATCGATAAGTGTCATGATCTCAGGTGCCCAAATCAAGATCTATTATGCATGGGCGATAATGAATTTGGTGGGCCTAAATAGATCTACAATGCACATTCAATCATATAAATAAAGATCAATGACAAGCAAGAGGTCAAAAATTCAGTGAATCTTGAGGATATATATGAAGCTACCAAGTATTGTGATTGTATTACAATCCTAAGTAAATCAATGGTGTACATTCAAATTGTGTAAAAGTATATCAATGGTACAAATCAAATTAAAAGAGTCAATAACTTGAGGTTGAAAATGAGGCCACCATGTGGTGCAAGTATAAGAACTAGATGGGGACTGATTGTAGGACCCATAGAATGCATGCAGGATCAATAGATGTCATAATCTAAAAACCTAGATTGAGATCAATGGCTAATAATAAAACTCAAAGCCAAGAGTCTTCAAATGGAAAACAAATATGACCTAGGTCAAACCAAGGCAAATATTTCAAAGGTCATGTGCCACTATTAGAGTTTAGTCATGTAACATTAACCATAGGATACAATCATAAAGTCAAGATTGTTAATGTTGAAGTTACATCACCATTAAAGCTCAATCTTGACCTCTGGTTTGAATATTTAAAACTTACAGGGCCCATTTTTTTGGGGTTTTCGTATTATTTTGTGACTAGGATCATTAATCTTTAAGTAATATATGTACATATAATGAGTTCTTAGCTTCCATATGGTTTATAGGTATAATAGGTTTATTTAAACCTGATATATTTCCAGAACAAGGCTATTCAGCTTGTAGGCTTTTGGTTAACATAGTGACTATAGGAAAACCAATAAATGGATTTGTTTTCATCTATAGTAGGAATTATGCTCAAATATTGAAGTAGGGGTAGATATGGGACATAAATGAGTGTTTTTCCTTTGCCATGGTCATATCCTCAATAAATAGGTACTTACAGCCATTCAAAATATATATAGTCATGGTTCTATGAGGTCTAAAGATATGATGATATTGTTCTTATAATACAAGTCAAGTGGAAGATGGCATAGAATCCCAAGATGGATATCTAGTGGTTAGAGAAAGCAATTAGAGAATTTAATATATTTTCAAAGGTGATCTAAGGATTTTCCTTCTTAGCAAGAGCATGACTCATCATCCTAAACACATTCTTGTCTTTTAGTATGTTTCTCAGCCAATGAAAGATTTCAAAGGCTATTAAGACCAATGAAGGTTGATATGTCTATGATGGATTAATCTTGATTGGATCAAAATGTGGTTGAGCATTCATTAAAGACTAGCGGTAGCTCATTAATTACTCCTTGATGGTGAGCTCTCTCTCTCTCTATTCCCCTTTCTCGTATCTCTTATTTTCTTCCACATGGTAGACTCTCTTAGATTTTATTACTCTCTCAAGGACTCTCTAATTTTCAAGAGCAAGGGAATCTCATTTGATTAGGCTAGACCCTATTAAAATTTGTATGAAAGACCTCTTGAAGAAATAAAGACTTTATTTACCTATATCTTGCTTCTGAACTATATTTGGTAAGCTTGTGCATGATGGCATTGTGAAGGAGAATCTTCCATGTCCATTGTCCTTCTTTCTTGCCTATTTTTAGGTATTTTCAAATTAGTACCAGGTCTAGACTTGTGTTCTTTCAACCATTAATGTAAGCTTGGTGTGAATCTTATAATTCCTCCTTGTTTCATTCATTACTTCTTGAGCTTAGTTCATGAAATACTTATGTAATTAGCTAGTTTATGAGATTTTGTAAACTAGCATTGTCTTAAGATTCATCAGTGTATTCTTCACGCTTATGTGATTTCTCACTTAATTGGTGAATCACAATGTTAGATTTCTTAGGAACCCTATTTCCCCCTTTCTAACCCTTTTTCAAGAAATAACATTAGTTTAGGTGATCCATCAAGGGGAATCTAGCCTTCTCTAGAGGTTCAACCTCACCATAGGATACCCATAACCTAAGGTTATTCCCATTGTGTATCTTAGTTGGAGAGAGCCTAAAAACCCTCTCCAAGGGTGCAAAATTCACCTACAATATTTTCTGACATGCCTGATAGGACTTGTTTATAAGTACTGAGTGAAGGGTTTTGGTGTTCTCTTCATCCAATCAACCTTTGGAGGCATGTGTGAAAACATAAATGGTGAATCCAAGTATTCATCAGCTTGTATAAGCAGCCCAAGTGCCTAATATTTTAGTGTCTTGCTACTCTAAATCAATCTGGTAAGCAGAATAACAACCATATTTCATGCCAAAGGTGACTACAAGATCAGATTCTAGATGTATTCCTTTTGAATTTATTGAATTACCTTTAAACTCAGTAAAAAAGTTAAGATTTGTTAATGCACATCCATATAAAGAAAAAATTTCCTCCAAAACCAATTTTAAGGTCTATTTATGCAAGAAGATCTTTGTTAGCCCCTTTCATTACCATGACAACCCCTAGAGATTTTTCTTTAGTGGATTTTAATGGCCAAAGTCATTTAGACCTCAAGTAGTATGACCCTCTTCTAGTATCAACTCTTAAAAGTGTCCCCTAATTCATAGGAGACCAATCACAACCCATTTTGAAAACCTTAGAGACATAGCCAACATCTGCAATATCCATGATATAACTAAGGAAAATGTGGCTATTAGGTTGTTGGCTATCTCTTTCAAGGGAAAAGCCTTAGACTAGTATAGAAACCTTAATGCCAACTCTATATCATCATGGGATAAATTAGGTGATGCTTTGTGTAAAATGTTTGAGGATAAAAGTGACCATTTGTCACTTGAAGATTAGCTAACCATAATCAAGAGGGCTTCTCATGAAGTTATGGAGGATTTCAACATAAAGTTTCAAAAGACATGGGACAAGATCTTAGTCTTTGTTAGGCCTACTACTAGCTTTGATTTCCTTTACTATCTAAAGTCCCTTATTAGTGATATAGTAGTAATTATCTATTATATGGGGGGAAACACATTTCCAAATGCTTATGAGGTGGTAATTAGGGTAGAAAATTATTTATTACAGGCTGGCAAGATCACTCCTAGACTGCCAATGCCTTTGTTTCTTGAAATCCAACCACCTCCTATTTTTATTCCCCTCCTTGATTATGTTCATCCTATGTCAACACTTTCTTCCATACCTACACTAAATCAAGAAAAGGCTTCAACTAGTGAATTTGGTGACTCCCAAGAACATCAAAAAATTTAAGAGCTTAAGAGCATGTTTCAATCCTTGGGAAATGAATTGGTGAATGTAAAGAGGTAGAAAACACAATTCAATATGCCTTATCAAGCTCTATATCAGCCTCAACAACAATCTTATCAAGCAAATATGCCACCATACAAAGGAAATTTCCAAGGCCAAGGTCAAAGTTAAGGCTAAGGACAAAGACAACCTAACTATGTTAGGCAAACAAATTATAACCCAAATGCTACAAGCACTTCCAACACTTTGGTCCCTATCTAAAACAACATTGATCAAGAAGATGAGGGGACTATGCCTTGGAATTAGTATTTTGGTCAATCCATTGTCCCAAATAGTGACCTCAATTAGGCTTTCAATGATTAATGGCAGCAGGTTGCTAACTATGGGTACAATCAAGCTCTTATGGCTCAAAGTGCAAAAGTACCTATGTTGACAAAACCAAAAGAGCTTCAAAAAGGTCAAGGGTCCAATGAAGGAAAAAATTAGTTGGCTGATACAATAGTTAATTATGAATAAAAAGAATGTTATGTATCTAGTTAACAGGCTAGTTCTATCCAGATATATACTCCAGTGGCAACTAATACAAGGTTCAAGAGAAGAAACATGGATGGTAACTAAGAAGTATTCAAAGAGGCTCCTACTACTACTCCTTTAACATCAAATCAAAGTGAACCTAATATTTCTCCAAAGGCTCCAATAGCTCAAAGGTATCAAAATTATGCCAATGCCTTTGTTCCCCAAAACTCACAAGTTTAAAGTATAGTTGTGGCTCCCAAAGCACAACCAAAGGTTGGTGGTTTACCCATCAACATTGTGGAACAAATGAAAAATTCCAATGTGGGACATGATATCGATGCCTGGTCAAGTGGATATCCTTCAAGAAGGATTATCAAAAGTTAATGTTTCTAACAGGCCACTAGGCAAGGAAAATATATCCCACACTAATGCAATAAAAAGGCCTAGTGAAGGGCAGTCAAACAAGGTAGTCAAGCCTCCTCCCTTCTACATTTCTATGATTATTGGTGACTCCTTAATACATAAATGCATGGTAGATAATTTAGTCATGCCAAAGTTAATATTAAATCAACTTGGTTTGAAGTATGAACCCTTATCCAAGAGAGTTTTATAAATTGATGGATCTTTCACCAAACCTACTGGCATTATCAAAGGTCTAAACTTGACCCTGCATGTTTGTCCTGGTTTTTTAATGGCTCAAGATGTGTTGATCCTAGATGTGCCTCCTTGTTTTACTCTATACTTATCTAAAGGCTTCACAACAAAGATTAGGGGATATATAGTAATAGCTTAATCTTACATGGCTTTCAAAACAAGGTATAAGACCAAGGTGTCCATTAAAGCTGAGCCTATTGCTCAATTTCACATAGAACCTTATGGGCCTGATATATAAAACATCAACTACACCATCCTAGATGAAGATGATCACCTTGTTGGTCAAGAACTAAACATTCATCTTGAGGAAATACCTAGCATGTTCTTAGTTGAGTTGTGGAGTGATAATCAACTAATCAACCCTTTGAAAGGTGTTGAATAAAGGGACATGGGTGTTTATTGCTTTCATGAGGAGATTGGATCCATGCCATCCCTCACTAGACCTCAAGAAGATGCTAGTGGTTTATGAAAATTATTCTTTAATGGCTCAAGGAGCAAACATGGGGTAGGTGTAGGTCCAATGCTAGTATCTCCCTCAAATAATAAGTATTTATCTTCTTACAGGTTCCAATTCAGTTATTCTTGTAATGCAAATGAGTATGAGGGTCTTATCCATGGCCTTCAGTGGGCCAGTAAGAGGGGAATCAAGTAGATACAAGTGTATAGAGATATTAAACTGATAGTGAATCAAGTCAGTTGCTAAAATGCTATAAAGAAGCCCTTGATGAGATCCTAAAAATATAGTGTGGGACCTAATTGAGGACTTTAAGGCCTTCAACATCTAATCAGTACCAAGGAACCAAAATCAACATGTTGATAGGTTGGCCACTGTGGGATCTCAATTTTACCTCCCAAATGAATTAAAAAATTCCAAATTACAACCACATATTAAAGTGGTAGTACGACCATCAATGTCAGATAATGAATCTCATTAGCAAGTTTTTGATAATTACAAGTAGATTGTTTATTTCTTGTAGCAGGAAGTAGATTTTTCCTCATCAAACCAAGAATAGTTTCAACATTAGTATGAAGATCAAATGGTTTAGCTGAGGTCTAATAGGATTCCTAAAGGGTTGGTCACCCTTGAAGGTCTTTTCCATGAAGGAGACCATATGAGGAAAGACAAAGCAGTGATGTCAATCAATGAAGACAACTATGGAAGAGTCCTTATCCATAAAGACAAGCTTATTAATCTTGGGAAGGTAAGCACTCTACTTGAAAGGCATAATTTCATTGATATTTGTAAATAATATGCAGACATCTTTGCTTGGGAATACAGTGACCTGAGAGGTTTTGATCCCAAGTTAGCCCAACACACTATAGAATTGGAGGCTAATGCCAAGCCTATCAAGCATAAACAAAGGCCTATCAACCATAAAAGTAAAGAAATTATGAGGAAAGAATTGACAAAATTGATTTATTCTAAGATCATCTTTCCCATCAAACACTCATCATGGGTAGCCAACTTAGTACCATTAATAAAAAGTGGGGCTACATAATTATGTGTTGACTTCAGGGGTTTGAATAGGGTTTTCTTAAAAGATCATTACCCCTTAACATCCATGGAATAACTTCTTAAAATAGTTGTTGTTTCATAAGGCCTCTCCCTTTTGGATGGGTACTCAGGATACAACCAAGTAATGGTAAGAGAAGAAGATCGATACAAGACTACCTTCACCACAAAGTGGGGCACATATGCTTATCAGAAGATGTATTTTGGCTTTTCAAATGTTAGGTCAACCTTTCAAAGAGAAATGGACATGGATTTTCAAGGATTGATAAATTAGATGGTGCTTATCTACTTGGATGAAATCATAGTTTTTTCCAAGAAGGCTAGTGAACACTTAGATCACCTAAGATTGATCTTTGAAAGAAGCAGAGAGTATGAGATCTCTTTAAATCCCAAAAAATGTGTGTTTTCTATTCATGAAGGCAAACTCTTGAGACAAATTATCTCCAAATAGGGAATAGCCATTGATACTGATATAATAAGTACCATCTTACCTTATCCTTACCTAAGCACAAGAAGGGAATCCAGATCTTCCTTGGGAAAATAACTTTTATGAGAAGATTTATACCTAGTTTTACCAAGTTGGTCAAGCCCATCACTACCAAGTTAAAGAATAATCAAGTGTTCACTTGGTCAAATGAAGGTAAAGAAACATTCGAGGATATCAAGCAGGCCATTGCCTAAGCACCCTCACTCATGAATCCTTATTTCTCAAGGGATTTCATATTATACACCTTTGCCAATGTTGACAATAGATCAACTATGTTGATGTAGAAGAATGGTGAAGGGCTTGAACAACCAATTATATTTTTCAGTCAAGGGCTAGAAGGATATGAGGAAAGATACACTTTTTTCAAAAATCAAGTTCTTAAAGCTTTGAATAGCTTTGATTAAGGTCACTAAGCTATTAAGAGGCAAAGCTTATGTGAGAATATTGTATATGATCTTCATGAAGCTAAAGATGTTGTCTTGGTGACATAAGATAATTCAAAGACAGATGCACCTCCATCTCACAGTAGTTGTCTCCAATAGATGACATATTTCTTGATGACAGGTGAATGCCCCTAAGGTATGGATAAAGCAAAGAGAAGGTATTTTAGACTTTAGTCCATACCTTATGCATTATTTGATGGGGTCTTATTTAGAAAGGACCTCAATGGAGTACTTCTTAGATGCATAAATGATGATCAAGTGTCAAGGCTCTTGGAGCAATTCCATATTGGACCTGTAGGAGGCCATTTTGTTTCAAGAACTATAATAAAAAAAGTAATGAGAGCTGGATATTATTGGCCTAGACTTTTCAAGGATGTCTATGCATGGGTCATAAAATTCAAAAAGTGTGCTTTATTTATAGGGAAATAAATATTGGTAACCCTTCCTCTCTACCCAATTCAGGTGGAGTATCCCTTCATGTAGTGGGTTTTAGAATTCATACAAATGATCAACCCACATTTAAGTGGAGGGCACAAATGGGTGTTCATTGCTACTAAATACTTCACTAGGTGGGTGGAAGCAATTTCCCTTAAAGAAGACAATGAAGCAACAATGTTGGACTTCTATGATGGCATAGTGACCAAGTTTGGTATACCAACCATAATAGTTTTTAAACAATGCCTTAGCATTTATTGACATGAGGACAAGTGAATGGGCACTTTGATTTGGCATCTACCTTAGCACATCCTCCAATTACTTCCCTCAAGACAATAGACTGATAGAGTCCTCAAACAAAAAATCGATAAGGATTATTAAAAGGACTATGGAAGAGAACTAGAGATTGTGGCACACAAAGCTAAAGATAGCCCTATGGGCTGATAGAGTGAATCCCAAAGCTGCCATTAGCAACTCACTATATGTTCTTATATATGGGAGGGAAGCCAAACTTCCCATCTCTCTTGAATTTCCTACCTTGGAGTTAGCCCATCAATTTGAGTTGGTGGAGAATGAACCTATGATTGTGAGGATGGTAGAGCTCATGGAGCTTGAAGAAACTAGAGACCATATAATTAATAGATTAGATTCACATCAAGCTCAGGTCAAGAAAGCCTTTTATAAGAGATCCATAGCAAGGGATTTCAAAAAAGGGGACCTAGTCCTCAAGTGGGATACAAATAAGGCCAAGCCAGGCAACCATACCAAGTTTGACATCTTGTGAAGTGGCCCTTATTTGATTCAAGCATACAGACAACATAATGCTTTTCAACTTGCCTCTCTAGATGAAGAGGTATTACCCATCCTATTCAATGGCATTCATTTGCAGCTTTGCTCTTATAAAATTTTGTAGTTATTATATAATACTATACTTGTTAGAATAGTTTTTCATGTTTTCCTTTAAGTGCCCTGTGCACATTTCTTTTTGTTGTGTGATCCTTTCCATAAGTCCCTTGGGAAAAGTGTTGTTGTCATTTATTTTGTCCTATTGCTTCAAGATAAGTCTTCTATAAATTGGAAACCGTGTATCATTTTAATGATTAGCTGAGATAAAAGACTTGAGACTCCATGCCCAATAGAGAGGCTAAGGTTATTAGTCTCTTGCATAGTAGGCATGCAATCCCAGGATGTCACCAAAAATTTCAGCTAATTTTGGCCTACATACAAAACTTTTCCCAAATAGATCATTATTCTGGAAGTCTTGGAGTGGAGTGAGAAGTTAAATAGAGTTCTTATTGAATGAATGATCAAATAGCTTAGAAATAGGTCTATAATTTCAAGGGAAGGGTTTCTAATAGGTACCCATGGTGTTCATAGCATTTAGAGGGCATGAAAGAGGCTTTCACAAGGTCTTAAAGACTTTTCAAAGCTTTGATAGATCAAAGGATGATTATCACAAGCCTAGAGCAACTAGACCATCATGGCATGTCATGCAAACATGAACAAGCCAGCTCACTTGTGCATTTTATAACTATGCTTAGAAAACCTCTCAAATCCAAAGGATCACATGAAAATGATGTTTTTGATGCCATAAATATCCTCTAAAAATTTAGTGTCTTGATGAGTTTTCCATCTCAAGATATATGCCTTCAAAGTTGAACTAGCAGAATGGGATGTGCATGGGGATGTCAAGTTTAAGCCATGAGAAGTAGTCATTCGAATTTAAATATTGTAAATAATCCTAAGGCTGAATGAGGGATTGATAAGTGTTATGATCTTGGGTTCCTGAATCAATCTCTATGGCATGCGAATGATAAAAAATTCAGTGGGCTCAAGTAGATCTATGATGTGCATTCAATTGTATAAATAAATATCAATAAAAAGTGAGAGGTTAACAAGTCAATGAATCTTGAGGACAAACTTAGAGCTACCAAGTGTCATGATTATGATGCACTCCTGAGCAAATCAATGATGCCTGTTTAAACCCTAAAAAATCATATCAATGGCATGGATCAAATTTAAAGATTCAATAACCTATGGTTAAATGTGAGGCTACTATATGGTGCAAGCATAAGAACTTGGGTACTAACTACAGAACCCATAAAATGCATGCAAGATCAATAAATTTCATAATCTAAAAACTTAGATTGAGATCAATGGCCAATAATAAAACTCAAATACAAGAGGATTCAAATGGAGAATAAATATGACCTAGGTCAAACCAGGGCAAATATTTCAAAGGGCATGTGCCACAATTAGAGTTCAGTCAAGCACCATTAAGCATAAGACACAATCATGATTGTCAATGTTGGATTTCCATCACCATTAAAGCTTAATTTTGACCTCTGGTTAAAATATTTAGAACTTATAGGACCCATTTTATGGGGTTGTAGTATTTTTTCATGACTGTGATCATTGTTATTTAAAGAATATCTATGCATATAATTATTTTTTGGCTTTCATAGGGTTCAAAAGAAAAATAGGTTTATTTAAACCTAATATATTTCAAGAACAAGTTTATGCATCTTATAGGGTTTTCATTAACATGATGACTATAGGAAAACCAATAAATGTATTGGTTTTCTTCTATGGTAGGACCTATGCTTAGATATTAAACTAGGGGGCAGATATGGGACATAAATGAGTGTCTATCCTTTACAATGGTAATATCCTTGACAAATAGGTACTTACAACCATTTAAAATATATATATTCATGGCTCTGTTAGGTCTAAAGATATGAGGATTTTGTCCTTATAATGCAAGTCAAGTGGAAGATGGCATAGAATCCCAAGATGGAGATCTAGTGGTTGGAGAAAGTAGTTAGAGCATTTAATATATTTTCAAAGGGGATCTAAGGGTTTTTTTAATTAATAAAGAGAATGACTCATCATCTTAAACACAATCTTGTCTTCTAGTATGTTTCTCAGCCAATGAAAGAGTTTGAAGGCTATTGGGACAAATGAAGGTTTATCTATCTATAATGGATTAGTCTTAATTGGATCAAAATGTGGTTGATCATTCATTGAATACTAGTGGAAGCTCATTAATTTCTCCTTGATGGCATGATCTCTCTCTCTGTCTCTCTCTCTCTCTCTCTCTCTCTCTCTCTCTCTCTCTCTCTCTCTCTCTCTCTCTCTCTCTCTCTCTCTCTCTCTCTCTCTCTCTCTCTCTCTCTCTCTCTCTCTCTCTCTCTCTCTCTCTCTCTCTCTCTCACACACACACACACACACACACATATATCTTATTTTATTCCACATGGTAGACTCTCTAAGATTTTTTGACTCTCTCAAGGACACCCTAATTTTGAAGAGCAAGAGATTCTCATTTGATAAGGCTAGACCCTGTCAAAATTTGTATGAAATACCTCTTGAAGTAATAAAAACTTTATTTACCTATCTCTTGCCTTTGAACTATGTTTGGTAAGATTTTGCATGATGGAATTGTGAAGGAGAATCTTCCATTTCCATTGTCCTTCTTTATTGCCTATTTTTTAGTATTTTCAAATTAACTATAGGTCTGGACTTGTGATCTTTCTGCCATTAATGTAAACTTTGTGTGAGTCTTAGAATTCCTCCTTATTCTATTCAGTTCTTCTTGAACCTAATTCATGAAATACTTATTCAATTAGCTAGTTTATGAGATTTTATGAGCTAGCATTTTCTTAAACTTCATCAGTGTATTCTTCATGCTTATGTGAGTTCTCACTCAATTTGGTGCATCACCTTGTTAGCTTTCTTAGGATCCCTATTTCCCCCTTTCTAACCCTTTTCCAAGTAATAACATTAGTTTAGGTGATCCATCAAAAGGAAGCCAACCTTCTCTGGAGGTTCAACCTCACCATAGGATACCTACAACCTGAGTTTTTTCCCATTGTGTAGCTTAGTTGGAGAGAGCTTAAAGAACCCTCTCCAAGGGTGCAAACTTAACTTACAATTGGACCATTGTAGCCAGTTTAGTTTTTGTTTGAGCTTTTACCTATGGATGTGCATCTCCTCAGTTAGGTAGTTCCCTTGGACATTTTATACATATTTTATCCAAAAAACACAAAAGCATTAGAAATTGATCCAAAAAAAGAACAAAAATAATGTCTCACACCTTTTATATATTCTGATCTCCATGCTCTTATCATTTTACAAATAATTGTTCCTCACTCTTATCATTTTACAAGACCATTCCCATTTGTACGCTCTCATCATTTTATGATCCCATTTTAATTATTTATTTTACAACATGAATCATGCTTCTTTATCATCACTTTTCTTCTATCCCATTTCTTGGGAGAACTACATTTGTCCTAAAGTTCATGTTGGACCTTGTATCCATGGAACTATGTAGACAACTTCCACTTATCTTATACATCTAGAGTCATCTTGACCACCCCCTTCCTTTTCTTCTCTTTCCCCTATTGTTTCCCTATCATTTGGGTGGAAACTTTGTGTCCTTTTATGTTATGTTGATGTAAAAAGTAACGCCTCTACTACACGTGCCCGAATAATTATTTTCAAACCGCACTAACATTGTGACTAACCGCTTATTTCTGTGTGTTTATTTGATTTTTATTTGTGTTTATTTGTGCTTGTCTCTCTATTTGTTTTGTAGGTTTTTGTTTCTTTCTCTTCCTTGTTTTTCTTCTTGTTTCTTCTTGGCATTTTATTTTTCTTTTTGGTCTCGTTGTTTTGTTTTGTTTTCCAAGAGCATCTTGATAGTACACATAGATCTTGATTATTCATATTTTGTTTCATGTTATTTATTAAGTTGTTATTACTTTTTGATTAAACATTATTGTTCCAACTTAAGTCATGATTGTTCATATCTTGATTTTAGGTTTGGTTCATTTATGTTTTGTTTTTCTTTATTTTTGTTTAAATGTAAATGGTTGTAACTTTGATATTGGTAATCCCTATCATTATCCTTAATTATAAATATTCAAATTTGAATTGGCTCAGTGCAATTGAAATGCAATGTCATTATAGGTCACTCATAATTATGATGCCTAATTTCATTTTGCTATAACATTAGTCATAAAAATCAAGAAAAATGCAAAAGAACATAACAAGCTAAGTCAACCTATTCAAATGGGGTTTGGTAAATGAAATAAATCACATACACATTACCTTCCCAAGAGCATCTCATTATCCAAATATGGCTCAAAATATGATTTTTCCCTTGATTTGGTGCTCAAGACTTCAATAATGATGCAAGATAAAAATCCTCCATCATCTCTTGCTCACCAATGAAACTAGGCTCATGATATGAAATCAATGTTGTGCCTATTAATAAAGCTATCACATTGCAAATTAAGCATAATAAACTACACAAAGAAATGGCTTGTGGAGAGAACTCTACATAATAAGTTTACACAGATGAAGTTTTAAAATGGTGGTCTTGGCCCTCCTATTTATAGATTTTTCAAATTGATCAGGATCAACCATGACTGTCCATCTTGAGATCAAGATGTGTGGCCTTGAATTAATCCAATTATGTAAATAATATCCATAAATACCCTCATAAATATTTGGAAGGAAGGGGCATAAAAGAGGCATGAAGTAGTAAGGTTTTTACACCCCCTTCTCCCAAGAGATTGTACGATGGCATGGACCTTTGCGATACTCACCCTACATCAAAAATATGTTCGTGGTAAGTGGGGTTACTCTAAAACTTAAATTTTGGACTATCTAGATGGTCTTTATCATGGCTAACATTAGAGATGCCTCACATTAATTGAGTTCATACCGATTAACTTACTATGCAAGGGTGTATTCCTTTACATAGAGATTCCATCAGTGTACTGCTTAGTGGAATCCCCTAGTTAACCAGACTTAACTCAATTTTTCATTATGAAAGGAGAGGTTAGTTTTTCAACCCCTTGGCTCTCACAGTCTATGTACCTTGATTTATATACCCCTTCATGAAGCAAGGTTGAAATAATGCCAAGAGATAAAACCCTAGGTCAAAGCTTCCTTAAAGAACTCGTGAAGAGGCTGTGAACTCCCCTCCACAAGCCAAATTTCATAAAATAAATGACCTAATTGAAAAGACATTAGAGGTTGTTTTTAGATCACCCAAACCATATAGGTTTTGGGGAGAGCCTAGATAACTTTCTTTTCATGCCTTGGACAAAGTCACAATCATAATGAAAAGGCACTTTTGGTCACCCAAATTCCATAAAGGGGATGGAGGGAGATCATAAATGCACTCTTCATTTTGTTCAAATAACAAACAAGTAATAGATGTTTTTGAATAAAATAACACACTTTTGAAAACTTGAAATTTTAAGTGAGTGTTAGTTTTAAGCACCAAAGTGAAATGTTGAGTGAAATTCTTGGCCCCTTGGCCTTAGTTTGCAAGAACTTTGAAAAAATTCACAAAACAATTAAACAAACCATCTAAGTTCCTTTTAAACACCAAAGGGAAGGTTCAAGACTTAATTATACTCAAAATTCAATACTTTTCCACATGGGTCTTGCAAGGTTAGAGAGTTTATCCTTGATTTGAAGCACAATTGATAATGAATCAAGTAAGTTTTAAAAACTTGCTCTTGGGTTCTTTATTTTTAAAACACAAAGACCAATGTTGGTGAACAATGATCAATGTCAATTGCAACAAGACTGATGTTGGTCATAAAAGAACTGATGCCAGTCAATAAAGACTGATAACGGTCACCTATGAACCTTTAGGGAAAAAATGTTTTTTATAAAAACACTTGTTAGCCCAAGGTTAGAATAAAATCTCCTAAAAATCTCTAGATCATGAAATATATGTTCAGATAGAGACTTTAAAAACTTAAAATGACAACTAAAATTTTGAATAAATCTATAAAAATACAATTTTTATCCATGTTTTTCCCTACAACCTAACTAATGTTGGTTATCCAGGATCGATGCCGATTACATAGAACCAATGTAGGTCATTGTGTGACCTGTGTGTCAACAAAAAATCTCAATAACACAGGAAAATAATGCTAAAAATTTGATTTTGAAGGATTTTTAATGTATTGGAAATCTAAGATTGCCAAAGTGTCTTCCTTTCTTGAATAGGCTCCATGGTCCCATCAGGCATGCCAAGATGTAGATATGAATTACAAATATGGTTAGATTAAGCATTACTCATGAAAATCAATAAAAATGTTTAAGAACATAATAATCTAAGCTAACCTATTCAAGTGAGGTTTGGCAAATGACAATACAGAGCAAATGAAAGAAAATACATACACATTACCTTCCCAAGAGCATCCCATTATCCAAATGTGGCTCAAAATTTCATTTTCCCCTTGATTTGGTGCTCAAGTCTTTAACAATGATGTAAGACAAAACTCCTCCATATGTCTTGGTCACTAATGAAACTAGGCTCATGATATGAAATCAATGTTATGCCTATTAATGAAGTTATCCTATTGTAAATTAAGCATAATAAACTATACAATTAAATGGCTTGTGGAGAGAATTATACATAATAAGTTTACACAAATGAAGCTTAAAAATGGTGGTCTTGGCGCTCCTATTTATATATTTTTCAAATTGATCAGGGTCAACCATGACCATCCATCTCGAGATCAAGATGTGTAGCCATAAATTAATCCAATTATGTAAATAATAACAATAAATACCCTCATAAATATCTATAAGGAAGGGGCATTAAAGAGGCATGGGAGGCCTTAAACCTGATAGTTGTTACATTTATGGCTTATAGATGCCACCCCATAAATGACCTCATTTGATGATGCAGGTAATAGGAATCAATTTTCAATAAAGAAATATTCAATAAATTCCATGGAATTTTTACTTAAGCTCATAATTTGGTTTAATTTGCCTAAGTAAGATTAATCAAAATCTAAGTAATTTTTTGGAAATTATTTGCACTCAATTAATCAAACTAGTCAGAATGTCATATTATTGGGTTCTAATTTGATTGGAGAGGAATTAAAAAGTGATGTTAGTTGTGTATGGACCAATATCCCATTTAGGATGTTGTTGACACCAAATAACTAATGTATCCCTAATTGTGCTTTCAAATTGGAAGAAAAGAGTGATCTAGAGCTCTAAAATGCATTTTCATCATTTTGACTCAAAATGATTTGTGAAAAGTTAATAATCACATAAAATGCATTTCCCCAATTAGGGATACATTAGCTTAAATTTTCACTTGTATATGACAAGATTGAACCATTTCGTGTGTTTAAGTGATTTTAGCGTAATTTGTGCATTTTCACAAATTTTGAGAAAGATTAACAATTTCAACACAATGGTGTTAGGAATTGGATGTCTACAAGTATAAATCTGATTATCACCCTTATTCTATTTCATTTCTATATACCCCTTTAACAATAAAGATTACACCAATCTAGATTCCATTTTAGGGCTAAATAATTTGTGTAGACATTATAATTTTGTGACCCTAATTTTTCTACCATTTTATTGTCATCCAATCCCTCATTGAATAGTTTGACCTAATATCATAAAATCTGTACTAACACCACCACATTAATTAATAAATTACACCATGACCCATTTAATCCCACTAACATCCCCTATGAATAATTATATAATTAACTACTATTAATTAGTTAATTAAATCTTAACTAATTCCATGCACACATAATTAATTAAAATAAATAAATAATTATCCCTATCCAAGTCAATCTCAATCAAATCAGCCAACCCCCTCATCAAATTCAAATCAAATCAACTAACTACCTCATCAAATGCAAATAAAATCAACCAATTCCCTCATTAAATTGACCAACTCCATCATTAAATTGAAATTAAATCAGTTGACTCATTGATCAAATATCATCCATCCAAACTCAAAATTTCCAAATAAATCAAGATTAATCTCAACTATCCATTCTCCCATCCAAAAATATATAAATTCATCCTTCATCTCTCATTATGAAAATGAAGATGATCATGAGGTTGGGAAAAAATATAGAGAAATCTTTATCATCTTGGCAATCAAGAAATCATTTCTTCATAGGTGCATGTTCTTAAAATATTGCACAAATCCCTAAACAACCATGATCCATTTATTGCACAAGAAAATATACTAAATGAAGGTGATATTGACTTGGTAGGTGAAGGAAATCATTCTCTCTCCTTTATTAAATCAATCTGAGGTTATGTTTTCATTTAGATTAGGAATTAGCTTTTTTGTTTGTTCTTTTCATAGCTATAGATTTTAGTGCAGTTACTAAACTAGTCAAACAAAAAATAAGAAAGATGCATCCTAAGGTGGCCCTTCTCATCAAAAAAATAACTATAAAAGATATTAGATGTTGGGTTTATATGACCAATTGACTATTCTAAATGTATATCAAACATTTCTCTTGTTAGTAAGAAACCAATAGGTATCTGAGTGTGCACATATTTTTGTGACATTAATAAGGCATTACCAAAAGATGATTTTCCTTTACCCAGTATTGACATGATAATTGAATCTATATAGGGACATGAAATTTTATCTCTCATGGATGGATTTTTAAGGTATAATTAGATCAAAATTGCACTTGAGAATCAACACAAAACAACATTTACTACACTTTGGGGAACCCTTTCTTACCAAGTAATGCATTTTGGTTCAAAAAATGCTTGTGTAACCTATCAAAAAACCATGACTATTATATTCCATAACATGCTTCATGATATAGTCAAGGATTATGTGGATGACATATTGGGTAAATCAATAACTAGATTAGATCATCCTACCATTTTATGAATGATTTTTGAAAGACTGAGAGAATACAAAGTTTGTTTGCATCCTAAAAGTGTGTCTTTGGTGTCACATTAGGAAAACTATTGGGATTTATTATATCTATAAGAGGTATTGAATTTGATCTGGAAAAATTCAAATCCATCATATAAATTTATCCTCTTTAAAACTTCAAGTAACTACACATTTTATAGGGAATAATCAAAACAATTAGAAGATTCATCTCGCAATTTATAAGTAAATGTCATCCATTTATGCATCTATTGAAAAAGGACACTATTTTTCATTGGAATGAAGGATGTCAATAGGATTTTGAGCAACTTAAATAATATCTTTCAAATCAGCCAATGCTAGTTCCACCTACTCCTTAGAAACCTCTAATACTTTACATCACAACGACATAATGTTACCTCAAGAGCCCTCTTGGCTCAACATGATGATCAAGGAATATAAAGATTTGTTTATTATTTGAGTTGAACTTTGGTAGCATATGAACTCAATTACACCCAAATTGAGAAGGCATGTCTAGTTTTTTTTTCCTTCTAAATAATTACAACACTATATGCTCAACAACAAAACCAAACTTGCTACCAAGGTTGATCCTCTAAAGTATATTCTATAAAAATCATCTCTCACAAGTATAATGGAAAAATGGGTCATGTTGCTCAGTGAGTTTGACATTAAGTATGTAAATCAGAAGGTTATAAAATGGCATGTCCTTACAGATCATATGGAAGAAACACCACTATTGAAAAATCATCCTTTTATCATTAGATTTTTGGATGGGTCAATTTTATATTATGATGAGTCACTTGAATGGAAACTTTACTTTGATGGATATTTCACCATTCATGGCTTGGGGACAAGCATATTTTTATTACACCATAGGGTGATCTCATCCTTAAAGCATTTAGATTTTAATTTCCTTTCACTAACAACATCATTAAGTATGAAACATTTATCTTGGGTCTCAAACTAGTAGTACAATGGAACATTCAACACTTTTTAGTCTATGGTAACCCTCAAATCATTATCAAACATGCCAACAATGAGTATTAGACTAAAAATGAAAAACTCATCCCTTGTAAAAGTGTGTTTGAAAACTGAAAGCAATAATTTTTTCATTTCAAATTTGAACACATCCTTCATGTAAAAAATAAATTTGTATATTCCATGGCTTGGGACAAGCATATTTTTATTACACCATAGGGTGATCTCATCCCTAAAGCATTTAGATTTGGATTTCCTTTCACTAACAACATCATTAAGTATGAAACATTTATCTTGGGTCTCAAACTAGTAGTACAATGGAACATTCAACACTTTTTAGTATATGGTGACCCTCAATCATTATAAAACATGCCAACAATGAGTATTAGACCAAAGATGACAAACTCATCCCTTATAAAAGTGTGTTTGAAAACTTAAAGCAATAATTTTTTCATTTCAAATTTGAACACATCCCTCATGTAAAAAATAAATCTGTATATTCCATGGCTAGGGGACAAGCATATTTTTATTACACCATAGGGTGATCTCATCCCTAAATCATTTATATTTAGATTTAATTTCACTAAAAACATCATTAAGTATGAAACATTTATCTTGGGTCTCAAACTAGTAGTACAATGGAACATTCAACACTTTTTAGTCTATGGTGACCCTCAAATCATTATCAAACATGCCAACAATGAGTATTAGACCAAAGATGACAAACTCATCCCTTATAAAAGTGTGTTGAAAACTTAAATAAATAATTTTTTCATTTCAAATTTGAACACATCCCCCGTGTAAAAATTAAATATGTATATTCCATGGCTACCATTGGTTCTCTCCTTGAGATGTAAAAGGATACTAGACAATGTCAATTTTTGGTTGAATAATTAATGATCCCAACATATGAATTCCCAGAATATGAAATGGTGTGTGAGATTGTTTTTCCCAATTCCCTTGGTATCATAACATTTACACTTACCTCCATGATAAAATCTTCCCTCTCAATATTTCTTGTAATCGAAGAAAATATTTCATCCAATGTGCCTCATGTTTCACCCTCCTTGGCAGTAACCTCTATCATAAGGACTATGACTATACCCAATTAAAATGTTTAAATTCTTAATAATCCAACTTGGTAATTAAATAAGTTCACAATGAAATCTATGGATCACACACTAGTGGCATGATCCTAGTAAATAAATTACTCAAAATAGGATACTACTAGACTACCATGAAAAAAGGTGCTTGTTAGTATGTCAAGAAATGCATAGACTATAAGAAGCATGGAGACCTCATACATGAACTTTTTCAAGCATTGAAACTAATCACAACTCCATTTCCATTATCTACTTATGGGCTCAGTCTAATTAGGAAGATAAATCCTCCTTCCTTTAATGGACATAAACACATCATCACAGCCACCAAGTACTTTATAAAATGGGTAACATTCATCCCCCTCATATATGTAACTGGAAAAAAAATATCCAAGTTCATCATTAATCACTATTTACTATTATGCTATCCCTTTATCCATCATTAATGATAATGGTAAGTCCTTTAAAAATATATAATTCAAAGCCCTCTATAAAAAATTCCATATCAAAAATAAGTGGTCCACACCCTATTAGCCCCAAGGTAATGGTCAAGGTGAAGCTTCTAATAAAACCCTCACTAAAATCCTCAAAAATATTGTTAATGACATTAATTGAGATTGGTATATTCAAATCTACCTTGCCAAATGGGATTACTATACTAATATTTGCACACCCACTAGGGCAACACTTTATTCCCTTGTCTTTTGAGCCAAATCCATCTTACCCATTTAGATTTAACTACCCTCTTTACACATTTTATTATAAGACCTGATCGATGATGAAGAATATAAAGTTATACATCTTCATGATTTGGAAATTCTTGATGAGAAATGACTCAATGCACTAGACCATTTGAAGGCATATCAAAACAAGCTATGAAGAAGATAAAATAGGTGTATCAAATACAGATATTTTGAAATTAATTATCTCATCCTTAAATAAAATCAAAGAAAAACCAATCAAGACCATCAAAAGAAAGGCAAGTTTGAGCCTAATTGGTTAGGTCTCTATCTCATCATCATCAAATTTGGGTCAAGAGTGTACAAGTTGGTTATGCAAGATAGACAAGAGCTTGATGAACCCAGAAAAAACATGCATCTCAAATGATTTCATACTTGAAAAAAATAAAAAAAAGTCATAAAAAATAAATTAAAAAAAGACAAACAAATGTCCAAAGGTAAAAACCATTTTTATGATGCCATGGGTAAGTACCATGAGGAAAACTACTTTATGTTATCATGTGTAAAATTATTATCTATAAATGCCTTACACTTAGGGGCGATACCACTCCATTCTAATCCAAACATCCCAAACCATCCTTGTAACCATACCATCATGCTTATCCATATTACCACTTTTTACCTTGATAAGGACATGGAGAAAGACTTTAGATGTGTTTTAGAAATATCTTAGTATATCAGATCTTCTTTAGAGAACACTACAACACAATGTCAGAATGGCAAATGGATGTTGTGCACATGGTTCCTACAAGATGCGGTCTTTGGATATCCCATCCTAAATCACTTAACCATTCCATCCACTACAAATTCCATCCCCATTTTTTTAACTAGTTTTTTGCCTTTATTTGTAGCCTCGTAAAAAATCCAACAAAATACAAAAAAATATAAGAATCTACAAACTCCAAAAAAACCATTTGTCTTGTCCTTAGTCCTATTAAAATCTTTGTTCCACTTTAAACAACTCATTACAACTTTATCATGATATATCATTCCCAATCCAACCCCCTCGCATACATCGTTGCTTGGGGAAAATAAAATCTATCATTATCATCAATCCCCAAACTAGTAGGTTTATTAACTTGATAAGGGATAAAACATAATTTGCTTTTTTATTTATGTGTTCATGTTAATTACCTATTTATTTGTGTGTTTTCTTATTTTTTGTGTTTGTTGCAGTCCTACTACTATCACAAAAATGTCTTCATGATCCTCCATATCATGATGCATAATGTCATATGCCATAGTATATATCAAGTTGCTTAAACATTTTGAATTCAATGCAAAATTAGCAACATTCATCACCATCATCACACTTTCATTCTTGAACATTGATTTTAACTAAATATTCATAAATAACCCACCACCTTCTACTTATTCATCCCCTACCCCTCTAGTTTAATCTTAATTATTCCATTTCAACCCTTCTTCTCATTTTTAGATACCATCCATGTCTTTCATCCTTGGATGCCCTCTCAAGGGAGCATCTCCTAACCATCATGACACTAGGGGTATCGTTGTGCACCTGTCTTCTTTCTATCCATTTCTTGAAAAGATATTTCTTTTTTTAGTCATAATTCCCTTTCAAAGAGGGGGAAATGTAGACACTCTTATTCTACCAGCCTAATTTTTCAACCATTTTATCATCATCCAATCCATCATATTGAATAATCCACAATAATATCATAAAACCTATACTAACACCACCACATTAATCAATCAAAAACACCATAACCCCATTTAATCCCACTAACACCCTATCATGAATAATTAGCTAATTAATTACTATTAATTACTTAATTAACTCCTAACTAATTCCATGTGCACATAATTAATAGTAAACAAATAAATAAATAAATATCCCAATCCAAGTCAATTTAAATAAAATAAATCAACCCCCTCATCAAATGCAAATAAAATCAAATAATCCCCTCATAAAATCAACCAACCCCCTCATTAAATGAAAATCAAATCAACCAAATTCCTCATTAAATGGAAATCAAATAAGTTGACTCATTGATAAAATCTCATCCATCCAAACTCAAAATTTTCAAATAAATCAAGATTAATCTCAACCATCCATTATCTCATCCAAAAATCTATAAATTTACCCTTCATCTCTCATTTTAAAAAATAGGATGATCACGAGCTTGGGAAAAATCTGGAGAAATATTTGTCATCTTGGAAATCAAGCAATCATTTCTTCATAGGTGCATGTTATTAAAATATTTCACAAATTCTTGAGCAACCACAATCCATCTATCACATGAGCAAATCCACTCAACAAAGGATATGTTCACTTGGTAGGTGGAGTTAATCATTCTTGCTCCTTTATTAGCTCAATCTAAGGTTGTGTTTTTATTTAGAATAGGAATTAGATTTGTTGTTTATTCCTTTCATAACTATATATTTTAGTGCATATAGTTTGATTACATAAAATCATTAATCTAAAACAACTTTTGAGGTTATGTAACATATTATACTTTCTCCAAATGGGGAGGATTATGAGAGCATCATGGTGATGCCTTGCATGAAAAAACATGGCAAAGAATCAATTGTAAAGCTTGAGAGTTATCTTAAGTGGTAATTTGAGTAGTTGACATAATATTTGTAGCTAGAGGGGTATTGAAAAACCATATTTCTCTACCTCTCTATAACATTTTAGATTGATTATGAATGAGCTCTCTTGAAGAGTCAGTGACCTATTCTATTTCTTTAGATGCAATAGGATCCAGAAAACCTAGACTTGGGGTCAGTTTAGTGGATTCATTGTTGGATGTTCCAACCATGCGGTTAGTAATAGTTCCCTTATTATAACCATTTTTTAACCCTCCAATAGTGGTCCACCCTTATTCACCATTAGTTTTAGGAGTTTTAGAGTTTGGATTTATCATGGATTTATTACAAAAGAAAAAAAACAGTCAATATCTGATTTTATGCTCAATAGATTGACACTAAAAATACATATTAGGAAGATAAATGTACAAAATTATCTATGGATGATGGACATCACCCACTCAAATTTCAAACAACTCTTCAAGGTCATACGAAATGTCTACTTCCACATCACCCATTTTTTAGGATGAGTTGAATAGAATTTAGAATGATATTGACATATAAAATGGTCTATGGTGGATACTAATTGGTCAAAAAAATGTCAATAAGGTAATGAAATTCCCAAGCACCACATGGGTAAGAAAAATGAAACAAGAAAACCCACTTTTATCATATTTTGGATGCCTTCTAGCATAATGCCATGTTACATCCATGTAGATTGAACCCATGTTTTCAACAGACTTTCAGATGGGATTCTTCCAATAAAATAACTTATCACATAAAATTTCTCAAGCCATTTAAAGGTGGAATCAAATTTAGGAATAGGAAAAAAAATCCTAGGTTGAGAACCTATACCTTATGGAATGCCTTAGGGATTAATTTTCAAGGCTTTTTGAGTGGGGGCACCATTCTTAACAACTCCACAATATTTCATCTCAACTTCAACAAGTGGATTGGAGATTGAAGAGGCTATTAAATAGTCCGATATCACCCTAAGGTGAGGGTCCCTAAGAAAAAAATAAATTCAAAGGACAAAAGACAAATCCCACAAGTTCTAAAATGGGATGCAATATGAAAAAGGAAAAATCACAACCAAAAAAATGGTGGCTTGCATTAAACCTTGAAAAAAAAATTAAAATTCGATACAAATAAATTCAATCATATGATTTAATTATTTAAAATAATAAACCAACTACTTTGATATTTATATATTCAAAATCCATGCTTATTAAAAATCTTTATGAATTTTGTGTGTGTATATGTATATTAAAAATAATACCAATAAGTTGAAGGCTCTCATCCCATATGCACAAATGTTTTGAATGTTACATCCAAAGAAGATGTACAATCATGAAATTGAACACCTTTTTTTTTACATTTATTTGAGGATGGAATGTTGTACACTTGTTTAGTTTTATGTCTATCATAAACCATAATGTAGACTGAAGATCCCAACATACCTATTATCTCTACCTAATATGATGCCTTGAAGTGGAAAAAAGTGAACCCACATATGCTCTAATATGAAGAGTTTGGAATTTTACTCTATTGAAAATACATTTTTTAAGATATCATAATTTCAATTTTTCATTATCAACCAACAAAAAAACACAATCATGACCATGCCTTATTGTGGCAAAACCTAACATAAAATCCATTGAGATAAACTTATAGGTTTTTTTATAGAATTGGTAGAGGTGTATGCAAACCTTACTTTTAGTTTGTTTGCTTTGTGATTGTGAAAGATATGTAACATTTGATCTATATTGTGTCATCATGATGAATTTTTGACAAATATAAATACTTCTACAAAACTACCACTATTTTCTTCACCCAAAGTGACTTTCTACCCAACTATATTGAGGCTCCAAAATCATTTTCAGATGTTCCCTTGTAGGAGCACAAAGTGTCAAAGTGTTATATGCACCCATGAAATCCATAGGATCACTCCTACACACCATTACTATAGAGAACCCATATCAAACATTATGCACAGAAAAATGAATTATGCACAATTCAATCTCTTTATTATTGCCTTGGGAATAATATATAATTCGTAGTCTTCCTCTCTCTTCCACCAATATAGGAGAAGCAATAAGAATGCCTAATAAATAGGCAAATAAGTCGGTTTCACAATAACCACTAGGTTGTTGTGATCAACCTAAATATAGGTGGATTGTCTAAATAAGTGCACAATAAAATATTGTTCATACACACAAAGAAAAAAAATCCAACGACTATAACAAAACACTCCAAATCAAGATTAACTCCATGAGTGTGTGTAAACACAACTAAAAAAAAAACTAGTTTGGAAATGATTCAAACCAATAGCTGGTGTGAACATGACCACTCCAACACCCTCCTTAAGCATAGAATAAGGAGTGAGAAAAGATAAACTAAAGAGACTAAATGGGTACCAAAAACTAGGCCTAATCAAGTACTCAAATCCATAAATAGTATACACATCTGAAACCTTCAAGGATTAACCCTAAATGATTCCATAGATTGAAAGATGAATACATGAAATCATAATTGTATGGTGCCAAGTATCAAATATTAAAAGTTAACATTGCATTCTAAAATTTTAAAGATGTTGAACATGAACACGTGAGTGGGAGAACTATGTACCTTTTGATCCCTCTTTGGAGTATTGGAACATAAGAAACATTTATCCATTTAGTGGATAGTGTTTGGGTTCAGTCCAACCCAGAATACTAACCCCTCTTTAAAGACATGTTTTGGTCAAAACTATAATTAGGGTTTGTATAGAATAAACAAAATGTTATCATTTCAGCATGGGATCAGAGAAGTGCACACACACAAAATCAC
The DNA here is from genome assembly GCA_037957365.1 of Torreya grandis. NCBI lineage: Eukaryota > Viridiplantae > Streptophyta > Pinopsida > Cupressales > Taxaceae > Torreya > Torreya grandis. The sequence goes on along the minus strand of JARHVA010000256.1, from coordinate 2,349,111 downwards.
ATTATATGCATAGGCACAAGGCTCCCAAATATATTATAACCCCACTTTTTTAAGGGACATTGCTAATAAACCTTGATATTTATAGCTACCATAAGTGTTTGACTTTGTTGATAGCTTCCATGAAGGTTTTTAGCTCATGTATCTAATATGAGCAATTGATATAGCACATATAGATCATTTATCAGTTTAATAATTATTTTTGTGAGTAATATGTATGAATAATTAGCTAAGTACATCATTTATCTCTTGGTTTTTCCTTTTTAAAATAACTAAGTCCGTTATCTTCCAATCCATTTCAATTCAGACTAGTGTTGAATTAATACACAATTTATTTAATTTTATATCTCTTAGGTATAAAATAATTAAAACAAAACCACTTTTACTTCACTAAGCATGTAATGAATATTTTTTCACAAGCACATACATAAGGTGATGGGACTTCTTGAATATTAAATGGGTCAGGGTAGACATGAATAAGGTTGAATAAATTGCCCAAGTTATTGAATTAGAATTCATAAATTTTTACTTTTCCATACAAAACTTAGAATATCATGCTACATGTTTAGCAACACACCTAATCGACATGAAGCTAAGATCCATATGGCATTGGGACTGTATCAACAATTAATACATGTATTTTGCACACTTTTTGTGTGCATAGAAAGCATAATTCAATATTTTTGAGTTCATTATTGATGAATGGATATAAAGTGTGGGGTTTTCCCACAAGAAGGGAATAGCATTCCATTGGGGAAACATTCTTATTCTTCTTGTACTTGAATAAATTGGTATCCTAGATGGATACAAGAAATAAATATGGTCTTACCCAACTTATAATACATTTCCAATGCAAAAATGCAAAGAACGTAAATGTCTTGGTGCCATGAATTATAGCTATATAATTAAGATGGAGATGTGGTGTGAAAACTTTGTCACCAGTTTTGGAGATGAGTAGTACATTCCCATGGGAATGCTAGGAGCTTATGGGACATATGGTGAATTTTTAGTGATGAAACATTATTATCTCACAAATATAAGGTTAGACAATGGGAAGTTGTCAATTGGTGTAAATTTCCATTTGGAATTTTACCAAATTATGTAGAGTTTGCATTGGATAGGGTAACCAATGTAAATAAATAGAGGATTAAAGCTAAAAATGTGGATAAAGAGATTTTGGTGCTTAAATATATGTACAAATATCCCATAAAGGTTTTAGTGGATGTTGATAATGACTTAAATGATCAGTCTACAACAACAAAGCTCTTCCTTATGGAAATGGTTGGTAAGGAATTAGATTGTTAAATGACTTATGCACCTAAACCATTTATTTATAAAAGGATACAAGAGTTATGAAAATAAATTCTTAGATCAGAGAAGCTGATAGATGCAAACAAAGTGGCCAAGTGGACACAAGATTATGAATAATAATATTTTAGAGATCACCTCATCACTATTAGGAGAAAGAAATTGAATACAAAACATCTTTTTTCAAAATGAGAGGAAAAAAGCAAAAGGCATAGTTGGTGGATAAAAAGTAACAAATGTACTATGAATGATGGAGAGGTGAAATTCAATTCTGATGATTTAGAGTACATAGCTTCAATCACCAATTTATATCATGATTTGTATGAGGATGAGGGGGAATAAAATGTGCAAGCATCGAGCATGGATTGACCATTGAATCCTACCAAAAATTCACCCCTAGGTTATCAACTACACCAAGTAAGTCTCCACCATTAAAGAACAAATAAAAATTTAGTATCCAAGGACTTTTATGCACTAGTCACTTTAGGAGGACCAATTAAGGGAGAGACATCAAAAATTGAGACATGATGCAAAACCCCCTCCCCAAAGGATTCTTCATATATACACATTGATCATATATAATATCAAGGTCCTCAGGGGCATTTGGAAAAAGTGCAGGATATTAGCACCAACATGAAAATGTTAAAGATGAAATTATTGATATTGAAATACCCATTAAGAAGTTTTAAAATATTGATATGGGTATGCTAAACATGGAATTAGGTGGCTTGAGTAGAAATTTTGGTGTTGACCAAGGAGGATGTAGTGACAATGAAGAGGGTGAATTGTGTGATGAAGATAGGTCTAATAAGACCATCATCATCCATTCGATGTTGGAATTAAATACCAATGAAACCTTGAATGAAGGAAAAGAAGTATAAAAAAGTGAGAAGAGGAAAATATCACAAGTGAAAGGGTGAAGAAAAACAAACCCATTGAATAATTTTTCATGTGGGACATATTCCAAGAAGAAAATGTATTCACAAAAACCTAAAATCATCTCTCATTTATATTTGATCCACATCTAGATAAGCCAATGTTTGAAATTACAAGGGGATGTATACACTTAAAGGTACCCTATAAATCAATAGGTAGAGAAAAACTCACGCATGTTGATCCAATTCCTTTTAATGAAGAGTAATCAGGGTGCACGTTGGTTAAGGTGGAAGTAAAGGTTTCCCCAAAAATGTTTTCAATAATGTTACTGAAAATAATCAAAAGAAAAAATTAGAATAAATTGAACAAAAGTGTGCAACAAACAAAGTTGACGGTCCTAGAGACAAAAATAGACAAGATTTGTAAAAAGGTAGTGAAGGAAGATGAGCTATTGGTGATATGAATTCTAACTTTAGGGATAGATCCCATTGACAAACTTGGACTAACAGTGTAAAAAACAAATTTAGAGGAAAACATGCAAGTGTAGAATAATTAGAATAATAAGACCAAGCTAAATCATAACTATAACTTCATGAGCAATTAGGGTTTTGGGAAAAAATGTTGATCTCACTCTAGGAAAAGGTAATTCTTGTTGACCAAGTCTTCCAAACCTTTAAAAAAGATGGCATAAGTAATTGGGGTGTGCTTACAAGAAGAAATAAACAATAATGAAGTTGAGGCAAAAAAAATTCCAAACAAAAGAGAAGGTCAAGAGGGATAAAATCCTCAAAGATGTAGATGATCTAAAAGAGTAGATTGAATAGAGGTGCAAGGATATTTTGAATAATTTCAAAATCTTGAAGGTAAAATCCAATGATTAATAAAATACTATGCACAAGGTCTATGAGGTTTATTCAGTATAACTTCAACGAGTTAAAAAGAAGGCCTAGAAAGTAAGGACCAAACCTTTGAGTTGAGATATTTGATAGGAGATTTTAAATGTAAGATGATTGTGATCCAAGATGAAATTGGGAGGTGGAACATGTTTAAAGAATATGTTAACAAAAATAGGCCAAACATTTTAGACATATTATGCAATGACAATAATTTTTTCGAGGACATAAAAGACATTTAATGTGGGGTGATGTTTCTTCCCATTTTTTACTAAGTATACAAGTCAGCCTATGGTTTTTCTAGCTATTATATAAGATCACAACAGGGATTAGTTTTGAGTGGTAACACACAAATGAATAAAGCAAAAGGTTTTCATATACCGAACATCACCATTGATAGAGATAAGAGGGTTTTAACCAAGTCCAACAGTGCCCTATCCAACTCAAAGATGAGCAAAGAAATGACTTCAAAGAAAGTATAGAAACTCCAGAAGTACATAAAACATGAGTTCAACTAGAGGGAATATTTGTGTTCACTTTGCAGTAGGTTGGTCAGCATACATTATGAAGCACCATGATTGGTGGGTAAATTGCAAAAGTCACAGAGCACAAGTCTAGGAATTGGCTTAGAGGAAAGTTGGCACAATACTATGTCAATGGTATATGGTCTATTTTTGTAAATGTTGAGCATAATATCATGAAGATAAAATCTAGAACATCTATAGAAAATATACGGTTTTATTTTTAATAAAGGGTAAAGTATGAATTTAAAATATATGGTTTTGTTATGATAGGATTTTAAGGTAAATGGTTATGCCTAACCATATTTAGGAAGCCATTATGTTATTTTAGGGGACCAAATCTAAGGATGTAATGAGGATTTAGTGCTTATGCCTATAAAATCCCAAATCCTACCTATGATTCAGGGTGTTACTTATTGTTTGTTATTAGTTGTTATGTTATGTTGTTATTAAAACATTTTTATGCTGATAAGGCATTTTTATAGTACCATTCAGGGGCTGGGAAGATGTAATGACATGAGTGTGTCAAATTTTAATTATTTTAGAGCCGATATTATAAAATAAAAAGTAAGTCGAGGATAGTGAAGGAAAGAAAAAAACAAGAGAATTAAAAAAGGTAAAATCATTTACCAATTCCTCCTTAACTTTTACCAAAGTTTTTTATGATTTTTTATGTATGGCTTGGAAAGAAAAATATAAGATAATTAAAAAATGTAAAATGGTTTACCATTTCGTACTTAGCTTTTACCCAAGTTTTTTATGATTTTTACATGAGTATAGATTGGAAATAAAAAACACGAGAATTAAAAAAGGTAAAATTATTTACCATTTCTTACTTAATTTTTATAGATTTTTAAAAAAATATATATATTATAAATAAAAATTTCCATAAATTATTTCATATAGTAATGTATTTTAGAGAATATTGACCAACACATTATATGTGTTAAATTTATCTATATGAGCATTATTTATACAACAATCATTTTTCTTGTAGAATATATATAATTCTCAACGCATAGAATATTTAGTTTATGTATATTTTGACTTCTATCATTAATAAATTTATCTTAATTAATATATTTTGATATGTATATTAAATATAAATAATTAAGATATAATAATAGGGTAAAAATTATAGATTTAACAATATATATAGATATATGTTAACCAATTAATATAAGATTAACCATAGTAGATATACATGTATCATAAATATTTATTTTTACTATAAATCATGTAATAATTTTATATTAGATATTTATTTAATATTATTTATATTTACATATCTATAAATTTATGTCTATTTTAAATTTCTTTAGAAAGAAAAAATACAAGAATTAAAAAATTTAAATTTGTTTACCATTTCTTAGTTTTTATTGAAGTAGTTTCTAATTTTTATATTATGAATAAAAATTCTCATAAATTATTTCATATAGTAATGTATTTTAAATAATATTGACTAACATATTATCTATGATATGTATTAAATGTATCTATATATGTATTATTTATATAATGATCATTTATCATGTATAGCATGTCATGATATTTATGATAATTAACTATTTTAATACATATAATTCTCAAAGCATAAAATATTTAATTTATATATATTTAGACTTTTACTATTAATAAATTTATTTTATTAATAGATTTAAATATGTATATTAAATCTAAATTATATATATATTTATATGTGTGTGTGTGTTAACTATAACACATAATAACTAGTATACATATTTTAAATAAATCTATGTAAAATACGTCATAGATATTATTTTCGAGAATGATATTTATCGGTATATTTTATATAGAATTATCTAAGATATTATATTCATTTTATATTTTTGACATGTGATCATTATTAGAATTTTGAACTACTATGAATGTAGGGAGATGAATGTGAGATTGATGAAAACATTATTACTTAATCATTATGTTTTTAGTTTTGATTAATGAAATTTAGTTCATTTGAATAAGATATTTGTGTTAGTATTCTCTTTACAAGATTATTATGCATGCATATGGTATTGGTTAAGTAATGTTTTATTTAAAATAGCTTGTTTGAGCATATTAATGGTGACCCTAGTTAAATTCTTCTGCAATTAACCCCATGTGTCTCAATTTATCTCTATACACCTCATATGAGCTCACATTTTATTAAATGATATGCTAGCATGGTGATTTGTTATTTTTTAGGGTAAGTGCAGTGTTGTAAATGTCTTGTTAAGCACATAAAAAAATACCTCAACATGTATTTATTCATGTAATTGATTAGACCAAACTTTAAAAAAATGTATGATATGAATGAATTGCTTAGGTGTTAGTGTCAAATATATTCATTATAATGCATTTATTAGTTCAAATTATGTACTTCTTTATACAATTGATTAGACTAGAATTTAAAAAATGTGTAATATGACTTAATTTTTTAGGGCTTATTATCAATCATATTCATTTTAATTTATCTATCAATTCAATTCATGTACTTCTTTTTGTAATTGATAAGATTAGACTTAAAATATATATATAATGTAACTCAATTGCTTAATGATTAGTAACAAAGTGTGTTCATTTCAACACAACTATTTGTTTAACTCATCTACTTCTTCATATAATTAATTATATTAAATGTAAAAAATATGTACAATATAACTCATTTGTTTAGGTGGTATTGTCAAAAGTTTTTATTTTAATCTATTTGTCAATTCAACTCGTGTACTTCTTCTTGCAATTGATAGGACTAGACATTAAAAATATAAATAATATAACTCAATTATGTAAGGGTTAGTGTCAAATGTGTTCATTCCAATGCATCCATTAGTTCAACTCATGTATTTCTTCATAAAACTGATTAGAATAAACTTTAAAAAGATGTACAATATGAATCAAAATTTTAGGGGTTATTGTCAAATTTGTTCATTCTAATTTATCTATAAATTTATCTCATAAAAGTGTGTTCATTCTAATGTATCCACCACTTCAATTCTTGTATTTCTTTATGAAATTGTTTACATTAGACTTTAACTGTTTTTTAAAATTGCATGTATATTTTTTTCAACATTTTTCCAATGAAAAAATATTTAAAGATTGGTGTTAATTGTTTAATAATAATTAGAATGAGGCGGATTTTTTTGTGTGGATGATGTAGTCACTAATGTAATTGTTGACATAATCACATTAATATTGCATGAATTTTTATAATAAATTTAAAATAACCTACCTGAAAGTATGTGGTTACATATGTATGTATGTATGTATGTATGTACATATGACTTATACATTTATAAAGCTATGACCTATACAATACACTGAGGTATTTTGAAGGTATAGTTGTTATTTTGTGATTTATCAATTGTTTATTTATTTTTAAATAGAGGCAAAGAAATAGCATGGAAAAAACTTAGACAGAGTTAAAAAAATATAATGGGAGAATAATATCATAAAGGGGAGTAAGATTATCAATAAATGGTATGCTAGTTATTTCATTATTTTTTTAACATAACATAAAAGAAAATAAATATTAGAATATTTTTTATATTATTTGAAATTATTTTTACAACATAATTTGAAAGGGTTTTTATTAAATACTTGTATATTTCATTCCACACTTACCTTCAATATATATTGGATTAAGTTTGAAATAAAATAAATGACATATAGTAGATTGATTTTAAAGTTTTTTAAAATCTTAAAAGGGTTTTTATTTTAAATGTGTACATTTGGTTCCTTACATTTTACATTCAATATATATATTAAATTTCTTGTTTTTTTTTAATTTCTAATTTAGAATTTTTTATTTAAATTTATTGTTGTGTTTTTTTCGGATAAAACCTTTGTTATGTAATTTTTATATAAAAACTCCTAAACTATTTTGAACTTGGAAAAAAACTTTTATAAATTTAATTAAAAAAAAAGTTAAAAGAGTTGTCAGATCATGTGGTATTGTTTTGCCTGGATTAAAATTAAAATATAAATTAATTATCGGCATTCCTCTTGAGTACTACATCTATAGGGATCAAATATGTACAATTTGGTTGAATAAAAAAAAAGTTTTGAAAAAATAAAGCTAGACATAAAAAAAAATCTCACTTGAGAGGTGTGATCGGGAATATAGCCAACCATGAACAGTTAACTCATCTAGATTGGATTGCTTTTCCTAAAGATAAAAACAATCTTGCACTTAATATATGGTCAATGCTCTTAATATATGGTCAATGCTCTTAGAAGGCTAAGAGATGTAACTTAAAAGGAAATTTAATGATAAACAAAGAGAAGAATGGAAGAATAGTCATACTATATGAATAAGAAATTTTAATAAACAATATGGATAGAATGGTAAAAATATGAAAGAAAAAAATCGTGGGCACCTAAAAACAATAGAAATGAGGTTTCATACTAACCCAATTATTCAATGAACATGTCAAAAATGCCTACACAGAGTGTTAGCCGAATTTATAATATTACCTATCTTACTTATATATATATATATAAATATATAATTTTAGTTATTATTTATCAATAGTGTAATTTTATAAAAAAATTATTCAAAAAATATTTTTTTCTTCATATTCTATTAGTACAAGATATTTTATTGCACATGGCCAACAAAGAGGATGCAAATTCCATCAAACAAAATGGTCTAAACAAATATATCATGATGACTTATGTAAGTATTTCTATTAGTAATTATTTATTCAGAGTTTACAATATTTTTAATTTAATATTTGTACTTGTTGTAAGTACTATTATTCTTTTCTTGTTTTTAATGAATAACCTTCAAAACTGATTTGCTATATGATCACATAATAATAACATTGAATAAATGTTAGACAATACTAATAAATAACATCTATGTGACAGAAGGAATTCAATTAAGAATTTAATTTCTAAAAGTCATCATATTATAACTTAATATTATAGTTTCTAAGCATTTTCTTCTTCACTTTTAAAATTATTAAAATATTATGTTTGTATTAATTTATATTGTATAATTAACTAAAATATGTTATATGCCTAATTAATTAATTATTTTAAATTTATTTTATGGAAAAACATATCTCTATTAATAATGCAATGTATACATTGCTAGGTATACAAAAAATGAGTGGGCGACATCACATCCAAAGCATCATATCGATCTTAAGATTATAAAAAGATCTATAATTAACTTAAAAAAAGATAAATATAAGCATTACAATAGATTACAACTTTTCAACCAAAAAAGGGACATAAATCAAGATAACATAATAAAAATTTCAACATCGATAAAGAAAAACAAAAAACTAAGCCACAAGAGAAACAATCAACAAAGATGGTGGAAGTGGAATATCATCTCAGTTGTCACCCTAGCACCCCAACCACTTTCAGCAAGAGAATTTTAAAAATTAGTTAAAGTATCCCAATCATCACTCACCCTTTATTTGTTTTCTTCTTCTACATTATCATGTCTAGTTAACGAAATGGCAGGTGATGGAATTTCCCTTATTGATGTGCCCCTAACCAATAGGGTCAAAATGTGTAAAAACACCACCATCACCATCGTACGAAATGTGAGCCAATGAGAAAATCATGAGCATAGGTATTCATTGTAGTTTTTGATATGGGAACAGGGCCTTACTTTACTACCAAATCCATGGCCCGAAGAGGGCGATCAGTGGTAAGGTGAGTCTTGAGGGACTAGACTTAAAAAACATGGGGCACTCCTCAAGTGTTCCAGTAAAGTATGGAGGTGCTCCACATCTAGCCAAACCTTTTCAACTTGCACTTGAATCTATAACATAACATAAGAGATCACTTGAACCTATTAGTAACAAAAAAAAACTTCTCCATCATAACATAATTGTAAGTTGTACTTTATCATTCTTTCCATAAATAAAATAGAATCTTAAAATAAAAAATATGCAAAATTTGTTTAAATTTTAAATGAATCATGACGAGTCTCTTAAAATTAACATCTTTAAAGTAAATATTTATGGATAAAATGGTTGAAAGAGGATTTGTATCCACATCTAAACATATTGAGCATGCTTTTAAAACCAAAATAACATGCTTTAATTTTTTTGGGTGTTGGAAAACTACACATACAAGATGTGCCACACCTAAATGAACCAAATAGTTCCCAATTTATAACACTTGTTGAATGATGAAACCAAATATGTGAGCTTGTTTGGGCTCAATAATGGGTGCCCAAACTCTTGAAAACCTATGTTTTCACACTTGCTCAGAGGAATTAACTCTTCAATGAGCATTTAAAACATCTACTTGAATATACAAAGGAGAAAGGCACTAATAAACTAATTGGGGCTTGTATCGGTGGAAAGAGGTCTCAATATGATATTTTTTATTTGTTTATCAAATCGAAGGTGACTAAAACCAAATTTTATGTAGATGCACATTAGGTATGGAATTTTTCACTTCTATAATTGATTCATGGTCAATACCCTGTAGATAAAATTTGTCATGTAGAATGGTTCATGTAATCTAGACCTTGGAATGTTTACAAATATATTAGATATGACCTTAATTCCATTTTTGAAAAGTTTCAAACTTTTATTTGACTTTTTAATTATTTGAGATTTTAGTTTTACATAGAGCCTCCAACTCTCGTCATAGACCACAACATGTGATTTATTTTTACACAATTTAATATTACATTGTACCTTAATTATAATAAGAGTTTAATTCTAATAAATATATGTATATGTATATATAGAATTTTTTTCATCACTACATACATTTCATTTAATATTTTATTTTCTTATAAATTCAAAATTGATCTTAATGTTTGATGTTGCATTTATTTTGTAGGCAATGAATTATAGCAAGGAAAACAATGAGAAAAACAAATATAGCAATGGTTTTGATGATAGCAATGCTAGTGACGAATATGATGATGATGATAATGACTAAATACTAAGAGTTATTAAATTAAGATTTTTATATCAACTCTTTCATTATGACAATGATTTTAGCACCATAAATATTGTTAATAATGACAATGCTAATATTAAAATTTGACATAACTATTAAATATTCTATATAATTTCTAATTTATAACATTTAAATTACTTTTTATATTGTATTTTTATATTGTATTAGTTAGTTTTTAATTATTGGTCTTTTAATAATATAAAATAATAAAATAATAAATACTTTACAATGACTAAAGATATGTAATTAACAATATAAGTATTTAATTTATTAAAAAATTTGAAATTTCAAAAATTTGTATTTTGATGCGATACATTTGAAAATTTCATCTTGACTTTAAACCAAAAATGCATATCCGTTAACACTAATCCTAACACATGTTTTCTCACACACAAGGAGTATCCTAACAAAATAAAATTTTAAAAAATCTTGGCACTATTAGTGACACACAAATTTTGACGCACTTACTAATACACATTTCATTGATGCATGGTGTGTTGGATGATGGTTAATGATGTCTTGCATCAGTGTTGATGTAAATTACATCACCCAAAGTTTTGCATTAGGCTACAAAAAATAAATTTATGCAAAAAATTCCTAATTTTGACATTCTTATTGATGTAAAAAAATCAAAATATACTAGTATTTGTTAGTGAAATGAAACATTATGCAGTTAATTTCATGGGGTATTGGAGTTTGAGTGATGTTTCTGAGGTTTATTATAATTATCTTTGACACATGCAACCATGTCTTGACATTATCGACAAATTACGAACATGCACAAACATACAACATACATGTTAATGGTTGATATAAGATTGTTCATTGACCCAGATGCTCCTACATCACATATGATAATGAAAAATATTAACAAGTGAAAATTTTATCTAAGTATTCTATTTTATAATCAATTAGTCCTTCTTTTCTATTCTAGTATCTTTCAATCAAACACTTCTTCCTATTTTATTTATATTTAATATCACTTTGTATTTAAATCCAAATTTTATGTAAGTTTCATTAACCAATTGATATATTTCCAATATCAAAAAATATATTTCAAATTAAATGTGGTATAATATTTAAAATCATTAAAAAAAATACCTAACCTAGTAGCCATTTTTTGTTGTTCCAAACATTTAACCAACCCCTTCTATTATAATTGAATTACTAATACTTGATTATTTTTCCAAAATGTTTCAATTAATCCTTGATCTTATGTGTGATCTACTTGTAGAAGGATTTTTGGGCACAATATGCATTTAGCTATGCAAAATTCAAACCCAAATATCAAACTACTTAGTTATAGTCTAGAGCCATTAAGACTTAAATGTAGTTAGATGAATGTACAATTCAATCCTACACCTAAATCCTAAATCTAAACAATCCAAACCAAGTTTAAAAAGATTAAAACAAGAGGATTGGGATTACCTTTGACCCAAATTTGTGACATGGTGATGCTTGATTATTGATGAAGGATGCATTGATGATTGGACATGGATTCATCACTTGATTTCTTGTTAGCTCTAATGGAGGAGTGGGCTTGTTTAAATATAAAATGGAGGGAGAGATCAATAGATGAGATTCAAAGTTGGATGAGGTAAATCAAGGGTGGAGGATTAAAAGAAATTTAAAATTCCTTGGAAGCCTCTAGAGAGGAAGGGTAAGAATAGAGAGGATTCTAGAATTGGAGAATTCTAGAATCCTCTTAGGGGTTAGGTTTAGAATGGGATTAAATAGGGATTAGGTGGGTGATTAGGGACTAGGGGTGTAGGAGAGCCTAGGGATAGGCTTAATAGGAGGGTAGGTGCGCCATAGGAATTTAAAACTCCCAAATAATAGATAAGTGAGGATTAGAATAGGATAATGGAGATTTAAGATAATTAATTGATTGGTGGGGATGGATAAAGTTAGTAGATGAATAATAATAGAAGGGGAATATTAGATAAATGAATAGGAAGGGGGGCTATTACGACGAGATTAATTATAATAAATGAGATGAGCAAAATTAATGTCAACTAATAGGAATATTAGTGACATTAAATGAAGCGAGTGGATTTGGATGCATATATTTTGTCCCTCTTTGAAATGGAATTATGAATTGATGAAGTGAAAGGAGTAATGGTCTTTCAAAGAAAAACCATGTTGTGAATGAATGTTAGTAGATGATGTTAGTGGATATGATACCCCCTCAAAGGGGAATACAAGGAAGAATGAGATGGATGGCTACTTGAAAGAAGAAATAAGGGGTGGGATATGATGGATAGATGAGGGAATGGGATGCTAGGTGCAAGATAGATGATGATGAAGATGAAAATCGACCTGAGCAGTGAGATACAAAGTGATGATGCCCTTGTAAAAGACACATGCATAGGGAATAAAGACGAATGTGTTACAATTGTCGACACATCCTAATGGGGTATCAACCATAACATGATGATGATAAGATTAAAAGGCCACAAGATTTACATATATCCAAAGTAAGGATGCATGTAAGGGAGAGATATAGGCTAGGATAAGATGATGATTGGATAAGATGAATGATGGGTGTAGCTCAAGGCTACAGTCAAAGGATATGATGAAGGAGATGAAAAAGAAGAATGATATGATCGAGTGACCAATAGACCACATGGTGTCAACTCAATGAGACATAATATGATGAACAATTATGATACCCCTAGCAAGGACATATGCAAGGAGTGATAGATGACAAATTGATCAATCGATGATTGATGAAAGAAAAATATGGATATTGTGATGTTGTCAGGCCCAATCGATAGGTGTGAATGATTGATGAAAAGATTAAGGAAATGATTACAAGGATGGTGCTTGATCAATTGTTTGATGAATATCTTAAGTATTTGACTGATGCAAGACTAGGGGATGTCAAAAGACAAGAAAGATGTGATGAAGAAAGAGGATATAGTGACTAAGCTATCCTTGGGCTTAGAAAAGTGGCCAAGTGTTTCCTATATAATCTAAAAAGACCTTAGGCTGATGTAGTTTTGACTCAGGGATAAATGATAACTGAGGATGTAGAAGATGATGATGATGATGATGATGATTAGATGATGAGATAAGAATAAAAGATTGGATGTTAGTTGGATGGATTGTGAGGATTAGATTAGTGATGGGAATAAGGATGATTGGATGATGAGAGGGTAGGTGATCAAGCCATCATATCTATCATAAATTTCATCATAGTCTAATCAATCTGATAAAATATAGCACTTGGAAGTATGCCCCATGATATAAGTATGACCAAGAGGATGTTAAGCCAAAGTGCATGGGCAAATAGTGAAATTTGCATCCTCGAGGGTACTTATAAGCAATATTTATAGTTTTGGTGACCTTATATCATCCTCATTAATTGCCCAATAAATAAAAATACATGACACAAACATAAGATAAATAGGATATATACATGATAAAATACATACAAATAAGTCAAACAATAGACAAGTAACACACAAATATCTACATGCAATGTCATAATGTCTTGTCAAATGATGGGATGAATGATTAGGTGATGGGTTGGACTAGGATGATCATGATGTGATTTGTGGACTAAGGATAAACTTGAATTTGGGATAGACTTATGATGATTAAGATTAATACTTGGATAAGTATATGGATGTGGATATGAATTTGGGGACCTGGATTAGGAATATGATTAGTATAGACTAGATTTGCCCCTAGTTGTGGGATAAGGTCTTTGAAAATTAATTTGGTCTCAAAATCAAATCAAAAAGTGGCTAAATAAGGGGATTTAGAAAAGTGATGACCAAGGATTACCAATAGACAAGGCCCTTCAAAATTTTGATCTAGCAAGGAGACTAGGAGATGATGGGATCAAATACCCTCCATACTAGCAAAGAAGTGATTTGATGGGTGCTAAGTATGAAGAGGAAATGATAAGGAAGGTGATGGGATAAATTACCTTTCATACTATCAAAGAGGTGAGTTGATGGGTGCTAGATATGAAAAGGAAACTGATAAGAAGTGATGGGTACCAAATTAAAATCTTTGACAAGGTGATGCATACTAATAATACTTATTCAAAAGGATGAGATTGAAGAGATGGAGAGATCAGTGACCACTCCAATTTGTTTCCAAGACTAAATGTGGTATCCAAAGATGGGGAGAGATGAAATGGATGGAGATGGATGCGACTACGGGATTGGGCATGAGACAATACACCATGGACTATTTTTGACATTTTTCAAATTTTATAATTTTTAGGGTTTTTGACATATTTCAAATTTTAGGGATTTTTGGGATATGTATGTACACTATACAAATGGGGTTACTACCAAAGGGAATACCAAACCTAAAAACTAGGATAAAGATGGATGGGATGGTGGATGTGACCACAAAAGGATGATGGTGATGGGATGAAGAAGGGACTAGGGATTGCCAATGACCACATCATGAAGGAACTAGATGTGTAGTTTTCTGAGTGTTCATTGGACGATATGTCAAGATGGTTCCAAAACATTTCTCAAGACACCTTACTCATTCTTACAAAGTTTAAGGAATGATTGACATAATAGGATGTGTGATATGGATAGAGGGATATAATATGGATAAGATTGACAAGGAATGGGTGTGATGGCAAAAAAAGATGGGTCATGCCCCCCAAGTATTGAGGTATAATGCAGATAATTGATTATTATACCATGATGTCAAAAACCGGTTTTCATCATGGTACTTGCCCAAGGTGCTAGAAGATTGGTTTTCACCATTGGATAAATGATTTTTATTTTACTTTTTTTAATGGACTCTTAATTTATTAGATGAGGTCAAGATGTAAGTCAGCCAACATTTTGTGATCTTTAACCAACACCTATTCTAGAGATGTGTGATGTTAGGACCATGTTATCGCTACTAGATGTATTAGGGTCCATTTGACCTTTGATGATTCTTGATGGTGACCCCTCCAAATATCTAGACTAGGTGTTTGTATCACCCCTATAAGAGATAATGTTTCTTGAGTGGGTGATGTGAGGCATGGATTGGATTAGGTCTAGATGTGGTTATGGGAGTAATGGATTGGAATGGATGGTAGGACTTGATGGGATTGTGGGTTTAGGATAAGGTGTGATGGGTGATTGGGGATTAGGACTAGTAGTTACATACATCATTAGAGATGTTGGGCATCCCACATCTAATTGGTGCCAATTGAAAAAGGAATACAGGAGATCCAAGACACTTTGACTTTGTTGTTTATCTTTAATTTGATTATTTGAAGGACTATCAACCATTGGGATATTGTTTTTTATATTATTTTGATTCTGAGACAGGATTTGACTTTGACTACCCCTTGGTGCCTGAATTTGGGCTTCACTAGAGGAGATTAATTTTTGACTTGATAGATGATGATTATTTTGAATTTGACAGTCCCCTAGTGCCTAATTTTGGACTTCACTAGGGGAAGATAGTACTTTTTTATTAGGCCAAGGATTTGACTCTTTTTAACTAATGGGATCAAAGATGACTTGATTATTATGTTTGATTTTTTGAATATGGTCTTGGACCTTTGTATTTGTGGCACATAATATATCACTAAAGGAAGGTTCCAACGATGTATGTTCTTGTTCGTCCTTATGGAGGGCGGTGATTAAATGATTGTTGATGGAAAGAAATGGGTCTATGATGGTTGAAGGTGGTGGAGATGGTGTAATGAGGTCAATGAGTGGTGATTGGGTAGCATGGTATTCATAGGGGTTACTGGAAGACCTAGTTTAGCCATCGAATAAAATATCCTCAAGATCAGCAAAAGGATCACTAGGACTAGTTGAAGCATATGCATCCCAAGTATGATCATATTCACTTTGACAATATTCAATAGATAAAGTTTATAAGAACTCTATTGTGACTTCATCATCCTGATTAGGATCTAAAGGTATGATTAATGGATTGGAGGTACCTATATTAGAGGTATCCTCAAAAAGATAGGCATGATCAATATTTGTTGTAACATTGATGAGGGATGATGCTTCTGATGAGGAATCTGATTTAGATATAGGTATTGAACATGATCCTAATTTTGATGAGGCTTATGTTGGATTTGATGCTAGCTCTAATGTATACGATGTAATGTTGTTAGTAAGAGAATCATTTCCCACACTTGACCTCTCATCAAGGGGTAATTGAGGTGATGGGTGAGAGGGAGAGGATGCAAGAATAATGGATTCAATAACGAGAGGGCTATGGAAAGACTCATGAGAGATAGGAGGATTAGGCTCATGGGGAGTAGACTCAAATTTGATGGAGGATATGGATGTGGTGTCTTGACCTTGGATTGGAAGGGTAAGGGATTGATCATGATGGGGAATGGAATCTTGGCATTCTTTTTCTTGTTCACCTAGGGATGTAGATTCATCTAGTTTGTCCTCAATTACTATGTCACCATGGTCGATGAGGTCTTAGACAAAATCTTGGAAAGGTCAACATCAATTAATAGTATACCCCAAAGTTTGATGATATACATATTATTGATTAGCTTTATATCTAGATGGCTTAGGCTTAGTGGGATCAAGATGTCATATAGGTGATAGACCATCATGTTTACGGTAACTAGTTATTTGAAAAGGGCTTCCAAGGACATAGGAAGGGGAGTATAAGAGCATGCTTCACTTTATGACCTAGATGTAGAAACATTGGAATTTTTATCAGATGGTTATTGATGTGATTGGTTGGGTGGTCTAGTAGTAGATGAGGTGTCCAAAATTGGATTCCCTTTGCTAGTATGGGAATGGGTAATCAATGGTTTATGACTTGTGGATGGAGGATTTGTATGGGACTCACATGAAAGGGTTTGGATGGGGGAAGCAATGAGTTGAAGGGGATCAACACCTTCAGGAAGTGGAACACCCATCATAATAAATTTCAAGAGGATCTCATCCTTGTGGGTAGCTATGTATTGGTCAATGAAGGCAAGGTCTAGTTTCATGGTGATGGATGATGAAAAAAGGTCTCTTGAAAGAAAATATGTCCAATGACCGAGCTAGTATGACTAGCTGATGATGGGCAGAAGTGTTAAAGACTAGGATATGATTTTAGACCAATAGTGCAATAGGTGCTAATGACTTATTAGCAATGTCTAGTTTACAAACTAGCAAAAGGATTGGGGATTTAATGGGTGCCTAAATTCAAACTATCAAGGAGATGATTGGATGGGAGCTAGTTATGAATAGGCAAGATGAGTGGACTAGAGATAATTAGATTGATGATTGATGGGTTTCCTAGATTGATACTGTCAAAGTGATAAGATGCTATAAAAATATTGACTAGGTATGAAACCTGAGCAAGTGATAAGTGATAGTGGACTTGGTATGATAGGATACTATAGCTCAAGCCTTGAATGAATTTTGCTCAAGATGGGATAGGGTAGGATTATGTGATGAAGGTTATAGGATAATGGACAAGGTTAAGTATGATAGGTTATGATGGGGGGTAATGTAAGTGAGAAGGGGATGGTTTGGACACGTATGTGACCTAAAAATCCAACTAGGACAAGATAGGATGAGATTATAGTAGATGGGTGATGAGATGACTAGGCTAAGGCAAGGTCAAGACAAAAGGTTAATTAGGACAAGATGTGGACTTAGGATAATATGTGGATTACAAGACCAAATGTGATTAGGAAATGTACGTGATGGGTGGATATGGTTAGACTAGGATGAGAGTAAGGCAAGGATAATATGTACATGATGATGTCAAGGATGTACAATATAAGATGTTGGTGATGGGGGTGTGACTAATGATGAGTGTTTATAGTGGTAAGAAAGAATAAAAGGATGTACAACAATAAGTACGAGAGGGCAAGATAAGGATATAAAAGATAATTCTTAGGATATGTGAGCGATGGGATGAGGATGACTAGAATAAGGTGGGATGAAGACAAAATGAGATGGGATAGGACAAAGACAATATATACAAAGATAATATGTACAATGGGATGATGATAAAGATGATGTGTATTAAAAGATGATGATGAGGTAAGAATATACAAGATGAGTTTGTGCAAGACCTAGATAGGTGTGTACAGATTTGGGTGGAAGGTTGACTTGGATCACAAATAGTACTAGTTTATCACAACACACATCAAATCAATCAAGCCACAAACCTATGATTAGTAAAATGAAGGGAGTGTAACTCGACACTTGCATCATCAAATGGCTTTATGGGTGAGGTTTTAAGCCGATGACCTATTATGAAATTGATTGAACCATCTTGACCCTATTGCACATGATGGCTACTTAGGAGCCAATACTGACTCTTATAGTAGTACATCTATTATGACTGAAGGATCCTATGTTATATTTTCACAAGGCTCTCTAGGTGCGTACCCTATCTATGCGAAGGTACAATGGGGCCCAAGTCCATATAAGATGTTTTCTAACCACCTTGTATTGTGGATCTTAAATTCTCCTCACTCCATGGAAGCCTTTATGGGGAATTCTGCTTAGGCACCTAATGATAGCTCTCTTGATTTTTATACTCCATTGGAACATGAAGTTTGGTCTAGTGCATGATGGTGAAATACACATCACTGACCCATAGAGAAGAAAAATAAGGAGGGTTTATAGGTGGTTTTTAATCCTCTCAGAATCACCACAAAGATGCAAGGAGGAGAACATACACCACTATAGCCCTTGGGATACAAACATGCAGACAAAAAGGAGATTAATTAACCGATTAAGATTAAGTGTGAACTATTTAAAAGATGCAAGAATATACAAAGGAATCAAAGAGATACGGAAATGATATAAGACAAAATGATTAAAATGATTCTTTTTTTAAAGTTCTAAAAGGAGTTTTTGATAGGTAGCCTACAAGCACACAGTTAGTAGTTTAAGTTTGGCACTTAGGAAGAGGTAACCTACAAGACAAAAATGTAAGTAGTTTCAATAATTTTGCCTTTGATTATCGTATTACGTACAAACACATGTCAATTGTGTCAACAAGAAAAATTAGATAAATGATTTAAAAATGATATTTTTATCTAACTCCAAAACTGGTCAACCTGCAAAATAGATGATTAACAGTTTCGATTAATTTTAATCTTTGACCAATCATTTTGTAGAGCAATACAAGGCCACTTGTAATGAGAAAATGTGAGTATTTTGAAAAAAATTGATTTGGTTAATATATGTGAATACCTGAATGTCAAAAATTCCACACTTTCTATATGATTATTATTTTGAAAAAAAAATGATTAAATTAATAATAAAAAGGCTAGTCGATTAAATCACCAACCATCTCACATTACTTTCTAAAAAAGAAAAGATAAAGGATAATGTATGAGATTAACAACTTAATGACCATTTAAATGACTATTCAAATAATATTCTAAGTAAAATCTTTTGGCCGTATATCGAAAAACATAAAAAACTTTTCATTGGTTTTGCCAATTGGTCAAATCAAAATGAAATCTAGTCAAAATGGGATAAATGAGCAACGAAAGTATTTGAAAAATGTTATGATTGTTTTTAACGTTGACACTTCTCAAGAAATATTTGAAACACATTATACTTTTCCCCAATTGTGTGGTAGCTTGGTGTTTAACCTTATGACTAGTCGAGACACCTTATGGATGATATGAACATTTGTTTCCAAGAATGATCAGGTGTTAGATCCTAGTGTTACGCTCACATCCCATATAAAATAATGGAGAATAGATTGTGCCCACCAAATCAGATGTGAAGCAAGCTAGTGGTATATTGTGAATATTAGTACATTAATATGTAACACATTATGTTAAGTTGATCCAGGTCAGGATTCAAAACCCTTCCCAAAGAAGGATCTGATGGTGTAGAAGGATCAGATCAAGTGCCGCCAAGGGTAGGGAATATATGCAAAACAAGGTTGTTGAAAATGGTTTAGAGATTTTTTAAGCCAAAACATTTGGTAGGTGTAAAGCCAAACTCCACAATATTTTCTAGCACTCTCATTGTACAAAGGCATGTAGGCTGTTTGCTAGAATGCCTCAATGAAATGTGTTTTTAATGCATTGTTTTATAGGATGTCTCAAAGATAGGCAGTCTCATGGATTTTTATGATTATAGCATAGGCGTACGATCAATAACGTTTTGGGTGTAGGGGTTTAGGCATTAGATTATGATTTTTTTTTGGTCTATTGCTAAATTATAGGCTTTAAAATAGGCTACAGGTATCTAGTGAGGCATGATCATGAACATGTTATTTTCATATGTGATGTGTAAATGCCTAACAAAGATGAATGTAAGATGTAAAATCCCACACAAGGAGCATGCCCTATTTGAATAAATGTCTCAAGGTAAAAATGCTTCAATGAATAGGGTATTTTAATTTAATAAATAGGGCATTTTATGGACTGGAAATGTTTACATGGAATGGATTCAATCAAAAGGCCTTGAAAACCATTAAGCAAATGAAATTGACCTATGTAAAGCCAAAATCCACAACCTTGGCCAGCATCCTCCCCTCATGTGCTAAAGTGGGAGCTTAAAGACAGGGTTTGGACATCCATTAGAGTATAATAACAATGGATTTGACCATATGATATGCTTACTAGCACACTAGTAGACAAGTATGTAAAATGTGGAAAAGCAAATGACTATAGATCGTTTGATACATGAGCTAGGGAAACCTGATGGCAACGTATGAGATATCAAAAACTTTGATCCAAGGAGTTTACACAATTGCTAAAAACCTCCTGATAAAACCTCTAAAGACTCGTGCACATTTCAAAGTTTTACTCATCCAATGCAATATATCAAAGTAAAATAGACAAAATATTTACAAATAACACAAGCACAGAGCAAATCAACACAATAAAAATAAAAATAATAGCCTGTTAGGTAAAGGATTTAAATAAAAAAATTCCAATTTAATCTACAAAAAAAATAGAGTGTCTATAATGATGCATGAACAAACTTGCCACAAAAGTCATCTCAATAAAAAATTATAGATATTTGAAATTATTGACAACAAAGAGGACTATAGATGAAAAATATGACTTGGAGCCACCACCTTTGTCCTAAATATTTCTTGCAAGCACCATTGTCACACTTCACACTCACAAGATTAGTCCAAGCGGGTGCTCCCACCATGGTCACTAAAATTTAGAAGGATTTTTGGGTATGATATGGATTTAGCTATGTAAATTCAAACCCAAATATGGATTTATCTATGTAAATTTAAATCATAAAATTTGAAAATACCAAAAATAATCCATGGTGTCTTATGCTTAACCCCCTAGCATGCCATTCATCTCTCATCACATCTAACATCCATCTCCTATTTTCCCATTCATCATCTTTGGATACTATATTTATTCTTGGAACCAAATCCTAGTGATCGCCCATATCTTCATCATCATCCTTTTGACCAGGTATTATCGATGTACACAACCTTGTTAAAGAATTTAGTCTCGCACCCATCACTTCTCTATCATTGCCTCTTCATACCTAGCACCCATCCAATCACTATTTTTCTACTATGAAAGGTATTTGATCCCATCATCTCCTAATCTTCTTGCTAGATTGGACTCTTACAGGGTTTTGTATTTTGGTAACTCTTGATCATCTTAATCATCTCTCCTTGACCACTTTTAGATTTGATTCCTATAATAAACTAGTATCCAAAACCTCATCATCCCTCATCACACCTCATCATCCTTATCCTAACCCTAATCTAGGTCCCTAAATCCATATCATCATTAGTATATTTTGTATCCCTAGTCTATTCCACTTCTTATCCTAATCCAGGTCGAACATCTATCCTTATCTAAATCCCTATTCAATCCTCATCATCATCATTAGTCTATCCCAAATCCAAATCTATCCTTAGTCTACAATCACATCATCATCATCATCATCCTAGTCTGGTCCATCACCGAATCACTCATCCCATCATTTGATAAGACATTGTGGCATTGCATGTAGATATTTTTGTGTGTTGCTTGTCTGTTGTTTGACTTGTTTGTATGTCTTTTATCATATATATATATATAGTTTGTTTTATGTTTGCATCATGTCTTTTTATCTATTGGGTAATGAACAAGGATGTTATGAGGTCACCATAGCTACAATAATGCTTATAAGTGCCCTCAAGGATGTAGAATTCACTATTTTCCCCTTTTTATGCACTTTGGGACAATGTCCTCTTGGTCATGCTTCGTATGACATTTATGATGGTTTGATCATCCATAACTTCATCACTTATCTAATTATCTAATCATCCTTACTTCCCATTACTAATCTCATCCCCATGACCCATTCGACTAACATCTAATCTTTTATCCTCTAAATACTAACATCATCCTCTAATCGCCATCATCATCATCATCATCATCATCATCATCATAATCTAGTTAGAACTACATCAGCTTGAGGTCATTTCAAACTATGTAGGCAACACTTGGCCACATTCTCAATGCCCAAGGATATCTCAGCCACTATCTCTCTCATTCATCTTCATCCCCCAATCTTACATCATTTCGATCAATGAGCTATCATATCAATCTATTGATCAATCCCCATCCTCACATTCATCTCCTTAATCTTTTCATCAATTGGCTACACCTATCGATTGGGCCCGACAACATCACCACATCCATCTTTTATTCCATATCATTGATTGATCAATTTATCATTTATTTATCCCTTGCATGTGTATTTGCTAGGGGCATCATCATTATTACTCACATTATGGCTCATTAATTTGATGCAAGGCTATCCAATTCTTCTCCCTCATCTTTTCGTCACTCAATCATATCATTTATTCTCTTTCATCTCAGTCATCATATCAATCAACTTTAGCTTTGAGCTACACCCATCATTGATCTTATCAAATCATCATCTTATCCTGGCCTATATATCTCCCTTGCATGTGTCCTTTCTTGGGATACATCTAACACTTACAGCCTTTTATCCTATCATCATCATGTTACGATTGATTCCCACTTGGGATGTGTCGACAACCGTGACAAAATTGTTCTCACTCCTTGTGCATATGTCTTTGTTAGGGGCATCATCACTCTATAGCTCATTGCTCAAGTCGAATTCATCTTCTTCATCTTCTATCTCATATTTGGTTACCCATCTATCTCATCCCACCCATCGTTTCTTCTTTCAAGTGGCCATCCATCTCATTCTTCCCTACATGTCCCTTCGAGGGGGCATCATATCCACTAACATCATATCTACTAATAGTCATCCATAACATGGTTTTTCTTTGAAATATCATTACTCCTTTCACTTCACTCCACTCGTAATTCCCTTTCAAAGAGGAGCAAAATGTATACATCCAAATTCACTTGCCTACATTATTATCACTAATATTCTTATTAGTAGTCACTAATTACACTTATCTAATTTATCCCCTTTAATTTAGCTAATTTATCCCTTTTCTAATTATTTATCTAATATCTCCCCCTCATCACTTAACTCATAAGAGGATTCTAGAATTGGAGGAAGATTCTAGAATTCTCCAATTCTAGAATCCTCTCTATTATTACCCCTCGTCTCTAGAAGCCTCCAAATCTAGAGGCTTCCAAGGAATTTTAAATTCCTTTTAATCCTCCACCCTTGATCTCCCTCATCCAAATTTGATCTCATCCATTGATCTCTCCCTCCATTTTCTATTTAAACAAGCCCATTAGTTCATTAGAGCTAACAAGAAATCAAGTGAGGAATCCTTATCCAACCATCAATGCATCCTTCATCCATAATCAAGCATCACCATGTCACAAATCTGAGTCAAAGGTAACCCCAATCATCTTGTTTTAATTCATTTAATCTTGGATTGGAGCATTTAGCTTTAGAATTTAGGTGTAAGATTGAATTGTGCATTCATCCAATTGTATTTAGGTCTTGATGGCTCTAGACTATAACTAAGTAGTTTGATACTTGGGTTTGAATTTACATAGCTAAATCCATATTTTGCCCAAAAATCCTTTTACACTACTAGCCCTTGTTTGTTGTTCCAAAATTATTCAATCAATCTATTCTCTCATGCTTGATCTAGTAGCACTTCATTTATTTTTTAAATGTAATCAATCAATCCCTTCTCTTATATACCTAATCAAATACATCTTCTTTTATATTCCAAATAGGTTCAGTCAAACCCATCTCTCATTCATGGTTGAATCTGACCTATATTCCTCTCTGTTATGTAATCACCACAACATCCAATCTAACTTGGATTCCTCTCAACATTTGTGCCAAGATTGCAACTCTTGGTGCCCTTCCTCCTCTTCCAAGAGGTATTTATCCATGTACCATTTTTATTCCTCAAAACTCTCAATAATGTAGGACTCTTTCAAAACCTACTATAAACTCAACTGGAGCCTCACATACTCAAGTTTATAGAAAACAACCTTTTCTTTGATACCAAATGATGCAGGATGGGTAAAAGGGATAAAATTAATGGTAGCCTTTCCCTGTAGCCTAGACATAACACTTCCCAATGTACACACTCTCAAAAAAAAACATTTAGAATTGATGAGAAAACTACATATTTCATTCGATGAAAGTCTAGTACAAATATTGACATGCACATAGAACACAACACTTCCCTTATTTATTGAAATACAATCCTAAATAAGAATACAATTCATACATAGCTCATCAAGGACATGAGAAGTTCTTGCTAACCTCTATTTTATTACAATCACACCCACACTTTCAACCCAATTGAAGCTACACTTTCTCCCACTCTCTTTCTCTCTATTAACTCTCCTTAGTGCTTCCCTTAACTGATTTGAATCTCATATATTAAATCCTTTTACTAACTTTTAGAGTGCCTCTTCAATCTCCCTCATCCTTGCAAAATAGTATGCATGTCAAGTTTTGTCATCTTGAGAAGTTACTATTTTTTTACATCCATTGTGGGTGAAATCCCCACTTACTACATACTATAAGTTTTGTAACTCATGGTTAATGCAGGCTAATAATTTCAAAACTGCGACCTATCTTAACAAAAAGTTTCGCCATCTCCCCAAAATGGTCAAATTGAAACTTTTTAGATGAATAAACATTCTACATTGGATGTTCTTGGGGTGTTAGACTTTTGGTGATGTATCTTAGGATTGTTTTCATCATCTTCAACACTTGTAACTATGTCAACCCCACTGACAAGTCACAAACATACATGTGTTTTTGGTTAATGCAATATTGTTAATTGACTCAGATGCTCTTGCATCACATATTACAATGAAAAAAAGTAACAAACTTGTAAAAAGTACATGAGTGATGTGTTTCAAAATCAACTAACCCTTTTTTTAATGTTCCAATATTTTTTGATCAAACACTTCTTCCTAATTTCTTTCTATTTGGTATCCGTTTGTATTCAAATCTAAATTTTAGGTAAGTTGTATTAACTATTTTTTTTTGCAATATCAAAAAGTTGTTTCAAATCAAATGTGGTATAATATTTAAAATCCTTAAGAACAATAAAACATCCCTGACATGTAACCCTTTTTTATTGTTCCAAATATTCGATCAACCCCTTCTCTTATTTATGATCTACTAACACTTGATTATTGTTTCAAAGGATTCAATAAATTCCTTATCTTACTAATACCTCATCTATGAACCCTTATTTATTGTTCCAAAAAGATTAAGCCAATCCCTTTTCTCATGTCAAATCTAGTAGACCTTATTCATAATCCAAGTAGATTCAATCAATCCCTTCTTTTGTACTTGATTTGATAACTCTTTTTTTTATATTTTAAACAGGGTCAATCAAACCCATCTCTCATCCCTGATCAAAAAATTGTTATTTTATGTTATAAAAATGAATCAAAACTTTCCATATGTTTTAACCCTATTCAATGCCCTTTGCATTCCAATAAACAAATTAGGGCAAGTTTGAATGTCACTTATAATACAATAAAAAAATAGAGAAAATTAGAATGTCATGTTTTTGTTTTCAAAATTTATATACTTATCTAATGTAATTTATGATGTAAAATGTTAAAAATTTTATTAGATAATAAAGCATCAAAAAATGAAAAACCCACCTTTTGATCGAAATAATTTATCACACAATGCAATTCTTACACGAAACACATCAAAAAACATATTTTCTATACAACTTTCACAAAATATAATTTAAAAAAATATTTGATACTCATTACATTACAACATCAAAATTTAAGAACTATAATCTACTAATATATAGCTCATTAAACAATATAAAAAAACCCTTATAACTTGTTTCATAGACCAAATTGCTCATGATATGATATCAAAAAGTGTATTGACCTTTACCTTTATTAATTACTTTGTTTAAAAAACAAATTCCTTCACTATTAATCCTATGAATAGGACATAAGAGTAATCTTCAAATATGACATGTAGGTGACATGGGTGGTCATTAGAAGGTCCAACAAAACCCCTGGTTAGGTGTGATGATTATGCTAAGGAAAACCCACCCCACGCCAAAATGTACAAACCCATTCTCACCCCTTCTTTTATATTATTTTTTCAAAATAAATTATGTGATACATGTAGATATTTAGTGTTGCATGGTGTAAGTATTTAGGTTCTCTGTTTTTAGGTTTAAAAAAATATATTAGAAGATAATTCATGAGGGGTAGTCTAAGTGGTAAAGTAGGTGAGCTTCGTCTCTGTCCACTCAAGTTTAAATAAATATTTTGTTATGTAAAATCTTGATAATATATAGATTTAATATGAAAAAGTTAATATTGATGATGAGAGAGGATGACGAGAGAGGAATGTCAAGCGAGTAACATGGTAACCAATTAATCGTTATATTTTGTCTTCTTTTATTTTAATTTAGATTAGTAAGACGTGTCAATTAATTATTGTGCAATGATCTTACAACCAATCAATCATTATTTTAGTAGGAGTCATTTCTATTCTCAAATCATTTTATCAATATAAAAGTCATGATCTATTGAATTTTAAAGTTCTGTAGACCAATTGTACCAACCAATATAAGTTTTTTTGGAATGATTAAAGATTTTAAAATTATAGAAATGATTCCAAAATTTAATGAAGGAGGATATCTATATTTATGTTTCTCAAAGTATGAAATATGATGAGAAGGGAAGACCAAACAAGCAAAGAAAGTTATGACAACCCTCTTTTAGACCAACATGAAATTTTGTATTAAAATAGTAGATTTTATTATTTTTCTAAAACTTACAGTTTTTCTTGTAAATCCACACAACACCATTCATAAAATCAGGGACTAAACTTGATCGTCCTATGATCGTACTTATATTTTTTAATCGTAAAATATAATCGATTTTTTTATAGACTATATCAGATGCAAGGTGGAATTTTGGACAGAGTATCAAAATCTCTAAAGGATTGTAATAAATATATAGTTTATCTTTAATTTTTCTTTATTCTAATATGAATTATACTAACATTTGAAAGGCAATGTTGAATAAATGACCATTATAAAAAAAAAAATCACGAGGGACAGGGTCGACCGTCAAATTTAATCATTGCATGAGATTGTAAAAGAGAATGTGTGTCGCATGGGACATCTTTCCTAAAGCATAACATCCATAAAAGGGACCGCTTTTTAGAACTACAAAATAATAATGTTCAATTTACTATTAAAATGCATCAATTATGTTATTATTAATTAAAAAGTACCAATATACAAGATAGTTACAAGAATAAGGTGGTCAATAGAAATTCACGATGCACTCTCCATGATGGAAAAAAATAAATTGGCTCAAATCAACATAAAATTCAATGAGGCATGACAACGAGAAACCAAAACAACTTAAAACATATTACAAATAATTAGGCATACAGTGCAGAGCCAAAAGGAGTTGAAAAATCATCCTTGAGACGTTCAGTGGAAGGAGGATCAAGTGCCACCCAACCACCCTGAATAGGGTCTGAGGGAGTCAAAGAAATAGTAATCCCCACACAGGGGGTTGTTGAACAACATTGTCCATTGCATCACTTGCATAGGGGAACTCCACTAAGATAGACCAACAACAGATTTTCTATGAGGTGGTCGCAGACTCAATACCTCTTGATGAAAAGTAGAGACGTTGATGTGACTCTACAAGCTCTATTAAAAAATGGCTTGTACATTTCAAAAAGTATGATGGATATATTTAAATTAGTGTAATGGTAAAGAACTTACTTCCGTAAAGGGGGTTACTAATTCGAATTCTGGGAAATAATATAAAACAACAATATCCCAACATTTCGAATCAGAAGCCCCCCCTGTTGATGCCTAAATATGTATCACAGATGCCCAAAGTGTTCAAGAGCACTCCTCATTTTAGAATTCTAAATATTCAGAGTATAAATTACAGGGTGTGATAACCCTGTTATCTGTTGATGAAATAGAGGCAAAGCAAGTGCACTGTGTCACAATATTTATAATGTCTAGAGATTGGAAACCACCGTAACCAAATAACTAATCTATGCAAAATATGAAATATGATATACTAAGAACTGTGGATTATGATCCATGATTATTTTTAAAGAGACAAAAAGATTTATCATTTAAAAAAAAACATAAAATATTTAAGAGTGCAATTGTTTTTCACTAAACAAAAAAACATAAAATATCTATGTTTTTTTCAAGAGAAAAAAAGATTTATCATTTTTTAAAAAACATAAAATATGTTAAAAGTGTAATTCTTTTTCACTAAAGAAAAACGGGGCGTAACGAGCACAAGTTAACGGGGTGTAATTATCGGCGATTCAGGGGTCTAATTTTTCTCACCAAACGGAAGGTTAACGATCAGAAAAACTGCCTATTATTACTCACAATCTCAGGACGTTATCGCAAATTATACGTTTGGCAGCACTCCCGGAGTCGCACGGGATTCGAACCTCTGGGCACAGTCGTATAATTATTATTCTCCCAACAAAATAAATTCCACAGACCGTACGCGAAGGAAGTTTGAGCAGCAAGCAGCAGCTCATGCATGGGAGGCTGTTGCTAGAACTCCGGGACATTCGCGGTTCGAATCTCGTGCGAGCTACTTAACAAACAGATTTTGGTATTTTGTACACTTCCATTTTCTTTTAGGAGAAAAATGCCGCGGATCAGCAACAGCCTGGTGGGGATTCTTAATTTCCTGGTGGTTTTGCTGTCGATCCCGATCTTAGGCTCGGGCATTTGGCTGGCGACGAGGAATGGGACCGACTGCGAGAAATTTCTGCAAGGCCCCGTCATAATCGTCGGGGTTTTCATAATGGCGGTCTCTCTGGCGGGATTCATAGGGGCCTGCTTCAGGGTGTCGTGGCTGCTGTGGATCTACTTGTTCGTCATGTTTCTGCTCATAATCCTGCTCTTCTGCTTCACCGTTTTCGCGTTCGTGGTCACAAACAAAGGGGCGGGGCAGCTGGCGTCAGGCAAAGGCTACAAGGAGTACCGCCTGGGGGACTACTCCCACTGGTTGCAGAAAAGGGTCCAAAATGCCGACAACTGGAGAAAAATAGAGAGCTGCATATGCGACGCCAAGGTCTGCAAAAGCCTCGGCCGGGACTATGTAAATCATGTTGCCACGGAATTTTACCAGAGAAATTTGTCCCCAATTCAGGTCGGTACAGAGAAACTGTTTATTTTTCCGCTCTAAAACCAGTGCTAATTGTGCATTTTCCTGTTTTGCTGGGATCTCCGGTGGCGGTTCGGCGAGGGTTCGATTCCCGGGCCGGGACTGACACTGTTGTTTTTTTATTTTTGTTTTGTTTTGTTTTGAAGTCGGGTTGCTGCAAGCCGCCGACCTCCTGCGGGTACGTGTACGGTAACGTGACGTTCTGGCAAGGGGTTGACACGTCGGATGGCGACTGTGCCAGGTGGAACGACCAGCCAGACGTGCTGTGCTACGGGTGTGATTCTTGCAAGGCGGGGGTTTTGGCGAGCGTGAAGCGTGACTGGCGGAAGGTGGCCGCTCTGAATATTGTGATGTTGATATTTCTCATCGCCGTCTATTCCGTGGGGTGCTGCGCTTTCAGGAATAAGACCACCTCTGCCTATCCCCGCCGCAAGGGTTATCCATAAAAGACCACCCTCTTTTCACCTCACCTTTGCTTTCTTTTATTGTTTCTGTGTATGGATCTCATGGAGATTGACTTTGTACAATTGATAATATTTGTGATTTAAAATTGGGTAATTAATAATATCTTTGAATTAATAATTGTCAGTGCCCTCAACTGTGCACAGCATCAAAAATTAAAAACTAATAAATGCTCATGGGACATTTGTACTTGTCTATATCTTTTCAATGCGTGTGCGTGCGTATACATATCAAAGTCAAATAAATACGAATGCAATTTTTAATGTTTTCGAAACTCTTGAAGTTTATCATGATGTATTGTAATTTTAGAAAAACATTCTATCTTTTTTACGCACATACGTGACTTCTAAATAATAATAAATTTTGGAGAAATCTGAAGGACTAAAAAGAAGGTAACCTCTATTCATATCTAAGTGGGTGGTCTTATGGAAGGGCCACTGTAATTATTTTGCAGTTGCAAGTGGTTCCATGCAATTTCAAATTTCTTCAATTGCAAAAAAATTAATATTTTCTTCAAAAATAGGAGCAACAATTTCAAATTGAAGAGAAGATTTTTAGAGATGTGTGGAGGTTGGGGGCAAGAATTTGCAGCAACTGTAGAGAAAATTTGGGCACAAAAAAAACACTTTACAGTGAATAAAAATTTATGCTATAATTTTTTTTAATATTCAAACCTCTTAAACTTCATGTGCGTGGATAATCTTTGAAGTTTTAAAAATTCATAGGACCGCTTTATTACATAATTTCTCCTAGATAATCTCTGCAACACCCACTAAATATTTTTGCAGTTGCAGTACCATGGGCCCAGGGCCTAAGCATAAGTAAGCGTGACATGCTTTGAAGTCAAACCAATCAAACCACATCTTGATTATATGTCTTGGAGTTGTCGAGAATTGAAGTGGCACACTATGTTAGTACATACTTTGAAGTGATTATTTTTAGTGTTCGGGGTATGTCCACTCCTCATCTTCGTAATTTTCTATGTTATCATTGTGTTGTATTGGGTTCGATGCATGACATATTCTTTTTCTGGTCTGAATAGGTAGCCATTCTTGACACTTTAATCTTCTATGCAACTCACAAAACAAGGATGCAAACCTTGTTGGTATGCAAGAGTTATGGCTCTCCTCCAGGGGCTAGATATTGATATAGAAAGACTACTTCCTCTTGGGTTTTCTATTGGCGCCCCTCAACTCACTAAAATGAAGTCAACAGAGGTATTCGTGAAGAGATTAGTAATTCTTGCTTGAAAGTTACATGGTTCAATTCCAAAGAACCTTTGAAACCAAAGCTTCTCCTTTATCTCCAATTTTATCCCTGCTTTCACGAGGATAAAAATCAAATTCATGAATACATGATGACATTGCCATCATGTTTAAGGATCCCTTTAGCCTAGTTCCACATATGTTCTCATCAACCCAGAATGGAATCTGATCATAACTTCCCACAGGTTGTGCGTATATGCCAATTATTTTTTGTAGAACTTGAAAGTGGAGCATTATGTATTCAAGTGCCCCATCTACTATGAGATTCATGGACGGTACCATTGTCTTGTTAGAGATATCCACGGATCTTTGAAGAGCTTCATTCGGTATGATGACCATAAATATTTAGTTTTGTTTATCCACAAAACATTTCAACTTCGACAAAGAACACTCAAATTGATGTCTTCACACAAATAATTCTAAGAATATCAATTCTTACTTCTAAATAATGGACTTAAAGAATCTCAAGAAACCATATGCATAGACAATTTGGTATAGATATGTAAGGCAACGCATATTTCACTTGTTTGAAGATCTTAGGCTCTCAAATAATAGAATCATTGTTTCTCGTTGATTTTGTTTCTCTTATTGTTTCTTTGGAAATGCTTTTGACACTCCCTTATTATACTAGATTCATGTAATTTGTTCTTCAACCCCATAGGCCATTCTTGGCCTCTAGTGGACATTAATATCTAAATTAAATTAAATTAAATCCCCATCATCATATATAGTTATATTTGCACTAACATCAATAGTACCCAAGGTACCAAAATAGATAAATAAAGACTATGATTTGTCCCCCTCACAATTTGAGAAGAGAGTGTAAACATCGATTGTCGAATCTTGAGAAAAACTAATGACATTGCCAATGACATACAAACATTAGACATCACAAATAAATCAATAGTATCTCCAAAGTGGAAAGATAGTTTATCTAGTAATGATGAAAATCACTTTCTAACATCGACCTAGTTCACACATTCATAAAAACTAACATATCTCTTGCAATTTGATAAATGTATAAAGTAATGATAAATGACAAGTAACATAAAATCAGGGTTTTTCTCCTAATTAAACAAAAGAATTTAGAAATATTAACTTACCGCATTCTTATCTTTTACCTTTTGCAAACAAAATTACAAGAGCATAATACTATGGGTAAGTAATGAGGATTTCTACCACATAGATTAGACAAAGATAGAACGACAACCACAATAGTCCATCCAGGATGCCATCTGAGTACTTTGAAACCCATATTTTAGTTTTTTTCCTTCACTTTCGAAAATTTCAAACTTTCTTAGATAAGGGGGGGCACCTTTACCCCGTTTCTGTAACTCCACATTTTAGACATGATTGCTAATGACGTACAAACATTAGACATCACAAATAAATCAATAGTATCTCCAAAGTGGAAAGATAATTTATCTAGTAATGATGAAAATCACTTTCTAACATCAACCCGGTTCACACATTCATAAAAACTAACATATCTCTTGGAATTTGATAAATGTATAAAGTAATGATAAATGACAAGTAACATAAAATTAGGGTTTTTTTCCTAATTAAACAAAAAAAATTAAAAATATTAACTTACCGCATTCTTATATTTTACCTTTTACAAACAAAGTTATAAGAGCATAATACTATGGGTAAGTAATGAGGATTTCTACCACACAGATTAGACAAAGTTAGAACGACAACCACAATAGTCCATCAAGGATGCCATCTGAGTACTTTGAAACCCATATTTTAATTTTTTCCCTTCACTTCCGAAAATTTCAAACTTTCTTAGATAAGGCGGGGCACCTTTGCCCTATTTCTATAACTCCACATTTTAGACATGAATGCCAATGACATACAAACATTAGACATCACAAATAAATCAATAGTATCTCCAAAGTGGAAAGATAATTTATCTAGTAATGATGAAAATCACTTTCTAACATCAACCCGGTTCACACATTCATAAAAATTAACATATCTCTTGCAATTTGATAAATGTATAAAGTAATGATAAATGACAAGTAACATAAAATTAGAGTTTTTTTCCTAATTAAACAAAAAAAATTAAAAATATTAACTTACCGCATTCTTATCTTTTACCTTTTACAAACAAAGTTATAAGAGCATAATACTATGGGTAAGTAATGAGGATTTCTACCACACAGATTAGACAAAGTTAGAACGACAACCACAATAGTCCATCAAGGATGCCATCTGAGTACTTTGAAACCCATATTTTAATTTTTTCCCTTCACTTCCGAAAATTTCAAACTTCTTAGATAAGGCGGGGCACCTTTGCCCCATTTCTGTAACTCCACATCTTAGACATGATTGCCAATGACATACAAACATTAGACATCACAAATAAATCAATAGTATCTCCAAAGTGGAAAGATAATTTATCTAGTAATGATGAAAATCACTTTCTAACATCAACCCAGTTCACACATTCATAAAAACTAACATATCTCTTGCAATTTGATAAATGTATAAAGTAATGATAAATGACAAGTAACATAAAAGTAGGGTTTTTTTCCTAATTAAACAAAAGAATTTAAAAATATTAACTTACGACATTCTTATCCTTTACCTTTTGCAAACAAAGTTATAAGAGCATAATACTATGGGTAAGTAATGAGGATTTCTACCACATAGATTAGACAAAGTTAGAACGACAACCACAATAGTCCATCAAGGATGCCATCTGAGTACTTCGAAATCCATAATTTAATTTGTTTCCATCACTTCCAAAAATTTCAAACTTTCTTAGATAAGGGGGGGGGGGGGGGGGGGGGGGGTGTGTACATTTGCCCCGTTTCTCTAATTCCACATTTTAGACATGGGTTGTATGGTCTTGGGAGCAAACTTCATGCTTCTAGGGAGAAAATATACAATATCGAGGAACTATACAATTTTTGTTGGAAAATATCCTAGAATATAAGTTAATACAACATAGATAGATCTTATTAGTATTATTATGAGTTATAATTGTGTGTGTGTGTGTGTGTGTACAAGTTGTGGTAACAACTCATTTAGAATAAGATTAAGTGAGTTGGAGAGAGATTTGGAAATTCTTGTTTTCTAAGAACATATTCATGTATGAATATCCCTCCGAGTTATTAAATAAATTGAACTATTGAAGTATTTAGGTAGATTTGGGAGAAACTTTACAAAACTGAAAAATTGTAATATTAGTCATCTAACATATGAAACTAAAATTTACTAATGTTAGATATATATCAATGAGAACAATATAATGTTTTATATTTGTTTATTATGATGTAGGGAAACATACATGTGCGAGACTTTTGGCATGGGAGATCCCTATAGTCTATATAGGGATTGGGATTGGATGAGGTAAAGTGCGAGCATCTAGATGCAGTTGGTTTAGGCCATGTTGCACACCTAGCCATGATGAGGTGTGACCCAATTGTTCTCAATACTTTGGTGTAGCAATGAAATAGTGATACATGTACCTTTTAGTTGATAACATGGGAGATAAAAATAATCTTGGAGGATGTATGAAGGATATTGAGGTTATTAGTGAAGGGGAAATAGGGGATATCAAGTAGAATGCGACCCATGGGAGAAAGCAAAGAATGAAAAAGGAGTCTTATTAAGTGATATCATATATGGTAATGCACTATGGTTGCACAATACATGACCATAGTATTGATATCATTAGTTGTAGTGACACATGAGGGGTATCATGCACCTACATGCTCCAACATGTGATACAAACATGGAGGAGAGGACGGCAATGTATGCTTAGGGGCGTAACATATTTGCCCAATATAGGGATATATATAGATTCATGTATGAGGCACACAATGGAAAGATAGTAACAAGGACACACCTACATGTTTGGGCATATGCGCCCCTGACAGTGATTACGACTATCAACATACCCCTTGACCCAAAGGATAGAAAGATATTATATGTAGGGAGATGGTTCACATCAAGTTCCAAGATACAGAGAGAGGAGGATAACACCCATTAGAGGAGGGTCATATATTTCCTCGAGGAGAGAGATCCCTTGGTGGCCCTATAAAGACCATCTAGGGTGGGATGAGCATTCCATACAAATATGGTGGATTAGAGTGAGAATATGGTATTGGTGTTAAATTTTCACTAACATTGAGAGGTTTTAGTATGAAATATTACTGAGATAATATAAGCTACTAAAGTGCATCCCCCCCAACCATTATTATATGGTGTACAACACAGATATGCCATTAGAGGGGTGGAGAGTAGGATTTGCCTCAAATCATGAATCTAAAGCACATAAAATATGAGGTGGATAAGAGGCATCCTGACTAATCCGTGCATAACCCCTGCACAACCAAACACACTCCTCATTTGTTCTATTTCTTAGAGCTCACACATCTCACACAAACATACACACTCCTTTTCTCAGAGTTTGCTAACAACCTTATGCACAAGTCATGTGCCTACTCATATACTTTCATGCAACGGTCACCTCATATCATAATGTATGCATAACACTGTGCACTCAACAACTTGCAGTCCTGCACACTTCATAGGGATTTTCTCATAGAATCACTTGCTCCTTAGGGACCCACCTCAGCACAACCACTTGTCGGTCTACCCTAACTGCATGATTTAAAATATGGCCCAACTAGCCATTGGCCGCTAACCGAGGATCACAAGATTGGGAATCGTAAAAGATAGCCTAGACAATAATTGTTCAAACCATTACCAACTACCACATCTAACACGAGATTGGTGCATCTATCAACATCTTCCTTAGTATCTATACAATAATTAATACTACTCTTGTAATCATGCATGTTAAATACGTAACATATGCATCCAAAAAAAAAAACATAATCAAGGTTGATGTAATACATAATTGTAACACAGTTAGCTTGCTTCATGCATCTAATCTATATACACATATTGTAGATGATGTACTTTGTTCTCCCTATTCTTTCATTTATGAATAGAAGTTGTATTTTCTAAAAGTAAGACTTCCACTCCATTGAATGTGTGTTTGATTGTTCTATCTGAATACTCTTCATGCATTCACTATGCATAACCAAACTTAGTTTTCCCCTGCACACTCGGTCTTAGGCCCTGTGGTGCAAATCATTGGTATCGTATATTTTCTCTATTCCTTTTTATGCCAGTAACCACATGATCACAATGAGAGATAAAAGGTTTAAGAGTTAATTATGTCTCAGAGATTCCATAAGAATGTCATAGCAAAAGAAAGATCGTTGATGCCCATAATCAACCTGAGGTAGTCCCAAAAGTTTAAAGGCTCATCACTGATGCACTGGAGGCACAACACACTAAAAATTTTGATCATTTCTATGAGTTAATGATGCATCTCAACCCAACATATTCCTATTCATCTCAACAATATGATCCATAATGGTTTCATCAATAAACCCCCTTTAAAGTACAATTCAATCTCGACATCCCTCTATTAGAAGGCAATATCGATGCCAAAGCATTGGATGCCTGGATTCAAAAACTCAAGGCATACTTCTCCATCAAATGCTTCACTGATGCTAAGAAGATCACCTTTATAGTACTAAAGATGTCCATTCCAGTTGTTCACTAGTGGGAGACCTTAAGTGCACAATATATGCAAGAGTGCATTCCAATTGAATCATGTAAGACTTTTACTAATGCAATGGAGGATGAATACTACCCTCTCTAACATTTTGAATATGAATAGATGAAGTTCCAACAACTGCACCAATGCAAGGATTAGTTAGTAAGACTACACCAACACATTCCATGATTACTCTATGTGCTTGCAAGAGAACTTGAGTGAACAACATAGGGTGTTGAATTACATTAGTGGACTCTCACCTTATATATGTGTGAAGTTAGAGTTATTTAATTTAAACACTTTGGGACAAGCATATCACAACATTTCCAAGATCAAATCCAAGGAAAATATGAAGTAGTGCACCACCTCTTCATCCAATGCAATGCACAAGGCCCAGTCATCATACAACTCCACATTATAGCCCCTTACATGGAAGCATTACCCTTATCATAGAAGTGAGCAACCTAAAAACATTGCACAAAACTCAAAGGCTCTTGTGCCTTTTGCTTCAAACAAAGGGAAGAAAAATATGGTGATAAGTGGTGCCATTGCCATCACTCATCCACCCATGATAAATTTGAATGCCATGCACAATAGTCCTTGATTGCACAATCTGCATCAAGACCCACACCGATGGATAACACTGATCCAAATGCCTCTTGTCTAAACACTAACACAACTCTGATTGACATCCTTGAAGAGCATGAATTCCTCTTCCACACCAAGTTCTAGGTGAAGCGTTAGCCTCTTCATGCCATCATTGATAGTGGAAGTCAGAAGAATATCATCACATAATCAACAACTCAATGCCTTGGTCTTAGCACTACTTGACATCCCAAGCCTTATTTTTAGGGTGGTTGTAGCAAGGGAAATATATACAAGTCTGATGATAATGCACTTTCAAGTACAAAGTCACTCTTATGGAGGATAACATCACTTGTGACATCACATCTCTAGAGGTCTACAACATCTTGTTGGGGAGGTTATACTTATATGACTATGAAGCTACATATCAAGCCAATCCACAACATTGGATTATTCATACGCAAGATCATTTCTACCACATGTTTGACTCAATGCCCGTAACCAAAGTCACCTTGGTCTCTACCAAGCAATGTCACAAACTTGTCTTGTATGCACATAAGTTTGTGTTGTTCTTGGTTTGCCCTAACACACCTATGTAGAAGATGACAAAGCACACACAGGTAGTGCACAACACTCACACAATGTTCCAACAAAAATAATTTTATGGTATTAAAACAACATAGATAAGTATTCATAGAGCCTTGAGGCCTTCCAACACAATGTGCAATAAATCACCACATTGATTTAGTCCCTAGATCCCCTCTTCTTAATAGCCCCCTGTATCTCAGATTATTTTGGGAGAATGATGAAATCCAATGCTAGTTACAACATCTCCTTGATAAGGTCAAGATCAGGCCTAGATCTTTGCCTTGTGGGAGCATGATAGTCCTCTAACCCAAGAAGGATGGTTCCTGGTGACTATGCATAAAATATTGTGTAATCAACAAGATAACAATGAAGAATCGGTACCCACTACTGTGCATTGATGACCTTCTATACCAGCTCCAAGGTGCTCAATAATTCACCAATATTGATTTGAATTCAAGTTACCATCAGGTCCCAGTCCATCTTGAAGATGTTTGGAAGACAAAATTCAAAACATGGGAAGGATTATATGAATGGTTGGTCATGCCTTTTGACCTAACCAATGTGCCAATGACTTTCATGTGCCTAATGGATGATCTACTCGGGGCTTTTCTCAAATCCATAATCATCTACTTGGATTCCATTCTCATCTTCAACAAGACTTGGGAGGATAATCTATAGCATATCTCATGTCTTTGACACCTTACATCAACACAAGTTGCAAGCCAACTTAGCAAAGTGTACCTTCATCATTGCATAAATCTAGTACCTGGGCTACATCATTGATTATGTAGGCATCTGTGTAGACCTAGATAATATCAAAGTGATCCAAGATTGGCCTACTATGCACAATCTCATAAAATATAGGAGTTATTTTGGACTTGCTAACTTATACCATAGGTTCATCCTTGGCATTTCGCATATATCTTGGGTTCTCAACAAGATAACACATGCAAAATCCAAGTTCAATTGAACTCATGCATAATAATTCACTTTTGAGTAACTCAAGCAATGTCTCTATGGAGTGCCTATTATCATAATGCCCAACATTACACACTCCTTTAAAATTCACACTGATACATCTGACTATGCACTTGGTGCAATGCTCATGCAACATGGACATCTGATCACATACCACTCAGAGACATTCAGCAACATGGTGCAAAGTTACTCCACCTATGATAAATAACTATATGTTATTGTGCAAAACAATGGTGACACTACATTCTTGGGAAGGAGACAATTGTTCATTTAGACCACAAGCCACTTCAGTTCCTACAGACATATAATAAGTTGGAGAATGCATGGCACATGAAATGGATGACTTACCTATAACACTTCCATCTCATGATCAAGCATAAGTAAGGGAAGGACAACAAGGAAACATATTTCTTAGGTTGACCGCCAATTCACATACTCATCATAGTGTTAGACATGCAGAACCATAACTTCACAGACTGGGTATCCCTTTACTCATGTGACCAGGACTTCATAGCAAATTACACCGGCCTAGTACAAGTTAAACAAGTGCAAGAGATCTACTTTTTTGACCAACTTCTCTACAATCTCAGACATCTTTGTGTTCCTAATGGCACACCTCACTAATGACTCATCTGGGAGGCACACTATACCAATAACTCAAGACACTTTGGCATGACAAAGACTATAGCCACATTGCAGTCCCACTTCTATTGGTTGCACATGCACATAGATGTGTAATGCCACATAAGGTCTTGCATTCCTTATTGCATTTCCAAGCCCATGAACATGAAGCTAGGACTTTACACACCTCTATCGATTCCATCCAAACCATGGGAATATATCGGCATGGATGTCATGACTGGGTTGCCTATGACTAGATGCCAACATGATGTTGTGTTCATTGTAGTGGATAGGTTTTCTAATATGGATATCATGGTTGCTTTCAAGAAAGACATTGGCATAGTTGGCACTGTGTAAATTTTATTCAACCATGTTTGGGTTCATTTTGGGCTTCCAACATCCATCATATCTGATCAAGATCTATGCTTTTTAAGTTAATTTTGGCAAGTATTGTCTGACTTCATGGGTACGCATCTAGATTGGTCGATAGCTTTCCATCCACAAGTAGATGGGAAAACTGAAGTGGTTAATCACACACTTTTTCATCTTTTGTGAATTTATAACCATGAAAATGCTTGCATTTGGGATGATAATCTATTGTACATTCAACATGCCTAAAAAGTAACCCTTCATTGCTCTATGGGTCATAGTTAATTCCAGACATGTCTTGGGTTTCAACCTTTGACACCTCTAGACATCACCTATCATGCACCATAAAGAACTAAGTTACACACACATGAATGAGAAGTGGATAAAATCTAAGAAGTTTTTATGACACATACAGTCTATTCAGTAGTAGGATCAATAGATTATCTCTCGCACACAAGCAACTTACAAGGAGCACCATGACAAAAATCACAAACCTCATGCATTCTGAGTTGGAAATAGAGTTAATCTACATCTTCAAAAGGAATGCTTCAAATGTCCCACACTGTAATATCAATACTCTACACTATGGTCCTTACACCACTTTGTG
Source organism: Torreya grandis (assembly GCA_037957365.1). Taxonomy (NCBI): domain Eukaryota; kingdom Viridiplantae; phylum Streptophyta; class Pinopsida; order Cupressales; family Taxaceae; genus Torreya; species Torreya grandis. Next base: position 2,307,963 of record JARHVA010000256.1, on the reverse strand, counting down.
TGTAGTTGGTGAAAATGCCTTTGTTCTTTATCTATCTCCATACTTGGGCATGCACCCAGTATTAAATATGGAACTTCTCAAGCCTTACACTCTACCACTTCTTGAGCCAATGGGGTGACACAACATCCTTCTGATTTTGATCCCAAACACATTCACTCCAAAGAGAAGGACTAGATCATCGAAGTGATATACTTGCGCACCTGCCATGGCACACATCAATTATTTTGAGTGGTGAAGGTTAGACAATATGTTGATCAAGATAAGTGGTACAATTATTAGAAATTTTGAGTGCAATTTCCTCAGTTGCACACTAATGTAATGGAGACCATTGGGGTGAATAATCTGTGTGCAATTCTTGTGCAACCAAACACACTCCTCGTTTGTTCTACTTCACAAAGCTCACACTTCTCACATAAGAATACACACTCATTTGTCAAAAGTTTTCTCATAAACTTACGCACAAGTCCTGTGCCTACTCACAAACTTTCATGCAATGGTTGCCTCAGATCATAGTTTGTGCATAACATGTGCACTCAACATCTTGTAGTCCTATGCACTTCATTGGTTTCTACTCAAAGACTCACTTGCTCCTTCCAATGCCACCTCAGCACAACCACATGTTAATCTACCTAGACTACGTGACTCAAAATATGGCCCAAATAACTATTAGCTGCTAACTGAGGATCATAAGATTAAGAATCATTGAAGATAGCCTACACATTAACTATTCATATCTTTTCCAACTACCACATTGTTGACCATTTTTTGCCCAATAGGCCAAAAATTGGTCCCCTTCTTCCCCTGCTATTCTAGGCCAATTCATTTTTTATTTTGCATGAATCTGGTGATTTCTACGGACTCTGCAGGGCTATTTCTATGGACTCTGCAGAGCTTGGTTTTCTACGAACTCTGCAGGTTTTCTTTCAGCAGTTGAAGAACTAGGCAAAAAGGGCAAGTTTTTACAAAGCTTCTTCGGATTTTTGTCTAAATAAATTCATAAAGAAGGTTTGCATCTTCGAACCATTGAACCATCACTTCATTTCAAGCTTTGGTTCAATCGGTAGTTCAATCGCTTGGTTCAATCACTTAGTTCAACGCCTCCAGTTCAATGCACAAGTTCAACAGCTGAAGTGAGTGGGAAGAGTTCAAAGGCTTAGTTAAATGGGATCGGTGCATAGCTTTGAACTATTGAACTGGTTCAAGCAAATGATTCAATGGATTGGTTCAAGTGAATGGTTCAACAAGGAGATCCAGCAAACAGTTCAATCGGCTCAGCGCGCAGTCTTAAAACATTGAACCAAAATTTTGGTTCAAAGAGTTGGTTCAAGGGTGTGCCCTATAGCCAAAGGGCATAAATGGGTCCAAAATCCCTTGTAGAGGGCAGTTCAAAGCCCAAAATCCCTTGCGGAGGACAGAGAGAGTTTCAAAGAGCTTGAAACAAAAGCCCGTGAAGCAAAAAAGCCATGGAAAAAGGCCCAATGAACTTTGCCAAAGATGGTGACATCCTAAAAAGCATCAAATTTTACATCAGGGAAGCCAGAGCATGGAAATCACCAAGTGGCAACCATGAAGGACTTCAACATGCTTTTTAGGAGCAACAGAACGTGCCACATGTCTTCTGTAGGGCTCAGTGGAAGCTGACAGGTGGCAACATCTGTGGGTTTCTCCTGTTGGCTTCAAAGAAGACTGTGGTGGGCCTGAAAGTTTCTCTAAGGCAGCTAAAGGCTCTATAGAAGTGACCACATGTCAACTTTCACCTGACGCTCAAATGGCCCTCTAATGTAAGTGAACGCTTCCACATCCCATTATCAGCTTGGCAGAAGCTGCCACGTGTCAACGTCCACATTTCAAAGTGTCTTCTAGGTGCCCAAGCAGTGGATTACGATATGTGTCAAGGGTAGATGCACTCTCAGTGAAAGGGGCAACGCAAGAAGCTGAAGGAAAGTCCAGGGGTGACGGGCTTGAGGAAGTCAAATTTAAGCCAGCAAAAAGGCCGTTGGTTTTTAAATGCCCAAGCGCCAACCATGAAAAAGCCCAAGGAATATAGCGACCCACCCAAAGATAGCCTGAGGGCTGAAAGAGCCAAAGTGCCAAGTGTAGGAGCAGGCAGATAGTCTAAGTGGCAAAGGGAGGTGCCGCTTCAGGAAATTACTCCAGCAGGTGAAACAATGTCTGTGAATTGACCATTAGAAGGCGCAAATGGCCAATCGTGCGACCCATTTTCTTCATTTCACATTTATGAGCAGACAAATCACGTAGGTGCCTTCAAGGATCAATCTCAGTCAATGGGGAAATGGCACGGCCCGTGTCAAAAAATACCTAAAATCAGATTCAGGGCCGACACAACATTTATGTTTAAGCAGCCTGCTCTTCCCAATGCTCGTAAGGCACATGGGTCACTTGTAATAAGGGTGCCAAAAATCCTCTTTTCTTCCTCTATATATTGGAGACTTGTCATTTGAGAAAGGATCTTCCACATTTTGCAAGGCATAGCCCTGGCAAATTTTCACCTGAATCAATAAACGCATTTTTGCCTCTATCTTGGTTAGATATCTCTGTGTATGTCTGAGTATTAGTTTGTGTTTATTCATTGCTTATTGATGCTTCCACGGGTTCAACACCATCATACTTGGTGTCTATAAGGTGCCACTTCTACAGATGATAAGGAGAGCTATATTTAGAAGTGCAGAAATAGAAGAGATTACTATACAGTGTGTCAGGAACCTAGAACAACAAACATGCTCTGATACCAACTATTAGGAACCCATGAAAGCACCATTGATTACCAAGCAACTTAATATGCAAAAATTAACCAGAATGCACAAGTAACTAGAATTCAGAAATAACACAAAATATGAGAGACAATACACAACTTGTATTAATACTCTTCCAAAAAAGAATTACAACAAAGAGACGCCACACTCTTCCACCTTACAGGTTTGCCACACCAAGTGTTCAGTAATTCACCTTCAAGAGCTCACTCTCTCAATTACAGTCCCAACACACAACTTAAACATAGAGTTGGTGTTCACCTCTAACTAGTCAGTATCTCTACTGCCAGTACACAAGTGCTCCACGCACTCCACAAGTGCTCCATGCACTCCAAGTACTCAACGTACTCCAAGTAGATCTCCCATGAACTTGCAACAACCTGCAACTCAAATGATCTTACTTTGGAAGGAACTACCTTGCCTTCATCTTTGCTCTCCAACTGAGTACACACCGCACTCCAAGTAGATCCTGCCTGATCTTGCTCCCTGTTGTGTTGCTGATCTCCCTGATCCTGCTGCCACCTGCAAATCAATTTGGTCTTGCACACCTGCCAACCAACCTAGTTTTGCAAACCTGCAAACCTAGATCTTGCACAGACGAACACCTGCAGATCAATGATCTTACTTACCATGTAGATCTCTAAATGTGGCCTTGCACACCTACTGACCAAGATCCTACATACATGAAGAATCCTTCTGATTATCCAAACCAGCACCCACACTTGGCAATGTGGCACTAGGAGGAACACACCTTGCTCTCTTCACTATGAAAGAGCTAATATTTTCTCTCTTACTCTCTAGCACAAATTACAATATAGCCCATGAGTCTATTATATAGATCTCATTCAAACAATAATTAGACATCTAATTACAATAATTAGATCCACAACTCAAGTCTATAATTGGCCTCTTAACATGCAAACACCTAGTTTGTTAACTAACTATTCGTGAATTGGCAGTTTTGAAATTGCACAGGAAACTGACGTTAGTCCCTATCTGCCTAGAGGTGATCGACGCCGGCCGATCCCTGACCAACATCGATTTCTCTTCTCACTGTATATGATCGATGTTGGCTGATCAGACCGATGTCAGTTGCTCTACAACTCAACAACCTCTCAGCAACCTCCTTCCCTATTTGCATCAGTGAAGCTTTTAGCTCCACAACCTAACAATCTCCCACTTGGAGATAAACAGTTGCACTGTACCTATACATGTACCCTATCTAATATGTTTCCTGGCTTGTATCTCTCTTCAAGCTCAACCTTGAAGACCAACCACCACACATCCTGTGGTGCACCTCCTATCATCCAAGTAACCTGTCGCATCTGCATCTACAAACCCATGTAGAAAAGAACTTGACCCTGCATAGCATGTCGACCTGTTGTTGGTCCCTCTCAAATACCTGAGAATCCACTGAACTGCCCTCTAGTGCTTTTTTCCTGAATCGGCTCCAAACTTTTTGACAGCACCCACTACTTGGGCAAACTCGGGTCTATACCAGGCCTCATGTGATTTTGGACACTGAATTATCCAGCCCTTAGTGTGCTCTAGTTCTGCATCCTGCGTATTGAACCTCGCTAACACCTGATTCACATCAGCTCCCACTAGAGACAAAATCAACTTGTGATCTTTCATGTCTCTCGTGCCAAAGAATTTCACTGCTCCAAATTCCTCATGACATGCCACTGAACTAACCTTACCCTTAGCTCAGCAAAACCCTGTATGTACGAACCTGCTAGCTAGCATACCATCCACATATAGTAATAGGATAATGTTGTAATCATTATCCAACCTGGTAAGACAAACACAATGGTTACACTGACATTGACTAAAGCCCTGCTTTGTCATCCACCTGTCAAACCTGTACCATTGTCCTGCAGCTTTCTCAAGACCATATGACCTGGCCTTCCGTTTCACGTGTCCATTCTCTCTATTCTTTAACTAAGGTATCCATTCATCTTTTAGTGCTTTCTTCCAGCAAGAAACCCTACTAAATCTCTTGTTTGGTTCTGCATCCTAATCATGTCATGCTTCCATTGTTTCCTGGATCCTTCCTGCTCTGCAGTGAGCAATGAGTATAAAGAAGAGGAACAACAAATTTGAGGCTTACTTACCCTTTCAGTCCTCCACATGGGCGTCTGAGACTCCTTGACAGCTTGCTGTTCACCCAAAATCTGTCTCAATGACCGACCTCGGTCACCACACAATTTGCATCAGACCAACGTCAATTCTATGCAACTGTCCTTTCTATCGATGTCGGTTTTCTAATCGATGTCAGTCTTACCTGGTCACCGACATCGATTCTATGACCAATGCCGGCAGCACCTGACCCGACACCATCAGCTTTGGTTTGCACATGATCGACATCGGCACCTGTCTGTTCGACGCTAGTTCCCCTTGACCGACGCCGATAACTGTGTTCACCTGTGAGTGATGACTTTTTACCCACGAGCTCTCCATGGATCAAAACCCTATCCAAACTGCCCTACTCAGAGATGTCCAACCTTCTCCACTGATCTCTATCAATCATCTCCTCCAAAAACACCAAGGCTTTCCAGTTCTTAAGTCTGTCAAAGACATCTGGCTTCCTCTTAAGAACATGCATCTCCTTCTTGCTCATGTGACCAAGCCTACAAAGCCACGTCTTTGTAACAAAAAAAGAATCAGTAATATAAGTAGATAGATAAAGGATACCTACTTTATTACCACCAGCTAATTTAAGTGCATCCACTGTGAGAATTCTTGTGCATCTCTCATCACCTAACTTTCCTGAAGAAATTAGCCGCATTTTCAAAACTGAGACCTACATGACCTCCTTCAACACCCATGTGTTGGCCGACTACAATTTTAGCTTCACTTCCCCTTTGCCAATTCTTTGGCAAGGCACAACAGCCCCTAAATAAATCTTTCCAAAGTCTCCAAAGACATTAACATGGAAAAATACTCTATTTCAGACTGCATGGAAAGAGGCAACAGAATCTATAAAACAAGATTCTACTTTATCCAAGAAACATCCCAGAGCATCCTGTGCAACAACACCTGCAACATCTGCTTCTTCAGTTCCTTCATGCTGATCTTCTACCAACCAACAATATTTCTTTACCTGCTCTTTCTTTCCATAACACCGTAATTGGCCATTCATGCTTTTCAATTCCTCCATTCTTAGTGTACTTTCTTCTACTGTTGCTATACTCCCACTCAATCAGAAACTCCTGAGAGTGACCTGTAATCAAACACAAAACCTGCTCCCTACAACCTTAGCTTTGATACCAACTGTCAGGAACCTAGAACAACAAACATGCTCTGATACCAACTATTAGGAACCCACAGAAGCACCATTGATTACCAAGCAACTTAATATGCAAAAATTAACCAGAATGCACAAGTAACTAGAATTCAGAAATAACACAGAATATGAGAGACAATACACAACTTGTATTAATACTCTTCTAGAAAATAATTACAGCAAAGAGACGCCACACTCTTCCACCTTACAGGTTTGCCACACCAAGTGTTCAGTAATTCACCTTCAAGAGCTCACTCTCTCAATTACGGTCCCAACACACAACTCAAACACAGAGTTGGTGTTCACCTCTAACCAGTCAGTATCTCTACTGCCAGTACACAAGTGCTCCACGCACTCCAAGTACTCAACGTACTCCAAGTAGATCTCCCATGAACTTGCAACAACCTGCAACTCAAATGATCTTACTTTGGAAGGAACTACCTTGCCTTCTTCTTTACTCTCCAACCGAGTACACACCGTACTCCAAGTAGATCCTGCCTGATTTTGCTCCCTATTGTGTTGCTGATCTCTCTGATCTTGTTGCCACCTGTAGATCAATCTGGTCTTGTACACCTATCGACCAACCTGGTTTTGCACACCTGCAAACCTAGATCTTGCACACACAAACACCTGTAGATCAATGATCTTACTTACCATGTAGATCTCCAAAGGTGGCCTTGCACACCTGCTGACCAAGATCCTACATACATGAAGAATCTTTTTGATTCTCTAAACTAGCACCCACACTTGGCACTGTGGCACTAGGAGGAACACACCTTGCTCTCTTCACTCTGAAGGAGCTAATATTTGTTCTCTTACTCTCTAGCACAAATTACAATACAACCCATGAGTCTATTATATAGATCTCATGCAAACAATAATTAGACATCTAATTACAATAATTATATCCACAACTCAAGTCTATAATTGGCCTCTTAACATGCAAACACCCAGTTCGTTAACTAACTATCCGTGAACTGGCAGTTCTGGAACTGCACAGGCAACCGACATCGGTCCTTGTCTGCTTGGAGGTGACCAACAGTGGCTGATCCCTGACCGACGTCAGTTTCTCTTCTCACTGTATATGACCGACATCGGCTAATCAGACCGACGTCAGTTACTCTGCAACTCAGCAACCTCCTTCCCTGTTTGCATCAGTGAAGCTTTTAGCTCCACAACCTAACACACTGTGCCTTTCACAGCACCTTTGGTGAATTTCTATTTTTTGTATTTTCCATTAAAGCCTCCCTACCAAGTTTCTTGTAGCCTGGTCCTTCTACCAGCTTGGAGTGTATGTATGTGTTTGTCTGATTTTAAGTGTGAGTGTGAGAAGGTCGGATCATTTTGGTGCATCACCTCCTTTAGAGTAGTTTGTTTTCCTGCAATCTTCCTCCCTTTTCATCCCCCCATATATATATATATGTTAGCACTTACTAAAACAAATCAGATGCATCAAAGGGATCTAGCCCTTACCTATAAGACTCTCCCCTCCAGCTTCGCCAGTCCCACAAGTGAGAGGGGAGTTTCCATTGTTGCGTGTGGAAGGTAGGAGCTCAACCTCCTTGCCCTGTGTGCAATCCACTGCATCAACACACATCTGATGAGAGATTAATGTGCCTATCAACATCCTCCTTGGTAGTTGTAGAAAATTTAATATTACTCTTATAATCATGCATGTTAAATATGTAACATACACATCTGGCAAAAAAAAACACAGTCAAGGTCGATGTAATACATAGTCATAACATAGTCAGCTTGTTCTACACATCTAATATGTATACATGCATTATAGACATTATACTTTATTTTCCCTATTATTTCATTTACGAATATAAGTTGCATTTTCTATAAGTAAAACTTCCGCTCCATTGAATGTGTTTGATTGTTCTATCTGAATACTCTCCATGCATTAAATCTACACAACCAAACTTGATTGTACACCACACACTCAATCCTAGGACATGTGGTGTGGATCGACCCAAGGGTTGATGGTACAATGGACTTAAAAGGTTGGAGGGCACAGTGGGTTGGGATCTATTCAACACCACTAATTACACTAGAGGAGGAGAGGCAAGATCCTGAGGAGGGAGACTATGGTGGAGAACCCTATGTGGAGGGAGAGTATAACACATATGGGACTGAGAAGGAACCATTAAGGATTTTTATGATCCGAGTAACAAGGGACACCAATTAGTAGAAAGAATATAGAGGTGTTAAAGTCAATTTGTCTAGCCTATTATCTTTGATTAATGTTCGATAATTAACTAATTAACATTTATTTAATGTAAAACTATGATTGTTGATGACTGGAATTTTGTCAAATGTTGATGTCACAATTAATAAATTGACTTGAGACTTTTTGAAATATATTATGGGAATTCTTGAGAGAGATAACTTCAAAATAGGGAGATATGCCCACTTGTTTGATCCAATTATCAGGGCTAGAACAACATACCTAGATACAACTAACGAGCCAGAGGATGCGACCATAAAACTTGTTGGTGCATTTACTTGTATTTATTATTTATTTTGGTGCACTAATTACTTATTGTAATTAGTTTATTATGTTTATTAATAATTTGCACCACATGAGATAAACTTGCTTAGCTAGTAGTCAATTTTGACACCTATCTTATTAAAGTGGAGTTCCACTCCACTATTCATGGTAAGATAGGACAAGATTATTTAACTAGTAGTCACCTTGTGTTGATCATTTATACAAGTTGGACACCTATCTTCTTAGTGTGGAGTTGCACTCCACTATTCTTGTAGTCAGATATTAGTTGAACTACACGTGTTATGTGAGTTCCTTGATCTTTATCATGCACGCCTTGCTCTATATAAGCAATGGCTATTGGTGTATTCTACATGAGATTAATATTGAATTATCAAAGTAATTCATCATATTTGAGTTATTTATTTATTTCCATTATTATCTTGGATATATAGTTATTGTTCATTACTATTACTATTTTATCTCTTGTTCATGCTTTTTATTAGATTCATTAGATCTTGTAGTTAATTCTAACATGGTACCAGAGCTATCTTGAATCTGTTAATTGCTAAATATTTAAGAGAAAAATATCCAGATATAGGATCAATTTTTTGATTTTGTATACAGGGAAAAATTAGAGCTTTATGAAGAATTTTTGAGTTCACCATTGAGTTTAGAGTGCCCGAGATAGTCAAAATTGTCTACAATTTTGTCCAAATTAGGCACAGGAGGTGAAATTGACAAGGGTTTGATCTAGAAGCACCATGCCCAAATCCGGAAAGTACCTAAAAATTGAAACTTTTTTGAGAAAAATGGATCTCATGGTTGTGTTCAAAAAGCATCAAAACCTACAAATCCATATAAAATTTATATAATTTGAACATAATCACCCACAAGGCAATTTTTTTTATTACCAGGTACGACCGTACGGACTGTGCAAGCCCAAAATTTTTTTGGCAGGCCTCATGGATAAGCAGGTAAATTTGAAAGGGCAACTTTGGGAGCCTACCATTTAAACACCAGGAGGTATTTCTGAGTGATTTTTTTTTGAAATAGCTTAAAATTTTGTGCTCTTCGTTGCTCTACTTTCAATTTTTTTCCAGATTTGTCTAGATTTTTCTAGAATTCATATTTTTCTATAGTAGCTCTTGCCCATCCTCATTTTTTCAACTTCAAAGGCTCATAACTTTCACATATGACCTCGTATTAAGGTCCTATTTTTTTTAAAGTTAATATTTTTTTGAGAACAACACATTGATGCAGAAATGTTTGTAATAAAGTGCATATTTTTTGTAATTTTATACTAGAGGATCTAATTGAGATTTTTGTAAACTGGAAACATTATAATCCATCCTTGTAAGTGCACTCAATTATAAAGTTCCAACAAATACTTGATGGGTAGGATAAAACTAAGTAATTGAGGGGCGTTTTGTGGTGTGTTTTGTACTTTGATTTCTGCTTTGTAACAATTTATTTCCAAAGGCATCATGGGGAATCCTAAGTTCCCACTAGTAATATCATATAATTACAACACATGGAAACAAAATTCTTGGAATGCATTAATGATGTTAGGATATATGTCTTACATAACAACTCTTCTTAATCCACCTACTAATGCAAAAGAGTTACAATGCTTTCTCTTTTAAACTACTAAGGTAATTAGATGCATTCGGTCTTACATTTCTTTAGATTTAAATTTTCATCTTGACAAATGTACAACTCCAAAAGAGGCTTGGGATAAATTAGCATCATTGTTTGGAAAAATAGATGAGGTTCGTGGTTACCAAATTGGCAACAAACTCATTATTTTGGATCCTAAAAATTATGCTACAATACAAGACTACATCACTAAAGTCATAAATCTTTGAGCACAACTTTTTGAATGTAAAATTGTTAAAAAAATATATTCAATTAATTTTTAGTTCCTTACACAGATTAAGTCTTGAATATTCATCCTTTATCTCTAGATTTTAGACTCATAGGCTCACATTGGGCACATCATATCAAATTCCCACCTTTGAGGTATTCTCTAAGATTCTAATGGCTGAAGAAGAAAATTTAATAGCTAGGGGTCTAATCAAGTCATCAAAATTTCAATCTCTAATTGAAATTCAACCTTAGCATAAGCAAGTTTCAATGTCAGCATCAAATACATGTTCAAGTAAAAAGAAGCAGAATAATTAGAATAAGTCACAGAAAGATAAGAATAAAGGGAAATAATCTTCCTCAAATGGAGATTATAAGTCCACTAATAAGAAAGGGGATTCACAAAAAAAGATTGGCACTCATTACTCTTATTTCAAAAAGAGGTTTCGTAGTGAACAAGATTGTTGAAAGAAAGAGATTGATGACCTTAAGGGTCTTCTAAAAAAGAATAGCATCAATCAATCAAAGGATTCTTCCACTCCTCCCAATTCAAGGAAAGGAAAAGCTATGACACTAGTTACACTGACAAATTCTCTTGATTCATGGGTAATTGACTCAGGTGCTTTGCACCATATAGGTTCTGATCAAGAACAATTTTCTAGGTTAGAACCAAGTTCCTTGCCTCATATTCTCATAAGTGATGATTCTAAGGTAGATGTTATAAGAAAAGGTACAGTTGATGTTGATGGTGGTGTATTTGAGAATGTCCTTTGTGTGCCAGAGTTATCAACTAACCTTCTTTTTGTCTACAAAATCACTCACTTTGATACTGGTAGGAAATTTGAGTTCACACCCAATTTTGTATCAATCAAAAAATTAGAGGATAATGCCTTAGTTGCAGTGAAAAAAGTTGATAATAATACTCGACTTTATTCATTCTCCCATTTTGTGCCTCAGTCTTCCTCTATAGCTTTGCTCTCACACGTTGATTCAATGAGCAAGCTATGGCATGAGCAGTTTGGTCATCTGAACTACCACTATTTACAATAGCTTAGTCAATAGAAGATGGTTACAAGACTTCCACATATTCAATTTTCAAGAGGTGTATGTCATGGTTGTGCCTTAGGCAAACATCTAGAGGATAAGTTTTATAAAGGGAAGGCTTGAAGGGCTACACAAGTCCTCAAACTTGTTCATAGTGATTTAGCTGGTCCATTACCTACTTTGTGTTTTAATAAAACCCGTTATGTTCTCACATTTATTGGTGACTATTCTAGATATACTTGGGTTTATTTTATGAAACTCAAGAGTGAAGTATTTGATACATTTCTAGATTTCAAATCTCTAGCAGAGAAATAATTTGGGAAGTATGTCAAGATTCTCTGTACAGATAATGGGAGGGAATATGTGAACAAGTTTGAATAATTTTATGCTCTTGAAGGAATTGATCTTCAACATTCAGTTTCATACACACCTCAGTAGAATGGTGTAGCAGAGAGGAAGAACAAATTCTTAAAAGAGATGACAAGTTGTATGATTCATGCAAAATCATTAGTACCTAAGTATTAGGTGGAAGTGATTAATTATGTTGCATATATATAGAATAGAGTTCCTCCCAAAGCTTTAAATGGGATAACACCTCTTGAAGCTTGGTGCAATAGGAAGCCAGATGTGCATCATTTCAGAGTCTTCATCAGTCCAGCATGGGCTCACATACCTTCAGACCAACAACGTGCTTTAGAAAAACAAAGCTGAACTTGCATATTTGTGGGATATCTTGATGGTGTTAAGGGATATCATCTCATTGATCTAGATTCACATGAGCTTATTATAGCAATAAGTGTTTACTTTGAATAAAGTTCTTTAGACTTATTTTCTAGTGTTTCTCATTCTTCTTGCTTAGAAGAATCAAATAGCAGTGACAATGATACTCCTGCTTCTTATACTCATAGAGATGATGAGGTCATACCTCCCCAGTAGGGTTTAGCAAGTCATGTTCCTCCTCCTCCTCCAGATCCTCACCCATTGATGCCTTTGGGGGCTAGATAGACTTTGGCAGATGTAGACCCTCTTGTTAGGGATTCATCAAATAGAAGGAGAACACGGTCACAACATGATCTTCCACATTCCTACATTGCCATAGCTTCTAATCCATAATCTTTTTAGGAAGCCACGGGGATAGTTGAGTGGGATTCAATAATGGAAGAATACTATGACTCATTGATTAGGAACAACACTTGGGATATTGTTCCTCTTCCTAAGGGAAGAAAATTAGTATGATGTAGGTGGATATATCAAACTAAGTTTGTACTGGATGGAAATATTGATAAGTATAAAGCACGCATAGTGGCCAAAGGTTTTTCCCAAGGGGAAGACATTGACTATACAAAAACCTTTGCACCTGTTGCTAAGATTAATTTCATTCGCTTGATACTAGCTATTGGTGTAGCTCATGGTTGGGTTGTACATTAGATGGATCAGAAGAGTGCATTTCTTCATGGGGATCTTCATGAGGAGATATATATGTAATAGCCACAAGGGTTCGTTCAGGGTTATTCATTAGTGTGTCACTTGTATAAGTCTCTCTATGGTCTAAAACAAGCCCCTAGAGCTTGGTATTCCAAGATGGACACATTTCTTCTCTCAATTGGGTTCTCAAGATGTCAATCAGATTTGAATGTCTACATTCTATGGTAGGATTATTCACTATTGTACTTAGTTCTTTATGTTGACAACCTCATTATTACAGAGATCACAACACCCATCATCAGTAGTATTAAGACTTCACTTCATGATAGGTTTTCTATGACAGACATGGGCCCATTACACTATTTTTTTAGCATTTAGATAACACAGTATTTTTTTGGGGATTACACTTTCATAGCGCAAGTATGTCATGGATTTGTTAGCTTAGTTTCACATGCTTGATTGTAGGCTTACACTGACTCCTTTATTGTCTGGAGTTAGACTTCAGGTTCATTGTTCCACTTTCTTGCTTGATGCCACATTGTATCACCAACTTATAGGTAGTTTCATCTATCTGACTCATACATAGCCTGACATTTCATATGCAATTGGCATGGTTTCATGCTTAATATAGACACCACATGAGCTTCATTGGAGATCCACCAAGCACATGTTGAGCTACATTCAAGGCACTATCAGATACAAGATTCACTATATAGTAGGTATAGGTTTAGACTTGGTGAGATACATAGATTTTGATTGGGTTGGTGATTATGATAATCGTAAGTCCAATTATAGTTATAGCTTTCACTTCAAATCCAGCCCCATTTATTGGTAAAGAAAGAAGCAAAATGCTATTTCCCTTTCATCTAAAAAGACTGAGTATCATGGCACTATTAATACCACTACTGAGGCTATTTGGCTTCAAAATATTTTCACTGAGCTTGGTGTTCCGTTTTGGAAGCCATTAGTCATCTACTATGACAACTAGAGCAGTATCCAGATCTTAAAGAATCTAGTTCATCATCAGAGAACCAAACACATAGAGATCCATATGCACTTTATTAGGAAGATTATTTAGGCAGAGATCATTGATCTACAATATTGTCCTATAGAGGAGCAGATTGCAGATAATTTCACCAAACTTTTCACTGAGAGTAAGTATCTTCACTCGTGATCTCTTTTGGGGGTGTAGGACATCAGTTCTTTAGGGGACATCAATTCTTTAGGGAGGTCTCCTAGACCTTCATTTTGGTGAGTTTTTTTCCTTTGGGTTTTCTCCTTTCCTCATCTATTTGTACATAGTACCTAATATGGCTACACATTATCGGGACTCTTATCTGCATAGCCCTACCTAAGCTTTGCTTATGGGGGGGTGTTGGTGCATTTAATTGCATTATTACATTTGCTTGTATTTATTATTTATTTTGGTACACTAATTACTTATTGTAATTAGTTTATTATGTTTATTAATAATTTGCACCAGATAGGATAAGCTTGATTAGCTAGTAGTCAACTTGGACACCTATCTTGTTACAGTGGAGTACCACTCCACTATTCATGGTAACATAGGATAAGATTGCTTAACTAGTAGTCAACTTGTGTTGATCATTTACACAAGTTAGACACCTATCTTGTTAGTGTGGAGTTGCACTCCACTATTCTTGTAGTCAGATATCAGTTGAACTACACGTGTTGTGTGAGTTCCCTGATCTTTATCATGCACACCTTGCTCTGTATAAGCAATGGCTATTTGTGTATTCTACATGAGATTAATATTGAATTATCTGAGTAATTCATCATATTTGAGTTATTTATTTATTTATTTATTTCAATTATTATCTTGGATATATAGTTATTATTATTTTATCTCTTGTTCATGCTTTCTATTAGACTCATTAGAACCTATAACTAATTATAACAAAACCTCCATAGGCATAAGTACAAATATCTCAACTTGAGGCCATAGTAGCAACACAAGGAGAGCAAATAGACATATAGATACAGGATATGGTGATGCCTCTTGTGACAAATGATTCAACCATATAAATGATCTTCACCTAGTATGAGGAGCTAAAATGATCACACCATAATATGATAATAGATAAAGCAAGGCTACAAAAGTAGGATAGAGCATAGTCATGACTAAGGGGTGGGACATAATATAGAGAAACTATGTCCACAACATCTATTTCCACCATGCTAGCAGGGATAAGTGATGTGATCATTCCAAAACACAACATACATGAGTAATATATTTCACGTGCCCACTATTATACTTTTGTAACCTATGGTCGAATAATATAATTTAACTTTGAATTTTATATATGCTTCTATGTATATCTGTGAACTAATGTATGTGTTATAATATAATCATGTTGTAGAAAATATTTTTGGAATCATATAATAATAAGGGAGATAACTTTAAATTACAATAAACATCAAATGAACATATATCTCACATAAGGAACACATAAAGCAATCAATAAAACACACATAATAACCAAGTATAAACCACATGTAACACTAAAATAAATCAAATTAATCTAATACATCATGCAAACAAAGAATGCTCAACTACCATGATAAGAGATTGGTTAGTGAAGCCAACCAATAATTATATGAGGTCTTTAATAGTTGTCAAGATATAAAAGTTGAAGTACTAAGACCACTAGTAATATGTGTAAGGAGTTATGATACCCATGAATCTAAATATAGAAAATCATCATCGTCAAAATCATTTTTCACTATGTAACTATCTTGATGATTAGTGTTTTATCATACATTGATTTTATTTATGATCTTATGGTTGTTTTGAAGACATAAAACATATGATGAATGCACCCTCATTAGGATAGACTTATACAATTAAATCCATATTCCCTATTTTTAGGTAGAGATTATAACAACTCTTTTGGTGTTTTTAAGCATGCATTATAATGAAATTACTATATCGCAAAATTAGATTCATAGAAATATATAGCAATTCAACAATGCACATGAACTAATTAGTAGCAAAAACTCACATAAAACACAAAATAGAGTAGATCCACACAATATAAGTGAAATGAAGAGCATAATACTGATATATAAGATTGATGCATTTCAAGTTAGAAACCTCAAAATCCTTACAATAAAAATATAGTCGAGGATATATGGTGATTTAATGCTAAACATCACCTCTTATATATACCCTAATTAGGCTACAGGGAATTTATAAACTAACTACTCCTACCAATATAAAAATAAAGAAAAGATCATATGACTAAGTCAAATCCTATGTTTACCTTAAATCAGCCACACATATACAAAGACCTCCAATAGGTTAAGGGCATAACATGCCTCACCCATTAAATTATAGACACATAAAATTAATCATTAAATTCTTGACAATGTTTTTTTTGACATCATTACCGTGGTATATTTTTCATTTCACTAACTCGAAACATATAAACGATCCTTCACTTTCTTGAAAAAATTGAAAATATCACATATACATCCATATATCAACCTCATTCATCCCTAATCAGCCTACAGGTTCCTGTCATACCTTTTCCAACAGTCTCTATCCTTCTGGGACAAGTCTACACTAGGTCAGATAGGGCCATAGTGCAGCGTTTTCCACTAGTGTAGCCTTGTCTCTTGTGCTCTACTAGTTACTTTTTAAAATTGATATGTTTAAAAATGGCTCTCCTGGGCCTTTTTAAAGGTTGGTTATATAAAATATTCCAAATATTCCTCTACATAAGCATATCAAAGTACTCACTTAAAGACACATAGGAAGTTGATTTCAAATTACTACACACTAAGCAAAAGAGCACTATTTCTTCCAATTTCAATTTTGATGCATTCTAACAATCATAATCCAAGTCCAAATATATTTTATATCATATCAAGGGAATCCATTGTCAATAATTTTAATCAATATTCTAGCTACATTTATATAGATTCACAATGGCAGATCACATAATCATCCTAGAAGGGATCACTACATCGGCCTGAGGCCCATTTGGGATATGTAGGCAACACTCAAATTATGCACATAAGTTCTCAATATTATTCTTTTGATAAAGACCTTGGATCCTCTAATTAAGGCATGCCACCTTAAAAAATAAGGGTTAGTGGGCTCAAGTGAACTTGAGCTAACCTCAAAGACCCCTTTGTCAGTAAGTGTTGCTTACATAACCAATACTCTGAAGAGGGGCTCGTACATATGTAGTTCTGCCATATGTGTGGGCTTGTATGTGAACAATGGTACAATATGTTATATTTGAGTGTATGTGGTGATCTACCTTTTAACTTGACAAATATTACTCATGTGTTATAAAAAAGTTGGATGTTAAGTCATTTACTTTGTCAGGCACTTAGTTGGTTGTCCAAGTTAGTTATAGACTTTTTGCAACTAAGCACAAACCCAAAAAAATCTTGTATCATTCAACATTTGTCACTCAACTATGCCAACATCAATTCACATAAGGTGTAAGCCTTGTGTGCTCACTCGAAGCACAACATATGAAGAATCGAGGCTTGCATTGGGCTAATCATGCCATGGCATAACTCATTCTTCAAGAGACTTGGTGATTGCAACAATGGTATTGGCAAGGTTATTGGTGCAAGCCATTCTAGGTGGAGTTTTATGGTGTATAGGCACAAAGCCTATATGGGGTTGGTTTTGTAGTTTCGTAAACACAAGCCTCTAGTTCCCTTAGCTTAGCATCGTTCAGGCACTTGGAGGGTTCAATGGAATAATTTTAGATTAAAGGGTCATATTTAGGTGTGGGGTCTTCCCTACACTTAGATTATTTCTATACAATACACTGACATCATCATTTACATAGGGATGCCATTATCGGACTGAGTTGAAACCTTGTTGGGACTTAGTATTCATATATTAAATCTAAGCATTATAACTATTACAAATATTGTGAAATCAATCCACATTTAAACAACATAACTATAACCATATAAACCATATCAACACTCAATTAAGGGAAATGTCATCCTTCATTAAACATTGTTTAGATAAGTAGAGTACACATCAAATGGAACAGAGCAAATGCTCATTTAAAGCTACTAAAGGCCTAGAGGCTCACAGGCAAGCTTGGGAACTACAATATTGAACCTTGAAGGCATCCATGCGAGTCTTAAGTTTCAATGGTGGTTACTTTGCTATGTCTGTAACTAATTCTACAGAGTTTTGCTATCTCAAAGTCATATCCCTTGCATATTGGTTCGAGCTTGGTTTTATATAACTTAGAAGCATATTCATGCCAGGGTGGAGGGCACACGTCGAGTGCTGAGATGGATCCTTGGTTGATCATTTCTCTAACTCCACACCTTGTACCCTTTGCACTCCAGTCACCATAGACAACCACTTATAAAGATGCCCTAAAAAATTGGGTGCCAAGTAATTGCCTTCTAGATGGTGCAAGATCTATGAAGATTCCTCCAATTGGTACAAAAGGTAACAAAATAGCAATCATTCTAAATGATCACCTTGCGTTAAGATATTTTTTGAGATGGCACAAATTCATACTTATCCAAAAAGGGGCCCAAAATTTACCCCATACAAAATTTATGGTCCACCCTTAGATTAGTCTTTCAATGCTCTTGGTGCATAAAACTCTAGTGGACTCTCCTTTAGTTCAGTGTTGAAGTCTCAAAGCCCTTAATGGAAAGCTTGAGTTCTTCAATGGCATTGTCTATCTCTATTGAGGCAGTGCTAACCACGAGCACATCCATCTTTTCCAATTCCTTTCATAAGGCCTCAAGGTTTGCCTTAACTTTTGCAACTCCTCCATCTAGGATTTCTCCTTATTCACAAGCCTTGGTTTGCAAGGCACAAAAGAGTGCTTCTCAGCTTTGTTCCTGGTATTTGATTTGAGTGCTCAATGCATTGACCTTTCATATTATTTGGTTGTGCTCTAATTTTCTCATAGTATATACCTGCACCATCACTTCCTCCTTCTCCCCCTTTGCCTTTTTGAGGTACGCATCTATGATTGATGCCTAGTTGGAGAAGCTATAGAAGATGGGATCGACAACATCTATACCCTCTTAAATTTATGCAAAAAGGTCTTCCACCTCTTCAATATTTGCATCCAACTCTTGTTTTAATATAGTGCATGGGTCATCCTCTTCTTCTAGTGTTGGCTCTACCTTAAGCCTTAGGAGCATTTTCTCCACTATCATTCATACCTTGTTAGCCTCTGAAAGATTTGAAGTGTCAATGTCATCCAAGAGGGATGGCTCAGCTTCCTCTACGTGCTCAACCAATTTTTGAAATTTGAACTTCATGGATTTTACTTCCTCTTCTACTTCCAGTGTGATCTTCTTCCATCTTGTTTCTCTAACATCATTAATGATGTTCTTTCACGCTACTTCAGAGGCCATCTAGATGAGTGTGCTATCTGACTTTACTAGGTTCATTGCATGGGGGTTAATGAGAAGGGAATCATGCCTTTCTTTTGGTTCCTTTGTGCCTAGTATGGCCTTCTATGGTACCTCAAAATGAGGCTCATCTATATAACTATCAAAAGTGAATGACATCTATTGGTGCATCCTTATTCTGTTAGCTTTGGGGGCATGTACTCAAATATATAGTAATCTTCATTGGTCTACCCCTTATACAAATTTTATCTTATGCTTGGTGCAATTCCCTCTTACTCAATGATGGCCAACTTTATCTGTTCTCCTTCCTCTTCATCAGTGCTATCACTCTCTTCAACACTTCCCTCTGAGGATCCTTCTTCTTCTTCCAGTAGGGGTTCTTCCTCAGACTTGTCCCCTTGGTCCATTTATTCTTTTAACTCGATGCCAACTTCACCCTTCTATTTTTGTTGGGTTTCTTTAGTGCTCTTTGTTTTCTCTTTCAAGGCACCAATATCGCCTTCCTTGTCTCCAGGCACCCCTTCACTACTTGGGCATCCCTATGGTGCAGCTTATTTTTTTGTATTGGTGGGGGAACTAAATGCCTTTGCTTCTCTCTCCTCCATTAGTTTTGCACTTGCAACAACCTTCTTCTCTTCCTTTTATTTCTTGGCCCTTTCCTCCTGGGCCTTCTTTTTTATGCCTTCCTCTTCTTTATTAGTGCTAAGGTCTTTTCTTCCTTATCCATTATTTCTTTGTCCTCAACCTTCTCAATCTCTTCTTGGGTCATGTCAGTTGCCTTCATGGCCTCTCTTTTTTCTTCTAGTACTAGTGCCATCTCTATTTCTTCCTCATTAAGGCCCATTTTATTCCTCTAGTACCAGTGCCATCTCTATTTCTTCCTCATTGAGGCCCATTTTATTCCACTAGATTCTCTTTTCTCCCTCAATTCACATAAGTTTTGTGGAGGGATATTTTTATGAGGTGTTGGGTGACTTTTCTACCTCTCTAAGCACGGTGGTAGTGCCACCTTGGAAGGTCCCCTGAACTTCTTTCGTATTGGGCTCTTCTTCTACTACTTCTTCTTGGATGATGTAAACTTTCATCCCTACTTATTCATCATCCATATTTTCACATGCCTCTTGTGCTTCAAATTCCTCATGCACCTCTTGTGTATTTGCATCTTGTGCACCTCTCTTTGTTAATTAGAACTTATATCTTCAAAGTCTGACAAGTTTCATACACCCAAAAACTTAGGTGTCTAGCCTCAGGTGCTTTAGAAAGAATTTGTGCTTGACTCATCTGATTGGATTTATAAATAGAAGCACTAGAATATTTCATTTACAAGCCTGAAAGTGTCGCTTATTCACTCTACAATAATAATAATCATAAAATATAAGGAAATGTTTGGCTTACACCAAATATCATTCGAGTCAATACAACACAATTCAAATTATGACTAGAAAATCAATGTCTGATGGTGCAAGAGCCATCTTATTTCCTATACAACTTAAATCTATTATCATTGAAATGCCCAGGGAGCATTTCACCCAACAACATGCGCAACTTGCATGCACTAGTTTCCAATATAATATGGATGACATATTGGCCCATCTACTTGATTTGTATTTTTTTTGGGTGCTTGAGGTACTTGAAATCATATAATAAGACCAATGCTCCTTTAGTCAATACCTTTCATTTAATATGCCTATCATGCCACAACTTTTATCGTGCCTTGTCGATCTGGTAGCTCCATTGTGCTTGGATGCACACCTCATCCAACCGTTCCAAGTCCTCTAGCCTTGAACTCAATGATTCTTGGTCATTCAAATGACCAATTCATGCATACGTAATGATGGCACCAAGAACTCCATCATTAGAATTACCTCTATGCCAAATACCAGTTGGAATGGTGTAGCCTTGTTTAGTCACTTGTAGGTTGTATGGTATGCACATAAAACTGTCGATACTTGATCATCCTAATCTTTGTGACCAGCATCACATATTTTTATAAGGCACATTCCTAATATATTTTTGAATGCTTTGGTTGTGCCATTTATTTAGGGATAATGTGGGGTGGTCTTGTGGTGCACCACCATGTACTCGACTAGTAAGATTTTCATGGGTTCATTAAGGAAGTGTGTTCCTCTATCGCTATTTAAACTAAGTGGGCACCCATAGTGATTTATGATGTTCTCCCATATGAATTATGTGGAAGTGGTGATAGTATAGTATTTAGTAAGCACTACCTTGGCCTAATTTATTAAATAATCAATGGTCACCAAAATATATCTTGTGTCTATGCACATTGTTGTGGGAATGATTGGACCAACAAAATTAATGGCCCATTTTTAAAATTATGCCTAGGCAAGAATGGGGGTGAGAGGCATCTCATCCCTTTGGTTTGGATTCCCTGTGTACTAGAATATGTCACATGCCTTAGTGAAATCTTTTAAATCATAGAATAGGCTTGGCCACCACAATCTTGATTGCAACACTTTGCATGTCATTGTGTCTCTAACACAATGGATCCCCTCATATGCCTCATGTAGAATGGAGTCTCTTTTGTGTTCCAAAAGACATCAGTGTAGGACTTCATCTCAACTTAATTTATATAGTTCCCCACTAATGATTTAAAAGGGGGCAACATGAATAGTGAGTTGCTTCTTCTATTTAGTTGTCATGATCTGGGGCACAAACCCATACATTAGAAATGTGGATATCTCCACCAAGTCTTTAGGAATGCGATGGACTCTATAAATTTGTGCATCTAGCATGTCATCTTTGATGGGCACCGTTGCATCACCAGAGTTTATACGAGATAAATGGTCTAGTCTTGAGTTCTACTTCCCAAGTTTTATCATAATTGAGAACTAAAATTCTTGAAACAAAACTATCCATCTACAAATGCACCCTTTGAGAATGGGATTATCATAGGTACTTAATTACCTCATGATGGGTGAAAAATATGAATGGGGTCACCAATAAGTATTGCTTAAATTTTTAAAGGGTGTAGACCATGGCTAACACCTCGTACTCAGTAATTGTGTAATTTTACTCTATCAAGGTCAATTTGTGACTTATAAGGAGATAGGATGATCCATATTACCTTCATCGAGTTATTCTAGAATGGCACCAATTATAAAACTAGATTAATTAACATAGACATGGAATGGAGTCATCTATTCATGAAACTAAAGGATAAGTGTGTTAGCCATCTTGAGCTTTAGAGTTTCAAAGGAATATTCTTGCGTTGTGCCCCAATAGAATGGGCCATCCTTGCACAATATCTCCTCTAGCAGTACTATGATCCTTTCATACCTCCTTATAAACTTTTTATAATAGCCACAATGGCCAAGAAAGGTGCAAACATCCTTTTGAATGGAAGGGGTTTGGAGCTGTATAATAATAACAATCTTTGTGGAGCCGATGAGCAGACCATCTTTGCAGATGATGTGCTTGAGCAAGGTTCTAAATGGTGTCATGAAGATGTACTTCTTAAGGTTCAAATATATTTGTATTTGCCAACACCTCTTAAACATGAGGCACAAGTTATCATAATGGTCTCTCATGAGCCCATACATAGTTTAATCATCAAGGTACACCTGGAGGAACTTATGGATAAATACTAAAATGCAGTGATGACCAATCTAGAGAATATGGTTGGCACATTCTTGAGCCCAAAGGGCATCAAACAAACCCATTATATTACAAAGGTTTTCTTAGGTCTGTTATCCTCTTTAATTTGGACTTGATGGTATCCAGAGAAACCATTCATGAAAGTATAGATTTCATAACCTGTGACTCCATCCAAGACTTCATCAATGAATGGAGTCAGGAAGGGGTCAGTGACATAGACAATGTTTAATAATCAATAATCAACACAAATGTGAATTCACCCATCCTTCTTAATTCTAATCACCATAGGGCTCACCCATTCTAACTCTTACATCAGGTAGATTACTCATGCAGCTAGCATACCATTAATCTTCATTTTGACCTTAGTGCAGAGATTGGGGTTCATTCTGTAAGGGCCCTTTTTGATAGGTTGCACACTATCTACCATCTTTATGCTCATTTTTCAAAGGGATGGGTGGGTGCCCTTCATGTCCTGGTAGTTTCAAAAAAACAAATTTTGAAACTCCTTCAAGAGATCCACAATTTGTGCCATCTCTACATCAGAATAATATACACCTAGAGTAACCACAATTGGTTCTCCTTCCACACTGATATCAACCTAGGTGGTCTTGAGTGGCACACAGTAGGGATCATTTATCTCTTGATGTGTGTCCTCAACTTGCCTACTCCCCTCAATTGTTGTGATGTGGAGATTGTTGGGTGAATATTTTGTCAACCAACTTACTAGTGAGCAAAATAGGTCTCTTCAACCATAGCATAGGGAGATTAGTTGGCCATATGTGCAGGTTTACTACATCAACAGGGGAAAAATCTCTCCTCTCATCAAGGGGAGGTTCCTTATAAGTATGAGGTGTTATATACTATATATATATGCAGAAAATAACACTCATGGGTAGGATACACCATCCATCTCTCTTCTTTCAGAGATGATGTTCACAAACAAAGGAGAAAATCCTAGTGAAAACATTGAAGGCACTTCTCTTCTTTCAAAAGTGTTCTTGCAGGGAACAACAGGAGTTCTTTCAGGTAGTAACAAGTGGCTGGTAACAGGGTACAGAGTAACCATCAATCTAAGATGTAGCACAAAGTCTCCACCTTGACTGCCCAAGAGTGAAATACCAAGAACAATCGGGGCACAAAGTCATCCCAAGGTCCTTTACATAGAAACAAAAAACAAATGCACACTGAAGACAACTATGACAGCACAAAGTCTCAAAGTAACTGGCTTCAGGACACCTCCCTTGTCACTTCCACTAGCTTTGCTTGTTAAATTGCATAAACAAGAATACATTTAGGAAATAGTCATAAGAACAATCTCCTAGAATGATACAAGCTATTACAACATAAAGTCTGAAAGTAACTTGCTTTCTGATTCAAACAAAGAAATATGATGAACAATCTGAGCTCAAATTCTCAGTAATGCCTTTCAATTTGGGCAGAGTTTTTGCTTCTGGTAATGAGAAAATCTCCCTTTAAAATGATATAAGAGAATACAATATATAGCAGCCAAGAAAGGCTTGGCACTTTGTTCCATGGAACAGCCCATGCTACACTCAATGCATTGAATGCACTTTCAATTTTGTCAAAAAGGGCCATGCTAGAACAAGGCGGCTACTTTAAATATGGCGTGTTGATTCATCTCGAATGTCTTCTTCTGGGCCTGAGTCATCTGGTTCCTACATAGCTATCCATTTTATCTTTACTCCCAAGGGGATAAATAGGTGGCATCTTTAATATTTAAGGGCTCAAATATCTATTTTTCACACTGTTCCAACTACTGAAATAACTGTTGCAGATATTTTGGCCTTTCCCTCTTTTTGTGATGATTTGAGCCCTCATGTTATCTTTTCCCTTTCTGGTTTTGTCCTTTCCTAGAATTTGAGTTATCAGGGCTATATCCTCGACTTTACTGGCTCTTTATGCTCTTCCATCAGTGGTTCTTCCCTTTGGCATTTTGGCCTTTGAATGCATTCAAGCCCGCGCTCAAGCCTGCAAAGATCAACAATTATTTTATTACCTCAAATTTGACATCTTCGGGTCCGTCATCTTCATTAGCAATTCCTTCGTGTCTTTCCCGCTTGCTTTTGCCACTTTTCACTGATCTCAGTAAGTGACACATGGCATTTTCTGTTACTTTTTATAAATACCTATTAAAACCTTTTGCAGTTGCCACGTGGTGCCCTTCACGGAAATCTAAGAGAATCTTATTGAAAGAAGCTTTATAAGAAACTTGAAATGCATATGTAAACACTTGTCATGCTTTGCTGAGTTCTAATGGGACACATGGTATGTTCCATGAAGCTTTAGATACTTTTTGAGAGTCCTACAAAAGATGACACATGGCAGCTTTCATCAAGCTCCTAGAAACACTGTAGAAACATTCAAGACTCATTTTGGATTTATGCACATGATGACACTTGTCATCTTCCACTGAGTTATAATGGAACATGTAACATGTTCTATAGCTTTGAAACTTATTAGAAACTATGTCTCGGCAGATGACACTTGGCAGCGTTCGCTTCGACTCTATAAGGGACATGTGACAGCTTCCACTACACTTTGAAGTTTGATCTTTCCTAGAGGGAACCTACCCTTCGGGGTCTTGAAAGACGGTTCATTTTTTGAGTGTTAAGTGTCCTCCACTAGGGTACCTACCCTTCGAGATCTTCCAGGTGGCCTTCAGGCTTTAATTCCTTCAGATAAAATGTCTGAAAGAATTTCTTCACTTTGTCTTTTTCCATCGGGCATTTTTCTGTGGGCTTTTCTCTTCAGTCGGGCTTATTTCCTTCAGATAAAAGTTTGAAGGAATTCCTTCACACTTTGCCATGGGAACTTTTCCAAAGGGATTCCCTGTTCTCTTTTGCTTGCTGCCCTCCGTAAGGGCAGTCGGCTTGGTTCATTGCCCTTCACAAGGGTATCTTTTTCCTTTGGCTCTGGGGTAACCCCTTAAACCTGCCAATTGAACTGACTTGTTTGAACCAAGGCATTGAACCAGTCCTGAAAATGACTAAGTGTTGGAAACTTGTTCTTTTGATTGAACTCTCCTGTAGAAGCCTTTGAACTTGTTGAACCTACTAATTTCAAGCATGTTGAGTCTGTAGAAACATATATGTAGAGTCCGTAGATTTAAGCCTGGAGAGTCCATAGATTTCTAGAAAAGCTTTGAAAAATTAAGAACTTGAATGCTCAGAAGAATTTTTGAAAAGGGAAGAGAAAATTTTGGTCTTGCAAGACAAAAATAGTTCATATATTGTCCCAAAAAATGAGTGACATTTTTTGGGGACAACAACTGGCTCCAGGTAGGGAACTTCCTTCAGATGAAAACTTGGAACACAACTAAGGGGAGTAGAAACCAGAATCTTTAGTGCCTTAAAGTATGCCATTGGGCTATGGAGTCATGCTACCCAAAAAGAAAGGCTCCAAAAAATGAAAATAAATGACACAAAGCAGAAACAAAGACTATACAAATATACATATGTACAGGTGAACTTATATGATACTTCAAAAATTGAAGTGATTCAAATGCTACCCATTGTGAGATAATGAAAATGGTGTTCTATCTTGATAAAACAATAGGAAACCATTTTGTCCCCAGAATTGGTGATGGGTGAATGAAACTCTCCACTAGGAATCACATTTTTTGTGCACTCTTTTTGGTTCTCTCTTCTTGCCAAATGGCAAGGCGTGGTCTCTAATATAAAAACCATAAATCTTTGCTCTCTTAGTGGAGAGTTCCTTTTGCTGACTTTGAAGTGCAGCAGTATGGTCCACTACCATAGCTTGTTGTTCTGCTAGTTTAGTTTAGCACATGTTTTGTTGTCCCCCTTAGACACTTGATAAACCATCGATTCAGCATTTCCTTTGGCATGAAGGAGTTTAACATCTTCATCTTGAGCAGCCTTCAATCTGGGTGACTTGCATGAAGAAGGAAAAACATATCCTTGAGGAGGTATCGACACAATCCCAGCTTCAACATTAGTATAAGAATTGTTGCCATCAAATTCTAGGATCTAAACATCATCAGAAACTGATCTTCTATCAGATTTCTCTTCATTGGAGATGGAAGATCTTTTTTCATTTATACTGCACCCTACCAATTCTTTTGATGTCTTTTTTGAATCGATTTTAGGATTGCCACCTACAGAACTTTTGTCTATAGGAACATAAGCACCCTTTGTGGTCAAGAAGTAATTACCCCTGTCTGAAGACTCAAATAAGATTTGAGCTTTAGGTGCTGATGTCTGAGTAACCACATATTTTTCTTCCTTCTCAGGAAGTAGCCTTTACATGATGCCTTTGATAGGGATCCTCACTTCAGATAGGTCCATGCTCAATTTTCCTCCAACATCCTTGCAAAAATTTCACCTAAGAAGGATGTCGTATGAGGTTGGGACGTCGGCCACCAGGATTGTCATCTTGATTCTCTTTTTTAGAAAGGTGGTAAATACAAATTGGGCATCCTTGATTTGTCCCAGTAGTGGCACTTGTTTGTTATCCATGGAGAAACATCTCCCAAATGTCTTGGTCAGTGTGAGACTGAGGGATTCAGTTACTTTGGTAGGCATGACATTGTCTGACGCACCTAAGTCTATGATGCAATTGTTCATCTGATGTCCATTTATCAGTAGGGAGACATCAAATGGTTCAATCCTTCCAGAAGTAGCAGGAGAAGCAATGACAAGGTTATTCTGGGTGGACATGAGAGTCACCTTTAGAACAGTTGGTCTTGCAGTGACAGTTTTATTCTTCACACACTCTACCAACCTATCCAACTGCTCAGGGTTGGCTTGTAGGAATTCAAATTTAGTCATTTGAATTTTGGTTTTCTTGACATTGTCAATTATGTCAAATGACTGAAATGGACTAAGAAGAGAGGATAATATTTCATCTTTTTGGTTTTTAGGAGGGGGAGGACTGATCTACGAAGTTGAAGTAGAAGGTGTAGAGATGTTTGATGTACTTACCTTTCTGGCAATCACCAGGTCTTTTAGCTGGAAAGGTAGAGTGGTTCCATGCTTAACAATTGAAATTGTTGGTTGAGGTTGCTCCTCTATCTTCCCTTTATTAGCTTGCTAGGTAGACTGGTTCTTGGACTGGGTGAACATAGCATATGATCCCTCATCTGCTTTACCTTCACTTTTGAGTTCATTTTAATAATTTAGGAAACCAATGTTGGAGTCGCCAGCTAATTTTTATTTTTTCTTAGTGAATAAATTAGCATCATCTTCAAGATTCAATTCAGGTTGGAAGGATAAATCTGATTCAACTTCAAGATATCCAACTGCTGAATTGGTTGGAGGTGCTTGAAGGGCAAGGTTCTTCTGTGGGGGAGGAAGATGATTTGGCTGCCCTTGATTCTTAGCAGCATTGCCTTGGTATGTCTGATTAGGGAATATCCTCCTTGGTACATCTCTATAAGAAGGAGCAGAAGACATACCATGTGCCATTTGGTTTTTCAATGATAGCAGTTCATTTGCTAGCTTTTGCACCATTTGATCAGTGGTGCTTGTAGATGGATACTCAAAAGATAAAGAGGATTTACCTTTATTAGGATCTCTCATTATCTTTCTTGTCAAGATAAGGTCATCTTCTACCTCAGTAGCCAAGTTTTGAGCAGCAACAAGGTCTATGTGACCAGCACGTCTCAGCAAAAAACTCACTTCAGGTAGATGTGAGGTTATGAAGAAGCATTTGAGGTTTTCAAGTGTTGGCTGAGCAATTACAAGAATTTTATTCCTCAGCTTGTCAAAATTTGCTATGAAATCCCTGATAGGTTCATGAGGTTCCTTCTTCATCTGTGTGAGCTGGGCCAATAAGGCATGTGCATCTTTTGCAGGCTTGAACTTGGGTTCAAATTTATCTTTAAGAGTGTCCCAATCAGTCACTGATCGAGCCTGTAGATGGTAGAACCAGTCTGCAGCAGCACCTTGTAGTGTCTCTATGAAGAGCCTGACCTATTACACCACAGGCTATGCTAAAGGCTACAATGTGTTCATCAGGATGAACTCCCCTATCACCAAAGAATTTGGGAAAGTTCTTTCTTGAACTGTGTGGTAACTCATGTAGGGGTGGAGTTAAATTAAGTGGGCCAAAAGAGTTACCCCAGGGGCCTTGAGCCATGATTTGATTATGTAAAAGTGGGATAATAAATTTGGGTGGAGTATGTATGGGCAAAGCTCTGCTAATGGCAAAAAAAGAAGCTCTACCTTGTGTTGGTGTCCTTGTATGGGTGGGAGGAAGATGGTAAGGCTATAATAATAATGGGTAAGACACAGAATGGAGTCGCCAGAATCTATAATGGATAAGGGTAGGGACTACTTCAATCTGAAACGTGCACATTCATCCCCAGCGGAGTCACCAAAAATTGTTGCATGAAGCTGGGGGGAAAATGGTAAGGCTATAATAATGATGGGTAAAACACAGAGCAGAGTCACCAGAGTATATAATGGATAAGGGTAGGAACTGCTTGTTCATTTCCCAGCAGAGTCACCAAAAACTGTTGGGTGAATATTTTGTCAACAAGCTAACTGGTGAGCAAAATAGGTCTTTTCAACCATAGCATAGGGAGATTGGTCGACCAGATGTGTAGGTTTACTACATCAACAGGGGAAAAATCTCTCCTCTCTTCAAGGGGAGGTTTCTTATAAGTATGAGGTGTTATATATATATGCATAAAATAACACTCATGGGTAGGATACACCATCCATATCTCTTCTTTCAGAGATGATGTTCACAAATAAAGGAGAAAATTCTGGTGAAAACACTTAAGGCACTTCTCTTCTTTCAGAAGTGTTCTTGTAAGAAACAACATGAGTTATTTCACGTAGTAACAAGTGACTAGTAATAGGGTACAGATGTCAGGATTAGGAGCACAATTGATTACCTTGTATAAGCAACTAAACACGAAATTTAACCAGAAGTAACAAGTAACTAGAAATCAGAAACAACACAAAATTTGAGAGACAATACAATCTTGTATTCAACTCATCCAGAAGGAAATACAATAAAGAGATTACACTTTTCCAACACCTCTTGGTCGTACCAGTAACTCTCCCTCAAGAGTTCTTTCTCTCAGAACCAATTACAACCACAACTCAAACACAGAGTTGTACCTTCCACTAGTCAGTAACAATACTGCCAGTCAAACAAGTACTCAAAGTACTCCAAGTAGATCCCCTGATCTTGCACACCTACAAATCACCCAATCTTACTTACCATGTAGATCTCCCCTGATCTTGCACAACCTATAGATCAACCTAGTCTTGCACACCTGCAAACCTAGATCTTACAATTGGAAGGATCACTTCCTTGTCCTTGATTACAATACAGCCCCATGAGTCTATTATATAGATCCCATGCAAACAATAATTAGACTTCTAATTACAATAATTAGAAATGCAGATTCAAGACTAAAATTAGTCTTTTACATGCAAAGAAACTATTCGTCTAAAATAAGACCAGTTCTGGAAGCACATGCAAATGCATGCACACACAGGCTACTGACATCGGTGCCTGTCTGATCGATGTCGACCGACCCATAATCGACGTCGGTTATTGAGAACACTAAATATGACCAATGTCAGTTGTGCTGCTGACGTCATTTTCTCTATAACTCAGCAACCTCCTCCATGTTTGCATCAGTGAAGCTTTTAGCTCCACAACCTAACAATAGAGTAACTAGAAATCTAAGATGTAGCACAAATTCTCCACCCTGACTTCCCAAGAGTGAAATACGAAGAACAATGGGAGCACAAAGTCACCCCAAGGTCTTTTACACAGAAACAAAAAACAAACGCACATTGAAGACAACTATGACAGCACAAAGTCTGAAAGTAACTAGCTTCAAGACACCTTTCTTGTCACTTCCACTAGCTCTACTTGTTAAATTGCATAAACAAGAATACATTTAGGAAATAGACATAAGAATAATCTCCTAGAATGATACAAGCTATAACAACACAAAGTCTAAAAGTAACTTGCTTTCTGATTCAAACAAAGAAATATGATGAACAATCTAAGCTCAAAGTCTCAGTAATGCCTTTCAATTTGGGAAGAGTTTTTGCTTTTGGTAACGAGAAGATCTCCCTTTAAAATTACATAAGAGAATACAATATATAGCATCCAAGAAAGGCTTGGCACTTTGTTCCATGGAACGGCCCATGCTGCACTCAATGCATTGAATGCACTTTTAGTTTTGTCAAAGAGGGCCATGCTGGAATAGGCTGGCCACCTTAACTGTGGCGTGTTGATTCATCTTGAAAGTCTTCTCCTAGGCTTGAGTCATCTGGTGCCTGCAAAACTATCCATTTTGTCTTTACTCCCAAGGGGACAAAGAGACGACATTTTCTATGTTTAAGGGCTCAAATATCTACTTTGCACACTATTCTAGCTAATGAAATAACTACTACAGATATTTTGGCCTTTCCCTCTTTCTACTATGATTTGAGCCCTCGAGCTATCTTTTCCCTTTCTAGTTTTGTCTTTTCTTGGCATTTGAGCTCTCAGGGCTATATCCTTGGCTTTACTGGCTCTTTACGCTCTTCCATCAGTGGTTCTTCCCTTTGGCATTTTGGCCTTTCAATGCATTCGAGCCCGCGCTAAAGCCTGCAAAGATCAATAGTTATTTTAGTGCCACAAATTTGACATCTTCGGGTCCGTCATCTTCCTTAGCAATTCCTTCATGTCTTTCCCACTTTCATTGGCTGCTTTCCACTGATCTCAGCAAGTGACACATGGCATTTTTTGCTACTTTTTAGAAACACATATTAAAACCTTCCATAGTTGCCACGTGGCACCCTCCACAGAAATATGAGAGAAGCTTATTGAAAGAAGCTTTATAAGAAACTTGAATTGCAAACGCAGACACTTGTCATGTTCCACTGAGTTTTAACGAGACACGTGGTATGTTCTATGAAGCTTTAGATACCTTTTGAGAGTCCTACAGAAGATGACATGTGGCAGCTTCTGTTGATCTCCTAGAAACACTGTAGAAACATTTGGGACTCATTTTGGATTTATGTGGATGATGACACTTGTTGGCTTCCGTTGAGTTATAACAGAACACGTGGCACATTTCACAATTTTAAAACTTATTAGAAATTGTGTCCTGACAGATGACACTTAGTAGCTTCCACTTCAACTCTATAAGGGACACGTGGTAGCTTCCATTGCACTTTGAGGTTTGATCTTTCTCATAGGGAACCTGCCCTTCAGGGTCTTGAAAGATGGTTCATTTTTTGAGTGTCGAGTGTCCTCTGTGAGGGTACCTACCCTTTGGGATCTTTCAGGAGGCTTTCGGGCTTTAATTCCTTCAGACAAAATGTCTGATGGAATTTCTTCACTTTGTCTTTTTCCATCGAGTATTTTTTCATGGGATTTTCTCTTCAGTCGGGCTTATTTCCTTCAGACAAAAGTCTGAAGGAATTCCTTCATACTTTGTTGTGGGAACATTTTCGAAGGGATTCCCTGTTCACTTTTTCTCGCTGCCCTCCGCAAGGGCACTCAACTTGGTTCATTGCCCTTCACAAGGGTATCTTTTTCCTTTAGCTTTGGGGAAGCCCCTTGAACCTGCCGATTGAACCGACTTGTTTGAACCAAGGCGTTGAACCAGTCCTAAAAATTACTAAGTGTTGGAAACTTGTTCTTTTGATTGAACTCACCTACAGAAGCCTTTGAACTTGCTAATTTCAAGCATGTTGAGTCCATAGAAACATATCTACAGAGTCCATAGATTTAAGCCTGCAGAGTCTATAGATTTTTGGAAAAGCTTTGAAAAATTAAGAACTTGAATGCACAGAAGAATTTTTGAAAAGCAAAGAGACAATTTTGGTCTTGTAGGACCAAAATAGTTCATATGTTGTCCCAAAAAATGAGTGACATTTTTTAGGGACAACAAAGATGATTAGGGTCTTCCTTGTCAAGGGCACTATCATTTACTTGGTGCACGATCTTCCTCTTTCCTATTAAGTAAGTCCAATGTCATGCTTTTTAGACATCTGTATCTTTAGCACTCAAGTCACTATTGAGTGCCTACTCAAATAAATTTGGGATCACTAATCCTTTCTCCCTAAACATATCTTGTAGGTGTTCCTCTAAGATTACAGTGTCCTCAAACACTACCCTTCAAATGACTTCTAATGGCTCGATCAATTTTAGATCATGTGAGGAAAAGGAGGTGTGTACATACTTCTCCTTTAAGACATCCCAAATAGTTGTCTCATGATGCATTTCGTTAACCAAATACTAAGCTCACACCCATGTATTTAAGGTTTTGTAGAAGGTGTGCACCCATAGGTTCCTTGGGATGTTTGTGCCACAGTCAATCCATGTTTCTTCACACAAACATATGTGCACTGTTGGGTCTGAATCACTAGAGTATGCAAAAATGTTTAGGTCCTCATTGATTTTTCCAAATATAGTGAAAATGGTTGCTTTTACATCTTGCCAAGTTGGCAAGCTAGAATTCTGTGCTGCCCACCAACAAGTGGCAGTGCTTTTCAAAGTATGCACCAGTGCACCCATCCTATCTTTTTCCTTTGAGACACATGACTCTAGGTCACATACATATTCTTCTACAAGATTGTTCCCTTTGTATCATGAGAGTGTTATAAGTTTACCTTTTCTCAGGCAAAACACTTTGTTTCCCTTCTTCTTATAATAAGGGACCCCTCTTTATGAAGTACAATGGATCTAGACTAGGCCAATCCTCATTGGTTTTGGTGTCTTGGTGTTCACTAAACAACAATTCCAACCAGTGGTTTTGTAAGCTTCTTCAACCCATCAATTTTAAGCTATATCGATAGTGTTTGAGGTTAACTATCCACCATCCCAAGAAATCACTCCTTAGTCATTGGGCTTGATAGTTTTGCCACCTCATGCTGTGATGTTGTAGATATGGTTGATCTCATCCTCAATATCAACACTTTTTACATAAGGGGGTCCTTGGTCACTTGAGAGGGGGATCACAACCCTCTCCTTCCCATTTTCAAAGGTCATATAATACTTCTTAAAGTGCATGTTAGCATTATTTATGTATCACCATGGCTTACACAAGAGTGTCAGATAATTATCTTTCTCATCCAACTCGATCACTTTGAAGTCTATAAAAAACTCTATGCCCATAATATCTACAATGATGCATTTTAGAATTTTGATTGGCTGCATCCTAGATTTATTAGCCATAAAAATCACATGAGAGGAAGGCTAGCCTACCCATCTTCTCCTGTGCATTCTTTGTCAAGATACTGACATTGGTGCTTGTGTCTATGAGGACCTCACATAAAAACCATCCATCAATAGTGGCATTCACTAAGATCTCTTGATCATACTCCATGTTCTATGTATGTCTGAGTTCTCGCACCCTTTCCATGCATGGTGCAATAATTTCAATTGGCTTCTACTTGACATGATATAAAAGCAAATTATTCAAAAGGAACAACATCCCTTTTATTTGTAGAGGTGTAGGATCTCTTTTAGCTTTTATACCTCAACATCTTGGTCATCTTGCTTCTTGTGGAAGGTTGTAGCTTGCACCTCTAGATCTCATGCCAGTTGGAGTTTTCCTTGTAGGTTTTGAATGACACTCATGCCCTATTACAAGACATCCTTTTGGTGTATAGGGTTAGGGTAGGGCACAACTTTGGGTTTTAGCCATACCATGCACTCAATGCAACTTGATTCCCCATTTTCTAGGTGTAACTCTAGTACTGGCACAATTGGCGATTGAGTGGTGAGCCCACTACGAGTAGTTGTCTACACCTTGACTTTCTTGGTGTTGGTAATTTGTGCCCTCAAAACCCATTTCTTTGCTTTTGTCTCATATCAAATCATTCTTTCACCTTTGTCTACACTGGGTCGGTCTTAGATTAACTTTTTATATAAGTCAGGGCATTCTTTAAAATTGTGTGTTCCTTGATAATACCCACACATTGGATGTGTAGGGAAATCGTGTTGATAGTGCTCGATCGAACCATACTTGTAACATGATCACAGTGGGAATCTTCCTCCACCACATCCTCCACCTCACCCTCTGGCACCTCTTTTCATCCCATAGCCTACATTCTATTAGCCATATCCCTCATTTCCTTAGATTTTCTGCCCTCCAGTTGTTGTTGTTGTTTTTCATACACATCTCTTTAAATTTTTGTGCATCTCATCAATTATGTAGTAATTAACTATGGTGTGAGAGTAGGCATTGCACAAATGATAATATATGGTGGTATTGACCTGACTAGCACATTACAACAAAGGGTAGTTACAAACATCATGTGCCTCATGATAAACCTCACAGCTTTAAAGCAATGTGTGCACATTCCTTCGAGCAAAATTATTCCTATTATGGCCTTCCATCTTTTAGTTAGTGTACCATAATCCATTTCAAACATCTTACGATGAACTAGTGGTCAATTTTTGTAGTTGGCTGGCCATGGATGTAATTTGTGTTTCCATTAATGGGTTGATCCCAGTGTTAGTAATTTTGACTGCCTTGGCTCTAAGCACAACTTCAAGCACTTATCAAGGATCTATGAATGTCTTCATAGAGAGCATTCTTCTAAATGGTACTAGGATCCTCCAAAAAATAATTACACATGACGGGAGGGGTGAGTGTCATAAGGAATCTTGAAAAGAAGAGTTTTAAACTTGACATCATATAGGCACACACTCTCTGATATCCCTTGGCTAATTTCCTTGAGTGCAATAATGCTCTACTGCTCAAACTCAGGTATGCCAAATTCCTTCAAAAATACTACCTTTAAGGTGTTGTAATCAGTCATATCCTGGTTAGGATCAAATTTACTATACCAAGTATGAACGCAATCAAGTAGAGTTGTCATGAACTATGTTTCCTTGCACTCCAAATGCGTTATACCCCAAGTGTGCCATTGAAGCTCACATTTTAAGACATGATTTGTGGTATTTTCCACACCATGATATTTTGGTAAATGCATTACCATCTCATAATATATTTGTTATGGGGGGGGCACTAACATCTATGGTACTTTCCCCTTGGTACTTATCCTAGTGGTGGTCTTCCAATGCTACCGATCACTGGGTTATGTGTCAACCCCATTATTGTGGTTAGTGTTGTTGAAGTTGACGATGTTATGTTACTCACTTATGGTGTTAGGCCACTTCCTATGGGCTATTACTCAGTCTACGTAGCTGACATTTAATAAACTAGAATGCTTGTGCTCATTTGTTATCAAGCTAGCACCCAAAGGTCTAGAGGTATCCTCATTTATCTCTTCATAAGGAACAACTTGTTCAATCACAAAATAATAGTCCAAGTCTATAAAATGGTCAAAAATAATGTGGGAAATAGGGTTAGTTATCACTCTTCTTTCTTCTCATGGGAGATCTAGTGCATGAGTTAACACCATAGGTTCAAGGGGGTAGGCACTTTTGATGCATCTTCAATGGTCAAATTCTATAGGGACCTAGTGCATTCTTCACCTATCAACAATTGAGCTTGATATATGGTTTCATTATTCCTCTCCTCATGTTGCTACAGTTCAAGACATCCTTCCTCATAACATTCACACTCGCTACGGGTTCTCTTAGCACTTCTAGGTTCTATATCTTCTATCATCATATTCCTTATTTTGTTATAATTATATTGCCTGAGCTCTCAGGTGTCAATCTGCCCATCCCCTTCCATTGTGCTTCACCTACATATCCCCTTCTTCATTGTTGCACTACTCATACATGAAAGGACTTTAGCCTTCCATTCTTATGATTTCAAATATGTAATCCACCATTAGTTTCTTAAGCTTTGTGCC
This sequence comes from Torreya grandis, assembly GCA_037957365.1. Taxonomy (NCBI): domain Eukaryota; kingdom Viridiplantae; phylum Streptophyta; class Pinopsida; order Cupressales; family Taxaceae; genus Torreya; species Torreya grandis. The sequence continues at coordinate 2,271,294 of JARHVA010000256.1, read as the reverse complement.
AAATTATTTCACAAACATGCCTTTAGCCTTACAAAGAATTGATATTCTGCTTCTTGAGGGTAGGAGTATATCAATATTCTGAACTCAAGAATGTAATTGTTCAGTGCCTCTTGCTTCTATTTGTATATAGTTCTAGTACAAGTGGCATCAAGGTGATCAAGCTTCTCTAAGCACTCTTTCATCCACTCAATGCATTGTCCATAGATTTATCTTCTATGGGTCGTATAGGTAGCCAACCAATGATATACATGCTCAGGTAATTCATAGAAGAATACCTCATACAGAGCATCATATAGGTTGTTCTAGACCCACTTCCTCAGCTTTTGTTCTTTACAAGATGGATGCTTCAATGCAAAGTTGTCTTCTACCTGTTACATCTAGTACTTGATGTTCTCAAGGGAGATTTGGAGCATTGTTCTATTGCACGATTACAGCAACAAAATTCAACACAGTTCCTAGCAACAAAACCAAAATGTTGTAGAAAAGTCAGTTGTTAAGTCATTTACTTTTTTAGGTGCTTATTTGGCTGTCCAAGTCAATTATAGACTTGTTATAAATAGCCACAAACCCAAACTAAGCATGTAGTGCTCAACATTTATCACTCGACTGTGTTGGCATCAATTCACATAAGGTGCATGCCTTATACGCTCACTTGAAGTCAAAAAAAGAAATAACTGTGGCCCATATTAGGTTAGTCATGCCATCATGTAACTCATAATTCAAGAGACTTGATCATTACAATAATGACATTGGCAAGGTTATTGGCACAAGCCATTCTAGGTGGAGTCTGATAATGTGTAGGCACAAAGCCTATATGGGGTTGGTTTTATAGTTTCATGGGTGCAAGGCTCTAGTTCCCTTAGTTTAGCATTATTTAGGCACTTGGAGGGTTCAATGGAATACTTTTAGATTGAAGGGTTATATTCATGCACAGGGTCTTCCCTACACTTAGATTATTTATATACTATATGTTGATGTCATCATTTACATAGGGATGCCATTACTGAACTGAGTTGAAAGCTTGCAGCGACTTAGCATTCATATATTAAATCTACACATTATAACTATTACAAATATTGCATAATCAATTCATAAATAAAGAACATAACTATAACTATATAAACTAGATCAACACTCAATTAAGGGCAATGCCATCCTTCATTAAACATTATTCACATAAACAAAGTACACAATAAATGGAATAGAGCAAATGCTCATTTAAAGCTACTAAAGGTCCAGAGGCTCACAAGTGAGAATGGGTACTACAATATTGAACCTCGGAGGTGTTGGTTGAATATTTTGTCGATCAACACACTGATAAACAAAATAGGTCTAATCAGCCAAAGTAGGAAGATAAGTCATCCAAATGTGCAATTTTACCACATCAGAAAGACACTGATCTCTCCTCTCATCAAGGGGAGGTTCCTTGTAGGTATGTTATATATATATATATATATATATATATATATAATACTCATGGGTGGGACAAACCATCCATCTCTCTTCTTTCAGAGATGATGCGCATGGATCAAAGGAAAAAGTCAGGGGAGATGATAGATAGTACTCCTCTTCTTTCAAAAGTACTATTAAGCAAACCACAAGAATACTCCTGGTAATAACAACAAAATGTAGCAAAAGATGTAATAACTGGCAAATCAAGATGCAGCTCAAAGTCTTCACCTGGATTGCTCTAGAGTAAGATACGAAGGACAATGAGGGCACAAAGTCACCTCAAGGTCCTTTATAAAGAAATGAAAAGAAAACAAACTAAAGGCGATTATGGGGGCACAAAGTCTCTCCATAGTCGACTCTTTAGGACACCTTTTTTAACTGCTGTCACTAATTTTGCTTGTTGAATTAAAGGAATAGAAGATATATTGAAGAAAAAGACATAAGAATGATTTCCTCAATAACAAAGATATTACAGCACAAAGTCTGAAAAACCAATTGCTTTCTTATTCCAGTAACAAAATATGATTAACAAGCTGAGCTCAAAGTCTCAGCAATGCCTTACAATTTGGGCAGAGTTTCATTCTCTGGTGTTAAAAAAAATAGATCCTTATTCTAATAGAATAAAGTCCCTTATATAGCCTCTTCAAGAAGGACTTGGGAACAATCAATACATCATTTTGCGTTGGAATTTATTAAGAAGACACGCTGGAACTTAGGGGCACTTTACCCATTTGATTTTATCAATGCAAAGAAATAAGTCACGCTTATTGAAAGTTTGTAACTTTCAATGTTCCACCTGGCGATCTGATCTTATCTTCATCGTTCCTCCTTGTCTGGCTAATTAAATCGGGTTCTGGATTTAATTTACTATTCTATTCTTTCTCTACTTTCTGTTGGTCTTGGCTTTGAGATTTGTGATTGTATTTTGGTCTGTATGTTTAAAAGATCAATGGCTAATTCACTGAGTTGAATTTAACATTTTTGGGCGCGTCATTCCTTTGTCTTCTTTTGGCTTTTTTGTTTGGCACTTTTTAGATTGGACTTGCCCTTTTTGGGCCTTGAGAAATGTCCCATTTTGAGTCGAAATAGCCTCCCGCAAGGATATCTATCCTTTGGGCAGTCTTTAAATGGCCTTTCGGGTTTCTTTGAAAATGACCCTTCTGAAGGGTGCTTGTATCGATTAAGTGTCTTCCGCAAGGGCACTTGTCCTTCGAGAAGCTTCCTTTTGCATTGAACCACCCCTTTGAACTTTCCTTTGAACCATGTCTTTGAACCAAGACGTTGAACCAACCGTTGAACCAAATTTTGGTTCAACAATTCAAACAAAGCTTTGAACCGACTGACGAAGCATTTGACGTTGAACCAAAAGATGAACCAAACGTTGAACCTGTTGCTAATGCTTATCGATAATTTTTTTTGTAGAAGTCGTGAAGCCTATTGAACTTGTAGAAATGAGCCTATTGTTAGGATCTTATAGATACAATTGATTACTTTTGTGCAAGCAACTAAACACGGAATTAAACCAGAATAATAAGTAACTAGAAATCATAATCAACAAAGAATAAGAGATACAAGAAACAACAAAAACTTGTATTAAACTCTTCCAAAAGGAAATACAATTGAAGACATCTCTCTTTCTTCCACACCTCTCAGATGTACAGATCTCTTTCCCTCAAGAGTTCTCTTTCACAATTACAAACACAATTCAGCTACTTGAATTGATTCACCCTTTTTCTCATACCTATTTACATAAGCTATGAAGATCTAACCCCATTATATAATATTAGGATTCATGAGCTATGCATTCTCCACCATTAGATACACCTCTTAATCAAAGGTTCAAATCAGTCCTGCCAAAAATAGAAATACGGACTCAATACTAACAGTTAAACTTATCATGCAAACAATTTGTTCATCTACGAAAATAGACTTCTAGAACGCACAGGTGACTGACGTCGGTCCCTGTCTGCCTGCATATGACCGACATTGGCCGATGCATAACCGACGTCGACAGCCTCTGGTCGATCCCTAACCGATGTTGGTCGATCCTGATCGATGATGGCGACTATGTAGTCCAGCAACCTCTGCATTTACTCATCTGGTGTAGCTTTTAGCTCCACACCTCAACACCTATTTACAGTCTATAGATTTCTAAAAAGTTTGAAAAATGAAGAATTTGAATGCCCAAGACAAAATTTGGAAAGAGAAGATATTATTTTGGTCTGTAGGACCAAAATAATTCAAATGTTGTCCCAAAAATAGCTGACATTTTTGGGGGACAACAGCTGGCTCCAGTTGAGGAACTTCTGTCAATTATAAAAAGAACTGAAAGTAGTAGAATCCAAAATCTCCAGTGTCTTCATGTGTACCATTGGGTTACGAAGTCCTGCTACCTAGAAATGAAAGGCTTCAAAAATGGAAACAAATAAAACAAAATAGAATTAAAAACTATACATATATACATATATACATATGCAACGATCTGATACTTCAAGAGTTGAAGTGTTTTAGATGCTGCCCATTGTGGGGCAGAGAAAAGAGTGTGCCATCTTGATATTTCAGTAGAAATCTATTTTCACCAATGTGTTGATGAATTATAAATGGGCCTCTCCGAAGGAAGTCAAACTTTCTATGCATCCCTTTTGGTTCTCTCTTTTTGTCCCACAGTAGGACTTGATCCCCAATCTGGAAATCACAATTTATGGCCTTCAGATCAAAGAGTTTCTTTACCAGAGTTTGATGAGTAGCAATTCTGTCCACCACCATGGTTCTCTGTTCTTCCAACTAAGTTAGGCACATGATTCTTTTGTCAAGATAACTCTCATATGTCTGATCTTCAATGGCCTTCGCCAATTTCAAGGCTAATAACTCCAAGGTGATTGGTATCTCAGCATTAATATCGTAAAAAAGTTGAAAATGAGACATACCAATTGCCCTTTTTGGTGTGATCTTGTCTGCCCACAGAGCATCAACCAATGCTTTATGCCATGTCTTTTGATTATCATCTGCTAATTTTTTGATAATAGTTACCAAATTCTTATTGCTAGACTCAACTTGTCCATTCCCTTGTGGAAAATAATCAAAAAAATGAGAGAGTGTAATTCCATAATGAAAACATTATTGCATAATCTCTTGAGAGGTGAAACAAGTTGCATTATCAATGACAATTTTGAGTGAAACTCCAAACCTGGAAATGACATTTTCTTTGAAGAAGTTGCATACAACTTCTGAAGTAGCATGCTTAGTTGGGATAGCTTCTACCCACTTGGTGAAATAATCAATTGCTGTTAGGACATAATCATGCCCATCACTTGAAGATGGGTTTATTGTCCCAATAAAATCAAGTCCCCATTACTGGAAAGGTTCCTCTATGATTACTGGCTTGAGAGGCAGGGTAGCCAACTTGGGTCTTCCAACAAATTGCTGATAGAGTGCACATTTTCTCACCCACTTATGTGCATCTTGGAAAAGAGTTGTCCACTAATACCTGGCTCACAAAATCTTGTGAGCAGTCACAAAAGCTGAAAAATGTCCTCCACAGGCTAGATTGTGGAAAGATTTCAAAAGCTGGGTTTGCTGCTCTTTGTCTACACAGCGAAAGAATACTCCATCTATGCTTCTCTTGTACAGGCCGTTATCCCAAAGGATAAAATTGGTAGCTTTCAACCTGATAGTCCTCTTTTCTTTGTAAGACAAATGAGTAGGACATTCACCATAAGTCATAAAATAGGCAATACCTGAGTACCATTCATTGGTAGTGGAGACAAAAAGGACTGTTGGATTATTTTCCACTTCAGCTTCTTCATGATGTGTATCTTCTGGCTTATTGTCAGCCATCAATTTGCATAGGCCTTTACCTCTAACCAGCTTTGTTGGCTTGATATCCAGATCAAATTCTTGGATCTTTGCAATCCAATTATCTCTCTTTGTGCCAAACTCTTGCTGAGTTAATATAGACTTCACTGTAGTGTCAAGAACTAAGGCATTAATATGTGAATTCAAAATATAGAAGTGGAAATATTTGGCTGCTTTTACCAACACATAAGCGTGCTTCTCTATATTTTAATATTTCATCTCATGAGTTTTGAGAGGGAAACTCATAAAAGAGATGGGGTATTCCATACTTTCTTTGCCCTGTTGAACAAGAATCACTGAAAGAGTATGCTTAGACGCAGAACTGTATATGATGAAATCTTTGTGGTAATCTTGACAAACCCAAGTAGGAGCGTGAGCAATGGCAGTCTTGATATCTTGAAATGCTGATTTACCTTCTTTAGTCCAGCTGAAGATAGTCTTCCCTTTTATCATGTTCACAATATGTCTAGTCTTCTCACCAAATTTGGGGATGAATCTTCGTAAGAAATTCACCTTTCCAAAGAAAGAATGAACAACATTCGTATTTGTAGGTAGATTAAGCTCTTGAATAGACTTGACTCTGTTTGAGTCAATCTTTATGCCTTCTTTGGACACAATGTGTCCAAGGAGTTTCCCCTCTATTACTCTAAAAATAGACTTTTTAGGATTTAAAGAAATACCATACTGGTGGCAGCGCTCTAGCACTTGCTGTAGGTGGCATACATAATCAGATCGATGCTTTGAAAAGACAGTCAAATCATCAAGGTATACCACTATAAATTTACCAATCTCATCTTTGAAAGCCAAATTCATAGCTCTCTGAAAAGTAACACCAGCATTTATTAGACCAAAAGGCATTCTCCTATATGCAAATGTACCCCAAGGCGTGGTGAATGTAGTCTTGTGTTGGTTTGTTTCACTAACTTCAACTTGATTATAATCTGAAAAACCATCCAACATTGATAACATCTCTGCATCTGTCATTATTTGAAGCACTTGATCCATAATTGGCAAAAGATAATTATCCTTCAAAGATGCTTGATTCATATTTCTAAAATCTACACAAATGTGAATTTTGCCATTCTTCTTCTTTACAGGCACTATGTTTGCAATCCATGTAGAATGATGGATTGGGAAAATGATTCTAGCATTTAACATCTTTTGTATCTCAAACAGAATAGTTCTTGACATTTTTGGATTATACTGTCTGGATTTTTGCTTATATGGCATTGAGTCAGCCTTGAGAGGAATGTTATGGCAGATTTCATTTGGTCTGAGAGACTTCAAGTCTTCATAAGAATATGCTAAGACATCCATGTACTGACAGACTAAAGAAGTGAACTTGAATCTTTCTTCAGGGGTGCAGCACTTACCAATATTGATCATCTTGGAATTTTTTTCAGTAGACAGATTCACTTAATCGAATCCTTGAGAGAAACTCGAGTCTATTTACTATTGTTTAATGAATCTATCATGTTTGTCAAATAGCTTTTCAAGAGAAACCAGGCCTTTGAGAATTTTGTTTCCTTTCAGCTGTAATAATTCTTCATTTATATCTAAATAGGATTCAAAAACAGATTCAGACTTCTGAGATTCACTGCCTTCAAAATATAGCTATTTAAAATTGTCTTTTCATTCCAAGAAAGCAATGATTTGATGATCATCATTGAACACTTGCCAATGATCAACATTGTCAGGAACACTTGGCCTATAAACCAGCTCAATAGTATACCTGTCTTCTTTGAAATTTGAATGAGGAACTAAGAGAGTTCCTGAAACATCAAGTGCATCAGCTCTGTCATTCGACTCTCTAAGTATGGCATAAATATTGAAAGCATCAAAACTTTCAATTTGGTCTCAAACCAAGTTATGATAGTGGCGTAATCTTTCATTCTTAGTTTGGTATAAATTCCTCACTTGGCAAACTATTAATTCAGCATCCCCTTTAGCATGAAGAATTTTAATGCCTTTTTTTTTAGCAGCCTTCATGCCCAACAACAAAGATTCATATTCAGCTGTATTGTTAGTATTGCTGAACTGTAATTTGTAAGATGAAGGGAACATATCTCCTTTAGGAGATATCAAAACAATCCTAGCCCCTGAATCGGTAGAAGAATAGCTAACATCAAATTCCAAAGTCCATATTTCATCTAATACTGACTTTTCTTCATAAAAAATGGAGAATCCTTTTTGGTCTGTACTACAGCCTACCAATTTTTCTGTTGTTTTTATTGAATTGATTTCTGAGTTGATACTTTCAGGTGTTTCATGCACTTCATCTATAGACAAAAAATAATTACCCATACCTGCGGATTCAAAAAGAATTTGAGCTTCAAGGGTTGATGTTTGAGTAACCATAAATTTTGCTTCCTTTTCAGGGAGCAATCTCTTCATAATGCCTTGGATGAGGATCCTTGCCTCAGATAGATCCATGCTTAATTCACCTCCTACGTCCTTGCAGAAATTTCATCCAAGAAAAATGCCATAAGATGTTAGGACATCAGCCACCAAGACAGTCATCTTAATTATCTTGGCTGAAAAGGCTGCAAATGCAAATTGGGCATCTTTGATTTGTCCCAGCAATGGTACTTGCTTATTCTCCATGGAGAAACATCTCCCAAATGTCTTGGTCAGTGTGAGACCAAGGGATTCAGCCATTTTAGTAGGCATGACATTGTCTGAAGCTCCAGAATCAATGATGCAGTTATTCAGCTTATATCTATTTATCAACAATGTGACATACAAAGGTTCAGTCTTACTAGGAGCAATATGGGGAGTGGTGACAAGGTTGTTCCTGGTGGGTGCATTTTTAGCAGCATCTGTGTCACCTTGGGGATCATTCGTTCAACAGGGATGTTTTGATTTTTAATACATTGAACCAATCTATCTAATTGCTCAGGATGGGACTGCAGAAATTCAAATTCAAACATTTGAATTTTGGTTCTCTTTACATGGTCAATGATATCAAATGCCTGGAATGAGCTAGGAGTAGAGGATGGGAGTTCATCCTTTTGATTTTTTATAGGTGGAGGATTGGACTAAAAAATTGAAGTAGAAAGCGTAATAACATTTGGGGTATTTACCTTTCTTGAAACCATCGGGTCTTTTGGCTGGAAAGGAAGAGTGGATCCATGCTTAGCAATTGAAATTGCTGATTGAGGTCGCTCCTCTGCTTTCTCTTTATCAGCTTGTTGAGCTGATTGATTTTTAAATCGGTTCTGGGTTCATCCTGATAGTTCAGGAAACTAATATGGGAGTCGCCAGCTAATTCTTCTTCTTCCTCAATAAAGATATTAACATCATCTTTAGGATTTAACTCGGACTAGAATGAAAAATTCATTTCAACTTCAAGATATCCGACTATTGAGTTATTTGGAGGCACTTCAAGGGCAAGATTCCTCTATGGGGGAGGAAGGTGATTTTGCTATCCCTAATTCCTGGTAGCATTGCCTTGATACGCCTAATTTTAGAAAGTTCTCCTGGGCATATCTCTATATGCAGGAGCAGGTAACATCTTTTGTGCCACTTGTTTTCTCAGAGCTAGCATTTTATTTGCTAGCTTTTGTACGATTGGGTCAGTAGTGACTGCAGGGGAGTACTCAAAAGATGAAGAGGATTTACCTTTATTAGGGTCTCTCCTTATCTTTCTTACTAAGATAAGGTCATCTTCTACCTCAGTAGCCAAGTCTTGAGCAATAACAAGGTCTATGTGTCTAGCCCGTTTCAACAAGAAACTCACTTCAGGCAGTTGTGAGTTGATGAAGAAGCATTTGAGGTTCTGAGGTGTTGGCTGGGTTACCAAGGGAATCTTGTGTCTCAGCTTATCAAACCTAGCAATAAAATCCCTCATAAGCTCTTGAGGCTCTTTCTTCATCTGAGTAAGTTGAGCCAGCAAGGCATGTGCATCTTTTGTAGGCTTGATCTTGGCTTCAAATTTATCTTTTGAGGTGTCCCAATCAGTCACTGACCTAGCCTACAGGTGGTAGAACTAGTCAGTAGCAGTGCCTTGAAGCATCTCTATGAATAGCCTAACCGCTATATCTTCAAATTCCACCCCTATTACCCCGCAGGCTATGCTAAAAGCTGCAATGTGTTCATCGGGATGAACCTTCCCATCATCGAAGAATTTAGGGAAATTCTTCCTTAAACTGTGTGAAAGCTCATGCAGAGGTGGAGTCAAATTTAGGGGACCAAAAAAATTACCCCAGGGTCCTTGAGCCATGACTTGATTATGCAAAAGTGCAATTACTAATCCAGGTGGAGTGTGGAAAGGCAAGGCTCGACCAGCAGTTCGTCCAAGGTGAGATTGTGGAGGAAATAAATCAAAATTATTTTGTTGTGCCAACTCAAAATTAGGGTCTACAACACCTTGAGATTTCTAGCCTCTGGTATATTGTGAAGTTGCTAGATTGTAGAACAAAAATTGCAAAAGAGCAGGCTCTGCTTCAGCTTGAAGTTAGAGACTTCAAATTGTGCGCTCTTTCCCCAATGGAGTTACCAAAAATTGTTGGTTGAATATTTTTTCGATCAGCATACTAATAAAAAAATAGGTCTGATTAGCCAAAGTAGGAAGATAAGTCATCCAAATGTGTAGTTCTACCACATCAAAAAGACACTAATCTCTCCTCTCATCAAGGAGAGGTTCCTATAGGTATGCTATATATATATAAATAGAAAATAATACTCATGGGTGGGACAAACCATCCATCTCTCTTCTTTCAGAGATGATGCACGTGGATCAAAGGAAAAAGTTAGGGAAAATGACAGGTAGTACTCCTCTTCTTTTAGAAGTACTATTCAACAAACCACAAGAATACTCCTGGCAGTAACAACAAAATGTAGCAAAGGATGTAATAACTAACAAATCAAGATGCAGCTCAAAGTCTTCACTTGGATTGCTCGAGAGTAAGATACGAAGGACAATGAGGGCACAAAGTCGCCTCAAGGTCCTTTATACAGAAATGAAAAGAAAACAAACTAAAGGCGATTATGGGGGCACAAAGTCTCTCCACAGTCGATTCTTTAGGACACCTTTTTTAACTACTGTCACTAATTTTGCTTGTTGAATTAAAGGAACAAAAGATATATTGAAGAAAAAGACATAAGAACGATTTCCTCAATAACAAAGATATTACAGCACAAAGTCTGAAAAACCAATTGCTTTCTTATTCCAGTAACAAAATATGATCAATAATCTGAGCTCAAAGTCTCAGCAATGCCTTACAATTTGGGCAGAGTTTCATTCTCTGGTGTTAAAAAAAAGAGATCCTTATTCTAATAGAAGAAAGTCCCTTATATAGCCTCTTCAAGAAGGACTTGGGAACAATCAATACATCATTTTGCGTTGGAATCTGTTAAGAAGACATGCTGAAACTTGGGGGCACTTTACCCATTTGATTTTATTAATGCAAGGAAATAAGTCACGCTTATTGAAAGTTTGTAACTTTCAATGTTCCACCTGGTGATCTGATCTTATCTTCATCGTTCCTCATTGTCTGGCTAATTGAATCGGGTCCTGGATTTAATTTACTGTTCTGTTCTTTCTTCGCTTTCTGCTGGTCTTGGCTTTGAGATCTGTGATTGTATTTTGGTCTGTATGTTTAAAAGATCAACGGCTAATTCACTGAGTTGAATTTGACATTTTCGGGCGCATCATTCCTTTGTCTTCTTTCAGCTTTTTAGTTTGGCACTTTTCAAATTGGACTTGCCCTTTTCAAGCCTTGAGAAATGTCCCATTTTGAGTCGAAATAGCCTCCTGCAAGGATATCTATCATTCGAGCAGTCTTTAAATGGCCTTTCAGGTTTCTTTGAAAATGACCCTTCTGAAGGGTGCTTGTATCGATTAAGTGTCCTCCACAAGGGCACTTGTCCTTTAGGAAGCTTCCTTTTGCATTGAACCGCCCCTTTGAACTTTCCTTTGAACCATGTCTTTGAACCAAGACATTGAACCAACCATTGAACCAAATTTTGGTTCAACGGTTCAAACAAAGCTTTGAACCGACTGACAAACCATTTGACGTTGAACCAAAATATGAACCAAACGTTGAACCTGCTGTTGATGCTTGCTGATAAATTTTTTTGTAGAAGTCGTGAAGCCCGTTGAACTTGTATAAATGAGCCTGTTTGCAGTCCGTAGATTTCTGAAAAGTTTGAAAAATGAGGAATTTGAATGCCCAAGACAAAATTTGGAAAGAGAAGAGATTATTTTGGTCTGTAGGACCAAAATAATTCAAATGTTGTCCCAAAAATAGCTGACATTTTTGGGGGACAACAGGAGGCATCCATGTTAGTCCTAAGTTCCAGTGGTGGTTACTTCGTTATGTTTGGAAATAATTATGTAGAACTTCATTATCTCAAAGTCGCATCCCTTACATACTAGTTCAAGCTTGGCTTTATAGAACTTAGAAACATCTTTGTGCCAGGGTGGAGGGCGCATGCCAGGTGCTGAGCTGGAGCCTTGGTTGATCATTCTATCAGCTCCATCACCTTGCACCCTTTTCACTCCAATCACCACATGAATCCACTTATGAAGATGCCCTAAAAAATTGGGTGCCAAGTAATTGCCTACAAGTTGGCGCAAGATCTACGAAGATTCCTTCAACTAGTGCAAAAGGTGCCAAAATAATAATCATTCTAAATGATCACCTCATGCTGAGATATCTACTGAGTTGGCACATATTCATTCTTATCTAAAAAGGGGCCCAACATCATGAGATAAATTTTTAATGCTTTAGACCTATAAGAATACTTCTCCGATGACTAATATTGAAATAGGGAAGAATAGGTCAGTATTAAATACTTGAGAGGTGTTTTTTCTTGGTAAGTGTTAGATGTGTGCATGAATAATACTTGGAGATAATTAATGGTCTTTGACTTGTATTTATACAAAATATTTTGAAAATAATATCATGGAGAGTTAATTAAGACAAATAGATCGATCCATATATATTGAAAAATTAAAAATTTGAGTGTTTGTAAAGTACGAACACTAGCATTAGAACTAAAACACTAGTGTCGACGTTGATGTCTCAGTCTAAACATTAGTGTATAGGAGAATAGAGATTTTTTGAAGCTCTATAACTAACAGTGAAGGATATATTGAAGGTTTTAAACATATTATGGGTTATATGTGTTCTGGGTAATCATAATATCAGGGTTGGACCATAAGATAAACATTTGGGCATAGTGATATGGAAAACATGAGCCTTGCAATAGTGGGAAAGTCAAGAACTGAAGGGTAAATCCTAGGGTGATATTTGTCAAGTGTGGAAGACTAGTTCATCTTGTAAAATCCATATTTGAGTATCTACAATTATCAACATTTGCATCATATTCATTATCTACTATACCTTCTTGCATAACAATATGATCCTTTGCATTGACATTGCTTTGAATAATTGGATCGTTTTTAGGCTTTTTTATTTGTGTAGTAACAATAAGTTACAATAAACATATCCTTGTAGGTGTAGTATTATATTCTTAAACCTTGAGATATTTTGTCTAGGGTTTAAGATTTAGTTGTTTCTTTAATGTTTCCTTGTGCAAAACTTTTTATTGAAATTTTTGTTGTGTGGATAATAAACATCTTGTCCAATTGTAATGACTTTATCTTTATGCACAAATTTTAAACATTGGTTTGAATAAATAGGATTTCTATTAATTTATATATCCATAGTCTATCGAAAAACACATGGTAAGATCCATTATTGGGCACCACATGAAATAATGTTTAAACTATCATAAGACCTACGGTAATATGAAAAATAAAAAAACCAATTATCTCTCAGCTACTAATGCCCTCATATCCCATGATTATTATTGAATCATTTGCTAAATATCTTCAATAGATTTCAAGACCATTGATAAATTTTTCATTACATAAATTAATACTTGAACAATTATCAACCTTAACTCTATCTTTCTCTTGTCCAAGTTCACGTACAAAATATCTTATGAATAAAGGCCCATTTTATGAGCTATCATTTGGAATTTTATTATCATGAAACATAATTTAAGCAACTGTCCTCTTCAATGTAATTGTACTAATCACACTAATAAATCCATCAAGTGAATGTGAATTAGGAGCTTTTGTTGATTTTATTTAACCTTGTTGATCTATCAAATAAACATTTATGTGATCCTTTGGCTGAGTATTATGATTGGGAAGAGGGTTGATAAAAAAAAATTGATTGTTTGGTGGAGTCAATGATTTAGTCAAATTGTTGTTTATCCCTTCTACTTTAACTTGTGTTTCAAGATAATGCATCTATTTAAATTATGTAGATCAATAATTATATAGTAGTCAAAACATATATTTGCATCATAATTCATAGACAATGGTCTTGAAATATCTAATTCTCTAGTGGGATGCAAAGTAATCATATTACACTCAAACACTATTTTCAAGACATTATGTGGATCATCAGTTAACCTTGTAAATTGCTTAGCTCTCTTTTTGAGATAATATTAGCTTATTGGGTAGTTTTTATATAACATTGACTAAATTATTAGCATCACTCGTAGTCTTTAAAGCATTTCCATTACTTTTATCCTTGAAATTTGAAATTTGTCTTGTTTTGAAACTTGGAACCACTATAAGTTGGAACATTTGACCCATACTTAAGCAAATTTCCCTCTAAAATCTTTATCTAGTCAAAGTATCTAATTACATGACAAAGCTCATAAAATGGATGGTAAGTGTTGAAGACCATTTTGTCCTCAATAATTGGAAGAAAACCTTGGGAGATGATACATTTAAGTTTATTATTTGGTAGTTGGTGAGTCATCTTGGTAACCATAGTCTGAAATATAAGCACATGTTAGTAGTCTTATTTGACCCTTGTTTGATTTGATAAATTTGTGAGAATATAAATTTTATATGAATTTTGATTCAATATCATTATAAGTGGCCTTACTTTTTCACTTTTGAGACCTTTCAGAAAGAACTTAATCTATTTTTTAAGACGTAGAACGTATGCAACATATTGGTCATTTCAAGATTCAAAATAGAAGCTGAGGTAGAATAGGTTGGAATAGAATCACTTTACAAAGTAGAATGACTAACAAAGTGTGATATAATTTGAGAAGTGTTATAATACAAATATGATTAAACAAGAGGAAATTAAGAAATAAATAGGGAATTTTAAATAAATTGAGAAATAGTGGGAGTATATTAAAAATTTTGAATAATTTTAGAAGCATTCATATAATTTTTAGAAGCAGCAACATAACGATAGTGGAAACAATATAAATAGGAGTATGATTAGGTTTAGAATAAATTTTAGAAATGACCACATGACCAAGCAGAGGTAGCAATAGATTATATAAGGTAGTTTCCTTATCTACATTATGAGCACTCATATATATTGTCTACCTTATAGGGTACCTTTTGCACCTTATCCTCTGTTTGAGCCTTTTAATCTAGGGTTTATCTTGCAAATTCTTTCAATACACTCATAAATCCAACTATCTCACTAGGGTGTGTCATTAGATGTTTCCTGAAATGTGCAAAATTTTCTTTGTTGCCTTATTTATCTAAGAAAAATTATTGATTGTGATCTATTTTACATGCATTATCAATATGAGATCCATTCGTTAAAAAAATTATAATTCAAATGTACACAATTATCATTTGCAACAAAAAACATAATTGATAGAGCAACACTAGATACATTTTCATATTTTATTTTCATTTTCAAGTAAGATCTAGAATTAACCAAATGAAATCAACATAGTTACTATTAATCCTAGCACTCTTCTTAATTAGATTCTTAGGTCCTATCTATTTTGGTTGTGTAAGACAAGATCAAACAATGAACACACACACCGTACCAAAGACTTAGGGTTTGAAAAATAATTAACCCAGGGTTTGGAATAACACCAAAGAAGCTATGACTAACATATTGAAACTAATGTAATGGAAAAAAACCTTAAAAACATCATATAAATAGGATGCAAGACAATACATGCCCACCAAAATATATTATAGATAAATGGGTATCAATCAAATTGAAACACGCATACCCATAACATTTAATTAGGTCTAGATATATACAAAATATGGAATAAACCAAACTTAATTTTTTAAAACCAAAGCAATGAATGAAAAAAAGGAGGGTTTAGAGAAGTAAATTGAATATAAAGAGATTTGGAGATAGTCACTAATCTCTAACAATAAAAATTAGGGTTTGGTGGCAAGATACACGAACTTTTAAAACTTGTGGTAGATGAAGGACCTTATTTAAACTGTCACATTCCATTTTTGGTCGCCAAAACCATATTGAGTACACTTTTTTGGAAGTGTCAAGAACAGAAAAAATTAATGATTGTGTTCATCATATCTGGGGCTCCAAAAACTTCGCATAGTTTTTTCGAACTTTACATTGATCATTGGGAGATTTTACTTCTTATTTAATCCCTAATTACAAAGTTGAACCTAAAAATAATAAGGAAAATGATGTGTTTTGGGGTCCACACTACACCAAACAAAAGCTTAGCTTCCTTGATATTCGTCACGCCCCTCAATCTACACAATATTGAAAACAACATTGTAATAAATACCATAATTCTTTAGCTAAAAAAACTAGATTAATACAATTTGTCGCTAATATGATCTTCAGTTTACAATTAATACTCTCTAAATATTTGCTTCGTTTCTCTAGAATGCTTGTAAATGCTCAATAAACCATCGTAAAAATAAATGCTAGATGTTTTTTCAAATGCTCTATGATATCTATGTATTTATAAGTGACTTGAATTCAAATTATGACCATATTGGCATAAGCCGACATCAAATAGTCGAAAAAGTGAATAAGATGAGGTATACCTAACGGACCTAAAACATCCAAACCTCGAAAAATATACCAAGCATGTTTATGAAGGATTATCACAAAACCATAAAAACATGTGAAAAAAAATGAAAAAAAAAAATGCACAATACCAAACAACAAAATGTACTAATAACAACTAATTCAAATCAATACTATATAAATATTTAAAAAAAAGAACACATAATTTAAATTGATAATCAACAAACATACAAATACCTCAAAACCTAAATATATACTTTATCGCATAAATGATGCCAAGTCAACGTGAAATGCAATGCTTGTCTATGAAGCTATTCAAAGGCTCATAGAATGTCTTCGCATACAAGTATAATGATGGGAGGACTTCATGCGTAGAATGAAAACTTTAGGAAGGTTTGCTTAGATAAAGGTCCCATACAAATTATTTCTTCTCAGTTTTCCAAAATAATTTAAAAATTAATTTGTAATAACCATGGTCCAATGATATAAACATCTTAGTGATGTCCGGCAAGTTTCATGAAATAAGTTTTGAAACTATTTCATTTGTATTTAAAAAGAAAAAATTAACAAAATTTGATAATAAGAGTGGGTGTTAAAAATCTAGACCTCTCATTTTCCAAGGAATCAAATTGTTCCCAATAAACTTGCTATCTCCTTTTTTTTTTCCCATATAAACTTGCTATCTCCTTTTTTTTTAATCATATAAACTTGCTATCTTGTTTTTAAAAAATATAAATAAATTTATATATATATATATATATATATAAAAGATTAAAATCCTGCATTTATATGATTAAGTGTAGACACTTAAAAATGATGTGTTAAAAGGTTGTGATTTCATTAGGAAAGTTATTTGGTTTGTAAATAGTTCACCAAGGATTTATTTTTTAAAAATGTAAAGACCTAATACTATAAAAGATGAGATTAAGTTTAATTCTTGAATGAATTTAATAAAATAGATATCCCTCAGTTCTTGGCGCTAAGTAAAAAAATTGATCAATCCAAAATAAAATCTATATATTTATTAGTCATTAAATTACATGATCTTAGGTTGTTTATGTATTTGTTAATTATCAATCCATATTAGACATTATTAGTGCGTTTTGTTTCATGTCATTGTGTTTCCTCTTATTTTCGCTCCTTTCTATCTCACTCTCTCTATTTTTAGTGTTTCAAGTAGTGTCTGTGAAGTGTCGTGGATGCTCTTGGGGTTTTGATACATACCATTAAACACTAGTTTGTATCTTATTGGAACTATTTCAATCATTGAGGTTTGTTTGTTTCAATATTGTTAATGTCTAGAGTCTTGACATATATCAATATAGTTTGATTATTCTATAGTTTAACGCAGGTCCTAAAACTTTTTTTCCCATATAAATTCTCAAAGAATGTTGTCCAATTAAAATCGGAATAAGATATTTGTTTTACAAGTCATCGCAGTTAAAGTCTCAAAAATAAAGAAAGGTTTTTAGAGATTAGGACCATATGAATGGAATTGTCAAATCAAATTTAACATGTTTACATTTTGTCAAGAGCATCCCTGTCACTTTATACCATTAGGAGAAGAGAGGAAGTCCCTGGGAGACTTCTTTGATCATTGTCAAATTTATGGGTCAGGGTATTATCAGGGTGCACATTGATATTGTTACCTTCTAATGACTACCATTAAATAATAAAATAAAATCAGAGAAATCTAAACCCAATTTTTAGGATTGATCACTAGTTTACACATATTAGATATAAGTTAATTAATTGTAACTGAGTATTTGTGTTCTAATTTAATGTAAATCCATTTACTCATATTAAATTTTGGTGGACCCACATTATATTATAGGGAACCTTAGTCTGCCACATGTTTTGTAAACTAACGTGTGTTTTAGGGTTAGATCTTGCTTGATTTTGTACTAAATTTAATTTCCTTATGGTAAATTTTGATGGTTGGTATGGTTGTATAATTTATATTTTTTAATTATAAAATACAATCAATATTATTAAGAGATCATATTGGATACAAGGTAAAATTTTAGGTAGACCATTAAGAATTATTGAGATTTAAATTACTTATTTATTTAATCTTTTTTTTTTCATATATTAATATTTGAAAAGTAACATTGAGCCCTACTCGTGTCCATTTTTTAAATTATTTTTGTATTATGTTTTAATTTTTCAATTAAAAAACATGACGACCCATTAAAGTTTAAGGGCAATCACATGTGAAAGCTCACTTAAATAATTGTAAATGTTTGTTCACGTTGATGATTTGCGTAGTGATTGTTTTGAAGAACAATAGCATCCAACATCAAGAAGGCTTCTAAGATCAATCTCTACACCTATTTCTTAACCCAAAAAAAAATACTTGTTTTGTAATTGCAATATCAATAAATATCGTTCAAAAAAAACACCACCACCACCACCAATATTATTACGTTAGAACCTAATGGAAATAGATATATCCTTAATTTTATCAGAAAATAAATGTACAATCCAACCGTACCGAGTGCATAAAACGGCGTTCACAATTTACAACAGTACAGGGTTACTGGTCCAGAGGTCAGAAGAGTGTCCAAGTTAAGGATAACCCTTGGCATTGGGACGGCCATAAGCATAATAGGCAGAGGTCCTGTGGCTCCTGAAAGCGCAGCAACCCACGGAATAGACGGCGATGAGAAATATCAACATCACAATATTCAGCGCGGCCACCTTCCGCCAGTCATGCTTTGCGCTCGCCAACACCCCCGCCTTGCAAGAATTACACCCGTAGCACAGCACGTCCTGTTCGTTGTTCCACCTGGCACAGTCACCATCCGACGTGTCACTCGCAGGCGGCGGAACCCCTTCCCAGTACGTCGCGTTCCTGTACACGTACCCGCACGAGCTCGGCGGCTTGCAGCAGCCCGACTTCAAAACAAAATAAACAATAAAAAAAAAAATCAGGCCACCCTGGGAATCGAACCCTCGCCACAGAGAACCCCCCAAACCCCCACTCTAAACACACAATAATACTGTTTTAAGAACAATGTGTAAAAGAAAATCAACAGTTCGCCTCTACAGACCTGAATTGGGGACAGATCTCTCTGGTAAAACTCCGCGGCAACATGGTTAACGTCGTCCCGGCCAAGGCTTCTGCAAACCTTGGCGTCGCGTATGCAGCTCTCTATTTTTCTCCAGTTGTCGGCATTTTGGACCCTTTTCTGCAACCACTGGGAGTAGTCCCCCAGGCGGTACTCCTTGTAGCCTTTGCCTGAAGCCAGCTGCCCCGCTCCTTTATTTGTGACCACGAAGGCGAAAACGGTGAAGCAAAAGAGCCCGATTATGAGCAAAAACATGACAAACAAATAGATCCACAGCAGCCACGAAACCCTGAAGCAGGCCCCGATGAACCCCGCCAGAGAGATCATCATTATGAAAACCCCGACGATTATGATGGGACCTTGCAGAAATTCTTCGCAGTCGGTCCCGTGCCTGGTGAACAGCCATATGCCCAACCCTAAGATCGGGATCGACAGCAAAAGCACCACAAAATTCAGGATCCCCACCACACTGTTACTGATGCTGTGCATTTTGTTCGAAACACAAAAGGATAAGTGAAAAAACCTGCGAGGAGGTGTTTATAAGCTCACATTCGGGCTCTAATGGGCTCGAACCCTTAACCTCCCGCGGAATTATGAGCAACCTCGTGTGCAGCATGAGCGGCTCTCAGCTTCTCAAGGGGTCTGCCTTATTCATAATTTTGAGGGAAGAAGTATTATTGTTTGACTGTGCGCGGGGGTTCGAATCCCGTGCACCTCGGGTACCATTGCTGCCAAACCTTTCCTTTTTGATAACGTATTAAAATTAATATTCGGTTTAGTAAGAAAAGATGCGGTTATCGGAATGAGGATTTTGTTTGTATTTTATTCTTTAAATATATAGGCGAAGGTTGGTTTTTTTTTTTTTTTTGAATAATTTTAATGGAGGTCAGTTTGTAGAAGTTTATAAGGATATAATGTTTTTCTATTTATAATATATATTTGATTGAGGTGGTATAGATCCGATGCTATGACATGTGATCTTTATTTGTAAATAAAGATGCTTTCACCATCAAACAAACTTAAATTTTCATATATATATATAAGTTAACATTAAGTTTTGAGTTTTATTTATTTTTTAAGAAAAATGTTTTCATATATTTTGGAAGGTAAATTAGTCATGTCTAGATTAAATTTGATGGTTATATAGATGTATTTATTTATTAACATTATTTAATAAAATTTATGTAGAAGTGTCTTTATTTTTTTGAAAGATTATTACTTTTTCTATCTCATTCATTTTAGTAATGTTATTTCAAAAAGGGGTAAAATATATGCACTTAAATTTGTTTGGTTGATTTATTGTCACTAATATTATTATTAGTTGACACTAATATCGCTAATTCCATCTAATAATCACTAATCTCACCTAACTTCGTCTAATTCATCATTATTAATCTCATTCTAATCATTTCTCTAACATTTCTTCATCTACTAATCTTATATCCTCCCATAAATCAACTAGTCCTTCTAATATGTCATTTATCATCTAATCTTATTCTAACCCCATTTATGCATTATAATTCCAATCCCACCTACCCTAGCCTACTCTCCTACACCCCTAACTCTCTAGAACCTCCTAATCACATGACTAATCATCAACTAATTGTCATTAGGCTTCCAAAAAGACTCTAGAAGCTTCTACCTCTAGAACATTCCCTCTTCTAGAATCATCCAAGTAAATTTTAATGCCTTGAATAATTCTCCGTCATTGATCTCACTATACCTAACTTGGAATTTTGTCCATTGATTCTCCCTCCTTCCTCTATTTAAATCAGCGAACCCTCCATTACCAAACTAATTATGAAATCTATGAGCTTTCATGCTATTATCTTAATCTTTTAGTCAAGCCATTAAAGATACATTTTGTCCACAATCTGAATCTCTTGTAAGTAATTCCACATCTATAATCTTTGGCATTTTTTAATCTTGTTTGGAACATTTAGCTTTAGATTTATAATGTTAGTATGAATGTTTCATTATTTATTTGAATTATAATCTAATGACTCTAAATTCATGAAGTAGATGGTAAATTTAGGTGTTTTTGATATGATTTGTATATTATAATCTAATTGTTCAAATTTATTAATCATGGCAGAGTATTTATATTTTTTAATTGTAAAATACAATCAATTTTTTTTGGAGACTATATTAAATGCAAAGTAAAATTTTAGACAAATTATTAAAAATCAAAATAAATATATTTTTTTCTCTAATGTTTCTTTATTTTACTATAAATTATTAATATAAAAAATCATTAAAATTTAAAATAAATATATTTTTTCTATTTTTTTTAAATTACAAATTATATTAATATTTGAAAAGTAATATTCAATAAATTATCGTCATAAAAAATCATGACAAAAATAATTGATCGTCAAATATATCCATTTCTAAAATACTTTTTATTCTACTTTAATATCATTTATCATTTTTATTAAATATTATTATATTTTTTTAAATGTAAAAAACATGTTTTCAAAAAAAAAAAAAGGTTTGGAGAGCCAAAATTATTTAAAATGAACCATATATAATAACTTAATTGAGCAATTAATTGTCATTCCATCAATGTGTCCCATCATTTAAATTTTTACTAATATTATTATTTATATAATAATCTTTTAATAATTTTATTATGATGAAGAAATAAAGACTAACGTGTCTCTTTGTTTATGTTTTAAGTATTTATTAATTTTCTTATGGTAAAGAAATTGCTATTAATGAATTTATATTAATTAAAAATATTGTTATAAAAATTTTCAGTCTTTTTTTTTTTTAACAATTGTTTTATATGGAGAAATATTCATTTTGTTAAATTTATTTTAAAAACATTTAAATATCTTTAAATCTATATTTTATTATTTTAAATTATAAAATTATTTTTATAGTAAAATAATAAGAGGGTTTTTATGATAGTTATCCTTCTTCAAGTATTAATCAGAATTATTATTGTTATGATAAATGAAAAATGCACATATAGATGTATGTTTAGTTGTGCTTCCAAAAACTTTGTACACATGAATAAAAATTGGCTCTCTTGGAGTACGCTTAGTTGCAACATCATTAGGGCTTCCTCTTTTGGAGCATGCACATGACTTTTAAATATGATGTACAGGGCAACATTTTTTAAAATTAAACCCAATTCAATACTTGTTATGTGACATTAGCTCATTTGCACACAGTCAAAAACTATCAAAAATTTGTCAGACAATGTTGGAAATATGTCAGAAAATAGAAAGAGCCTTCGTTGGGCTTAGGTAGCAGTGAAGCCTGCTATAAATATCAATATGGACAGGCCCAAGGCACCCTTGAGCATGCTTGGAGCCCATTTTTACAAGCCATATGCATGGCACTTAAATGTAATTATTTGTTGTGCTATGCTTTTTCGTATCATATGGATGTAATGAATTGTTGTGATTTGCTTTTAGTTGGTCATTTGAACATTCTTTGAGAAGTTGCCTAAATTGATGACAAGGAAGCTAAAAGCCTATTGAAGTTCACCCTGTTTTGTCAGTATGATTTTTCAACCCTAAGACATAGTTAGATACGAAACATTAATAAAGATGAAAGTACAATGTTTTATATATAATATATATTTTTGGATTGAAAATCTTGTTTTTATATGGATTAGATGTACAAAATGTCCCTTTGATTTAGTGTCAAGGATTGAGGGGTATCCATTCATTGGTGTACAAAATATTTTTTGCTTTGTGTTAAAGATTAAGGGGTATTCATTCGACCAAATTCATCCAGAGTACAACCCTGATCTCATCCCTTATAATATCCTTTGAAATTTATACCTTAATAGATAACTAGACAACACCTTTTACACCATCATCTCTAATCCACTTGATTATGATATAATAATTATAATATCATCATTTTATTTTTAAAAATTATTATTTTTTAAATCAAATATTTTTTAATATAATTATAATATATTTTAAAATTATTTAGAAGACATTAAATCTTAATTAATTTATCAAATCAATAATATATACTCTTCATTTCATATTATACTTCAAGAATTAATCACTAATAGAAAAAAAGATTACCAAACATTTTAAAGAAAAAAGCATTTCCCCTTTCAAGTATGGAACTTATTTATTTAGATGGCATTTGTATACTTGGATATTATTTTATATGAACATTCATATTAATTTAATTGAACATTTACTTTGTCCTTTTAATATCAATCCCTTTTAAGTAATGTTAGAACAATAAAGAGGATGTTAGCATATTAATTATTGAACTCATACAAAGAATGTTAACATGTCAATTATTAAATTAAATTAATTTATAAATTAAAATAATATTTGAAATTGAATAAAATTTTAATATTTATATTATATAAAGTTTATTTTTTAATAATCAAAAGAAAAAAATATATATTATATAAAGTTCAAAGGATAATTAAATAAATATTTTTATAAAATATTAATGGTAATTTTATGTAATTTAATATGATAATAAATATTTTTAAATTAATTAGTGTATAATATTATTATTATAAATATTATTAGAATATTAATAAATCATTATAAAATTTGTACAAATTTATATAATATTTAAAATTAATTAAAATTTTAATATTTATATATTATAAAATTTATTGTTTAATAACTATTATTAATTTTTAAAAATTAATAATATAATAGAAAAAATAATTTATAGTTAAAAAATATATTAAAAATTAATAAAAACATATTTAACTATGAAACATTACACATTGCAGGTTTTTTTTTTAATTTGAATCAATAACACATTTTATCATGTAAGTAATTACAACAAATTTCTAAAATCAATATGCTTTCCTTCTACAAATTTCAACTCACCATTTGGAATTTTGGCTTCACCTCTAATAAGATCATGTTTGGTATTGTTTATGTGCATCTTCTTTTATACCCCACTTGTTTATGGTCAAGTCTTTATTTTGTCTCTTCCTATTTAAGCTTTCATTGACTTTCTCTATTATTTTAAACCATTTTCAATATACAGTATTTTGAGTCCTGCAAATATATGTACAAATATTATATATGTTCATTGAAGGGGGTCAAAAAAGGTGAGGATATAGTTGAATTGGTGTAAAGGCGAGTCGTGAGACAGTGTTAGGTTAATCATCTCGGTGTTACATATCATCAATTCAATTTATATTGGTTTACTCTAAACCCTTTTATCGATGGGATATGGGTGCATTGGTTAAGAGGCTTGCTATGTCCAACCCCACCCATGTCAAATCCTATTGTTGCATGGTAGGTCGGTGGTGGCCGATGGTAATTTAGGTTGGCCCGTGGTGGTTGATAGTGATTTAAATAAAGTTGGGCCTTTCGTTTATGTCCTAGGGTGATTATATTGGCTCCAATCAAAAACTGATTCGTTTACCCAATCAAATAAAAAGTAAATGGGGTCAAAATTCCTTTACTTCATACATTGTTAGGGGCTAAAACGATTGAAAGATGGTTAATTTTGTAATTCTTGATTCATTAATAACTTTATAAAGTCAATACTTAAACATATTAAACCTTCAATTTTTATTTTAAAAGCATTCATTAAAGAGCCTCAAATTTATAAGTTTAAAGGGGCTTCAAGGAAAAAGAGGTTCTCACTTATGCAATACTTGAATCATTAATGGATTTGCAGGTATAATACCCAACTATATTAAAGTGGCAATTTCATTTTGAAAATCTTATTTTTATTTTTTCAAACCCCAATGTGATTGAGAGTGTATGTTTGATTTTGGTACCCTTCAATTTATTAATACACTTAAATTTGTGCTCGCGTATTTTTTTTAATCAAAACCCTACTTTTTACATGTATTAGGTGTACAAAATACTTCTTTTGCTTAGTGCCAAGGACTGAGGGGTATTCATTCCGTCAAATTCACCCTGGACATGATCCCGATCTCATCCCTTTTTATTATCTCTTGGGATTTATACTTTGGTGGATGGCTAGGCAGCGCCTTTTACACCATCATCCTCACCATCAGACTACAACCCACTTATTTACACAGAAAATAGAAAAAAATATTTTAGACGTCTCTGTTAATTGAGAGTAATCTCAAAATAAATATATCTATAATGAAAAATTGGTCATTCATATATTTATAGATATGAGGTATCATATATCTATATATAATAACATTATAAAGGAATATTAATAAGCATCTATGATATATTCAAGATAAGACACTATGGAAGATGAGAATAACAAGTCCTAATACAAAGGACAATTCTCCTACCCTGCACACATGATGCCACAAAACTTGTTTAAGCACAACAAAGCTCAAATTTTCAGGCTACATCGTACGAATTTTGGTGTCACACTTTAAGCAACCCAAGCCCAACAAGAGCTCTAAAATTTTGACAATGAGTTGATTAAAACAACCAATTAAATAATCCCACATCAACATTAAGTCCCTGAACTTCATTTTTCATGTGAGCCTCAAGTGCATAAAATGGGCTAAAATGCCCAGTGACATCAAGACAACTACCATTCATAGTGCGCTTTTTACTCCACATGTGTGTAGGCTATCCATATCAAATTTGTGATCTCTTAGGGTTGTTGCTACCTACTTGACTCAATTTAAAAGAATTGAATGCAAGTTTAAGTGCAAAGACCAACATTATTTGGCGGGAAAATGTATTACATATAACTTATGATTTTTCAAGAAGTTGAAACTTTTCCAATCTTTTCGAAGTTAGGAGAGAAGTGTTAGTAGTATAATATTTTAAGTTTGGGGGTTCACACTACCACCTAAATTTTATATAGGAATGCTAAAATTAATTTAGTTGAAAATTTAACATTTATTTAATTTATATTTTTTTTAATAGATAATATTTTATGATATGTAGAATGCAATCTTACTTGAAAACTTCAAAAACTTAATTTTTTTAACTTGTACATCTATTAACCAAAAATATATATTGAAAATAAATCAATATTTTTTTATTTGATTGGGTAAAAGCCAGGTTTTAAAGGGACCTAGAACCAACAAAGTGCAGTACATCAGAATAAATAGGCCAACAACAGGGCCGAGGAGCCAAAAAACAAGAGGCTACAAAGTCAAATCAGGGACAAAAAATGATAAACTAGAACTAAGGAGTAACTAGAAGATAAAGCTCAAAGGGTGATCCCCCTTCATTCGTGTCATCATGAAGGGCACTGTACACAAAGAGAGCCACCTAAATTAGATTTTTTCCACCATCAGGGTCATCCGCACAACCATCAAATGATAGAGTAACGGTAAGAGCGTTTATCTTTCCTCTAAGAAGCGTAACCTAGCAGAGCTCCACACAAAAGACAGGGCATTTTCAATCTTGGCACAAGGGAGCCAAGATCCCCAGATAAAATCATAAATTGGTAGAGGACCCCCGAGGGGATCTGAGTAATAAGAGAGATGTCAAATCGACATCTTAAAACATCAAAAGTGAGATGACAAGTTCCCGAGGATTCGCGCCCAGCAAGGTCCCTAAGGAAGATGTGAAGAAAGAGAGAGAAAGACCTCCAATTTTTGAAATCTAAACATCCACATCCGACGAGGCAAAACATACAATAATCAGCCTTGAAAGTACAGCGAAAATTAAAATTTGAAATTTTTTTTTGTTGAGACCACCAATTCGAAGAGAGAGAAAATAAATCAATATTAATTAATAATTAATTTTTTTTAAAAAATACATATTTTAAAATTAGATAATTTATTTGATAAAAACCCTTTCAAAAATTTACATATAAATATAAATAAATACAAAATATATGAGCGGAGACATATGATGTCTATGAAATTGTATTCTACCTATGTGTTGCAAAAGTACAATTACATTTTAAAATCAATGTTTCAAATCGAGGTCTAATCAATAGAGGAGGAAAAGGAAAAGAAAAACAACACAAATATGTTAAGAAGATACATCCATTTGGATTGAACACCCATTTAAGATGGATATCCATCATATAAGGGCCCATGATAGATGCATCCACTATAAGTTCCAAGATTTGTGAATAAAAAACTTCAAAAGTATCACCCATAATTGTATGTACATTATTGTGAAGCATTAAAATAATATACATAAATATGTTCAAGATAAAATGTCTAACAATAATATTATTATTATTATTATTATTATTATTATTATTATTATTTTTATTTTTATTTTTATTTTTAAGTAAACTCGATTAGAATTGATTGCACATTATTTATGAATATGTGTATTGCATGTTGATATAAAACATATTTTTATGTTTACACATTATAGCCATTTCAAGAAGTTGATTGTGATGAATTAGAAGTAATAGGCAAGGTAATTGAAAGATGATACGTATAAATCATTATTGAGAATGATTAATGCAACGTTTTAGAATGGAAAGGTTTTGAGACATGTTTGAAGATTTTGAAATGTTTTAGAAGAATTTCAATAATTGTGCAAAATTTGAGAAGAAATTGAAGCTTTATATGATTAAATTGAGGGATTTTGAGAGTAACTTTGAAAGGGTTTAAGAGGCTGGAGAAAAAAATTAAAGGGTTTAAGAGGTTGGAGAAAAAAATTAAAAGGTTTCAAGATACAATAGGATTGACATTATTTTAAGGAATTAGAAAATTTTAAAAAATAGTATGATAGACAAATTTTTGAGGAATTAAAGAATTTTGAGAAACGTTATGATTGACAAAATTTTAAAGAATTGGAAAACTTCAAAAAATAATAGAATTAAAATAATTTTTAAAACAAATAAATTTAGAATAAATGTGAAAAATTTTAACTAGAAATAATATGTGAAAAAATGGTTAGCAACTGAGTGAAGAGATGTTTTTGAAAGCACTTGATGATTTGATCAGTGCATTGGTCTTATTTATCATACCAAAAATTGGTTACTGCAATGGTTACAACAGTTATGGAGGTTATCAGTTTAGACATTAACTAAAATTAGTTAAGTCTTTATTACATTATTTAATGACCCCTCTTAATGACTAAACTAGAGACAACTCCAAGTTTGTCTCAAAACTTTACAAAAATAATAGGACCAAGAGGTTTAGTCATTAGATCTATCGACTGTTCTGTAGAAGCATAAAAGTGAAGAGAAACGTCACTAGAATCAACCAACTATTGAATGTAGTGATGATGTATCTTGATGTGTTTGGTACGAACATGAAAAATAGGATTCTTTACTAACTTCAATACACTTTGATTATCACAAAATAGTGGAGTAGGTGTATATGAAGGAAGTTTCAAATCAATAAGAATCCGATGTAGCCAAAATGCATCACAACTAGCACTAATTGTTGCTTTGTATTTTGATTTAGTGGAGAGAGCAATGGTATGTTGAAGCTTACTCTGCCATGAAACAACTCCTGAAGCAAAAGAGAACATATACCTCATGATAGATTTTTGAGTATCAATTGATCCTCCCCAATCATAGTCTATATAACCAATCAATCTAAAAATTGTTGTCCTCTGATAGAGAATGCCAAAGTGAATAGTTCCTTTGACATATCACAAAACATGTTTTGTTGTTGTCCAGTGTATGAACTTTGTTTGAGATAAAAATTGAGAAAAGTAGCTAACAACAAAACATAAATCTGGTCAAGTGGTGGCAAGATATATCAAGTTGCCCATCAACTATCTATATAATGATTCATTGACTAGTAATGAATCATCATGAGCTGATAATTTCAACCCTACCTCCATAGGTGTATAAGCAGAATTACAATCCAACATTCCAAACTTATTCAAAAGAGTAGTGACATACTTGACCTGAGCAATGAAAATAGAGTGGTCATGTTGCCAAAATTCTACACCCAAACAATTGTGTAAGAGGCCTAAATCAATTATATCAAAAGAAGTGCACAAATCTGATTTGACTTTCTGAATCATTGTGTCTCCACTACCTGTGATGTCAAGATCATCAACATACACAATGAGTATCACAATGTCATCATCAATGCTTTTGATATAGAGATTTGGATTAGATGGACTCCATTTGAATCTAGAATCTCATATATGTTGATCAATTTTGATGTACCAGGTTTGAGGATCTTGCTTAAGCCCATACAGAGACTTCACCAATTTGTAAACCAAATGATCATGACCATGTTCCTGAAAACCTTCAGGATGTACCATGTATACTTATTCATCCAAATCACCATTAAGGAAATCACTTTTGACATCCATTTGAAATACTATCCAACCAAACTGAGATGTGATAGAAAGAAGTAACCAAAATGTGACCATTTTTGTAGTAAGAGCAGAAGTCTCCTCATAGTCTATTCCCTCATGTTGTGAAAATACTTTTGTAACAAGATAAGATTTGTATTTGTCCAAAGTACCATCAACCTTGCATTTAATTTTTTACACCCATTTATAGCTAATGGGTTGCTTACTTGGAGGTAAATAGACCAATGTCGAAGTATTGTTTCTCATCAAGGCATCATATTATGATTGCATCGCTTTATCCCACTTAGGTTTGCCCTATGCATTAGGATATCATTGGGGCTCTAAAATAGTGAAAAGATCAGAAGCAAGAGCAAAATACATAAGCTCTTCATCATTAGTGGAATTCATAACTAACTGTCTTGGTTGCTGAGACTGTGTATGAGATTGAAGAAGATCATCTTCGCATACATCTTGTAGAGTGGTGTAATACCACTTGGGCATGTTTTGTACCAAGGATTCTTGTTCCTTCTAGATAGTAGATGGAGAAGTGGTCGACTCAAGTTGATGATGTTGATACACTAATACAGTGCTAGGCATAGATTGTTGCACTAAAGACTATGAGGGTGTCTCCAAAACATGTGGTTCCTCATCTTTCATAAGAAGTACAATACTAGAAACCTCTAGATTATCAGAGACAACTTGTTGATTACAAAAAAAAGTGATTTTGTTTCTTTTACATCAACATCCTGACTAATGATGGTCTTGTTAGTAGACACATCTATTAGTCTATATGCCTTGGATTAAGTACTATAACCAACGAAGAAATATCAGGCACATTTAGAATCTAGTTTACTTTTTTGTTTCTTAAGAATGAGAGCATATGCAGTAGAACCAAAAACATGAAAATGTGTTACCTCTGGTTTGATGCTGGATCAGGCTTCTTCAGGAGTGATGTTCTCCAAAGCTTTGCAGGGACTTTTGTTCAGTATGTAGATTGTCATGTTTACTGCTTCTCCCCAGTCTTTATATGTCACACCTCTATTGTGCATCATGGATCGAACCATCTCCATTATTTTATGATTTCACCTTTCAACCACTCTTTTCAATTGAGGAGTGTATGGGGTTGTTAGTTGTCGATGAATTCCTTCCTTGCCACAATAGTTCTGAAATTGCTTTGAAGTGAATTCTCCCCCATTATCGGATCGTAAGGTTTTGATCTGTCGACTTGTTTGATTTCTACTAGTGCTTTGAATTTTACAAACTCAACAAAATAGTCAGACTTCTTGTTCAAGAAGTAGACCCACTTTTTTCTATAAAAATCATCTACTAACGACAAAAAATACTTTGCACCAAGAATATTAGATGAATTCCAAGATGCTTCACATAAATTTGCATGAACAAGATCAAGGAGCTCCTTTGCTCTCTAGGCACCTTCAGTGGTAAAAGGTTTTTGCTTTTGTTTGCCAGCGAAATAACCTGCATATTTACCCTGCTTGACTTGGATAGTAGGCAATACAAGAATCATATTTGATTTTTGGAGTTTGGCCAAATACTAAAGATTGAGATGTCTAAATCTCTCATGCCATACAACATTAGTATTATCCTCCATAATTAATGCATTTAAATTGATAGCGGTACGATCAAAAAGTCTATACAAACCAATTTGCCCAACGCCTAAGGCTATGACTTTATCATTTTTGATATCAGACATAATGCATTTCTTTCTTGATAAATTGACTGCAAATACTAAAGATTGAGATGTCTAAATCTCTCATGCCATACAACATTAGTATTATCCTCCATAATTAATGCATTTAAACTGATAGCGGTATGATTAAAAAGTCTATACAAACCAATTTGCCCAACACCTAAGGCTATGACTTTATCATTTTTGATATCAGACACAATGCATTTCTTTCTTGATAAATTGACTGTAATGTGATGGTTTTCAATTAACTGACTGATTGATACGAGATTTGTGTTCATCTTAGGTACATACCTAACATTCTTGACTATGAACTTTGTAACATCATTCAATACAATGCATATATCTCCTATCCCTTCTATAGCATGTGATCTACCATCACCCAAGGAAACTGAATCTGAAAAACTTTCTTTTGTAGTGAAATTAGCATACTAGTCTTTTCGACATGTAAAATGTCATGATGCACCGGAATCAAAAAACCAATCATTGGTAGTCCTCTCATTGGAACATGATGCCATGAGAGCATATTCTTTCTCAGATTCAACTTCAACTACTGCCACATTTGTATGTCCTTATGCCTTCTCGTTATGTGTTAGATCATATTGTCTTTTTCTGCATTCTTTCTTAATATGACTAATTTTTTTCACAATAATAACATTCTACCTTGAATTTTGGTGAAGATGAAGACATATCTGAATGTCTTTTCCATTTCCCTTTGGATTGGGCAGCAAATGCACTTTTTGATTGGCCATAATTGGTCTTACTGAAGTGTGTCTGCCTGCATTATTTTTGCATCAAATATGAACTCCCCTGATCAAAAGTGAGAGTGTTACTCTCTGCCATCAAGTGCAAAGCTTCCATGAATGATTCATAAGAAAGTGTCAGGCTATTCATAACAAGAGCCATCATATCATCGGCATCCACCTTTTGTTGATAGCTAACAATTGGTCATGGAGATCTTTCATCTGTAATAAATGATCTAACGAAGACCCACCTTCTGTCATTTTTGTGAAAACAATAGATTTTTCAAATAAAGTACTCAAATTTTTTCTGAAGTCTGGTACTTGTTCGTGAGACTAGTCCATAGTGCACTAGTGCATCATTTCGGACCTCTGAAATCATATCATCCGACATATAAAGCTTCAATAACAAAAGGGCTTCTTCATGACGTTTGTCATAATCGACAAAATTCATTGCTAGTATCTTATCACAATCATAAAATTCTACAGTTATCAAGATTTTATGACTCCATACATTATAATTTTGCTCAGTTAATTTTTGGGCCTCAAGAAGAATGAGATTTTGAATATTGCCATTTTTCACTCCGAAAAATAATTTTTAACCAATAAAATAAAATTCTGCAAAATTGAAATATATATATATATTATTTCCTTGATTTCGTTCAATTTTCAACCACTCAAAGAACAATATTTTCAAAAATCTGAAATTTGTCAAATGAATGAACTCACTGGAATTGTTCAAATTCTTTGCACCCTTTCACAAACTCTAGATTCCTTCCTCGACTGTATTGTTCTGTGTGCCCTACCTCACCAAAAATTGACCTTCGATTGTAAACTTTTGACTGCAATCTTTGACTTGCCTACAATTTGCGATTCTGCTAGAAGCCCTTCCAACATCCTTTGTGTGTGGCTCGTGATTGTAAACATGACTTTGTCCTCATCATTTTTTCCTTGTAGCTTCAACATTTTTCCTTCTACGAGCCTGCAAACTTCATAGCTTCACCATTTTTTCTTTCCGTGAACCCTTACATGCCCTTCGCGACTATGTAGAACCTTCAAAGAGTTTCGTGCCCTTCCTGCCACAATGTTTTTCTGCCTACAAATTCAACTTTGAACAACTTTACTGTGACTGTGTAGGACATGCCCTTTCGCTAGTTGTTCTATGTCTTTAGCCGATTGTCTGTCAATGACTTCCTACAACGTTTCTTTGTGCCCTTACTCTTTCCCCTATTCATACCCTAGAACCAAAGTTTTTTCGAATAACTAACTTCCTTGAACGATGGCTCTGATATCACTGTTAGCAAATGGTTAAATAATTGTTTGCGAAAATTACTTTTGATTTGATCAATACATCGATTTTATTTATTATACCAAAAATTAATTATGAAAGATATCAATTTAAACATTAATTAAATTTTTATTACATCATTTAACAAAAACTATTATAACATATACTTTTTTCTTAAAATATTCATCAATTTAAAATTTATTTAAAATTATTTATTTTATCAAAAATTTAAATTTAGAAATAAAAAATTGAGGCATGTAAATAGTTAACCATTACCAATATTATCAAATTCTAACATTTGAAAAACTAAATCAACTTAATAGTAAAGAAAATAATAATTAAAAATCTACATTAAAATTTGTGTGAGTAATGTTTTGAAATTAACTTTTAATAATTAAACCTCATGAAATAGAATATTAATTTGTGTGGGTAGTGTTTTGTATACTTGAATATTATTTTATATGGACATTCATATAAATTTTATTGAACATTTACTCGCTCTTTTTAAAAGTCAAGCCTTTTAAATAAATGTTAGAAGAATAAAGAAAGAGGATGTTAACATATTAATTATTGAACTTATACAAAGGAATGTTATTAAATTAAATTAAAGATGATTAAATAAATATTTTTATAAAATATTAATTATAATTTTATACAATTCTTTTAAATGAATTAATCTATAATACTATTAATTAAAATATTAATTATTAAATTTATACAAATTATTATAATATTTAAAATTAATTAAAATTTTAATATTTATATTTTATAAAATTTATTGTCTAATAATTATTATTAATTTAAAAAAAATAATTTATAATTGCAAATTTATAATAAATAAAATTAATCATATAAAAGAAAATTATAATAAAAAAATATATTAAAAATTAATAAAACATATTTAATTATGAGACATTACACATTGCAAGTTTATTTTGTTTATTTGAATCAATAACATGTTTCATCAAATAAGTAATTACAACAAATTTCTAAAACCAATATGGTTTCTTTCTACAATTTCAATTCACCATTTGGAATTTTGGCAAATTTCAATTTACCATTTGGAATTTTGGCTTCACCTCTAATAATATCATGTTTGGTATTGTTTGTGTGAGTCTCCTTTTATACCTCACTTGTTTATGGTCAAGTCTTTATTCCGTCTCTTCCTACTTAAGCTTTCATTGACTTTCCCTGCTATTTTCAACCATTTTCAATACACAGTATTTTGAGTCCTGCAAATATATGTACAAATTATATGTATGTTTATTAAAGGGGTTAAAAAGGGTGAGGATATAGTTGAATTAGTGTGAAGGAAAGTCGTGAGGCGTAGCGTTAAGTTAATGATCTTGGTATTATATATCATCAATTCGATTCATCCTGGTTTATTGCAAAAAATCTTACCAATGAGATGTGGGTGTATTAGTTAAGAGGTTTGGTTGTGTCCTACACCACCTTAGTTCAAATCCCTGGTATGGTAGGTCAGTGGTGGACGTTGATGATTTAGGTTGGTTCGTGGTGGTCGGTAGTGATTTAAGTAAGATCGGTATTTGATGTAGGGGGGACCTAAACCTTCGTTTGTGTCCTAGTCTAGTTCCGTTAGCTGTAATTAAAAGTTGACCAATTTACTTGAACAAATAAAAATTAAAGGGGGCCAAAATTCCCCTACTTCATACATTATTAAGGGCTAAAACGATTAAAAGGTGGTGAAACTTGTAATTTTTTGATTCATTACTAGCTTTACAGAGTCAATACTTAAACATATTAACCCTGTAATTTTCATTTTAAATGCATTTATTAAAGAGGCTCAAATTTATTAAAATTCATAGGTTTGAAGGAGCTTCAACGAAAAAGAGGTTCTCAATTACATAGGAATCGTTAATGGACTTGCAAGTCTAATACCCAATCATTTTAAAGTGGTAATTTCATCTTGAAAATTCTTTTTTTTTCCAACCCCAATGTGATTAAGAGCATATGTTTGATTTTGGTACCCTTCAATCCATTAATATGCTTAAATTTATGCTCGAGTATTTTTTTATTTATTGAAACTCTATTTTTTTTACGGATTACGTGTACAAAATATTTCTTTGCCTTAGTGTCAAAGACTGAGGGGTATCCATTCCGTCAAATTCGTCCAAGGCACGATTCGAACCTTATCTCTTTTAGGTATCCCTTGAGATTTGTCCCTTGATGGATAGCCAGACAACATCTTTTACACCATCATCCTCACTATTGAACTACAACCCACTTATTTACACAAAAAATAGAACAAAATCTTTTTAGACATCTCTATTAACTGAGAGGAATCTCAAAATAAATACATCTATAATGAAAAATTGGTCATCATATTTTTATGGATATGAGGTATCATGTATCCATATATAATAAAGTTATAAAGGAATATTAATAAGCATCTATGATATATTCAAGATACGACACTGTAGAAGATGAAAATAACAAGTCCTAGTACAAAGGACAATTCTCCTACCCTACATACATGATGTCACAAAGCTCGTTTAAGCGCATCAAAGCTCAAATTTTCTTATGTCATATGAACTTCGGTGTTGCATTTTAAGCAGCCCAAGCCTAGCAAAAGTTTTGACACTTTAACATTGGGTTGATTAAAACAACCAATTAAAGAATCCCATATCAACATTAAGTACTTGAGCTCTGTTTTTTGTGTGAGCCTCATGTGCATAAAATGGGCTAAAATGCCCAATGACGTTAAGAAACTACCATCCATAACATACTTTTTACTCCACATGTGTGTAGACTATCCATATCAAAGTAGCGCCCTGTTAGAGTTGTTGCGACCTACTTGACTCAATTTTAAAAAATTCGATGCAAGTTTAAGTACAGTGACCAACATTATTTGGTATGAAAACTTATTACTTATAACTCATAAATTTTCGAAAAGATGAAAATTCACACTACCATTTAAATGTTACATAAAAATACTAAAATTAATTTATTTGAAATTTTAATATCCTAAAACATAATTTCCTTTTTATAAATTTTCCCCCTCTTTTAAACTACCTTGATGGAAGAACCAAAAAGGCATCGACTTAGACGTACAAATCAAAAAAGCACTTCAATTTTTCCAGTCAGAACGACCTCTATTGCGGGCTCCCCATGTCTGACTGAGAAGATTCCCATCTCTGTCTTCGGATGATCTTTCTTTTTAAAAAAACAGTCATTTAATGTTATTGGTTTATTTTTAATTGTTGGAGTATATATAGGGAATCATTTTAATAAATTGTAGTATTATTAATTATTTAATTTAACATATATGACAAATGAAAGATAATTTAATACATGTTTAAATATTATAATATATATATTTTTTTAGATTATAATTTATGATGTGTAGAATGTAATTATATTTGAAAATTTCAAAAATATATAATGTCGTAATTTTTTACTGTGTAAATTTATCGATCATTAAAATATAATATAAAATATTTAGGTAAAGAAATATGATGTCCATGAAATTGTATTTTACTTGTGCTGCAAAATACAATCACATTTAGAAATTGATGCCTTAAAACCGAGTTTGAACCAAAAGAAGAGAAAAAAAAGAAAAACAAAACAAATATGTTAAAAACATTTATCTATTTGGGACAGATATCCATAATGGATGGTGTTATCTTTAGAGAAGGCCCCATAAGAAATGCATCTAGTATAAATTCTAAGATTTATGGATGAAAAACTTCAAAACTATCATCCATAATTATATATATACATCACTCTAAAACATTAAAACAATATACACAAATATATTCAAGATAGAATCATTAACCCTATATTTAGTATTTTTTTAAAAACCCTATATTTATATATTTAATTTTACTGTTATATTATAATAAACCCAATTAAATTTGATTGCACGTTATTTATAGATAGATGTATTGCATGTTAATATTCAACCTTTTTTTACACTATTTTAAGATGTTGATTGTGATGAAGTAGAAATAATAGGCAAAGAAGTAACATACATGGTAGATATTGAAAGTTGATAGGTATATATCATTGTTGAGAATGATTAGTGCAATGTTTGGGAATGAAAAGGTTTTGAGATTTAAGAATTTTGAAATGTTTTGAAATAATTTCAAAAATTGTACAAAATTTGAGAAGAAATTGGAGTTTTCTATGAATAAATTGAGGGATTTTGAAAGAGTTTAAAAGGTTGGAGAAAAAATTAAAGAGTTTCAAAATATAATAGAATTGACATAATTTTGAGGAATTTGAAGAATTAGAAAATTTTAAGAAAATTTGAGGAATCAAAATTTTTTTAGAAATATTATAATTAGCAAAATTTTGAAGAATTAAAAAACTTTAAAAAAATAATACTATTAAAAGATTTTTTAAAAATAGTAAGTTTAGAAGAAATGTAAAAAATAATATGTGAAAAAATTACTCGACATATATTTTCTTTTAAAACATTCACCAACTTTAAATTTATTTAAAATTATTTATCAAAAACTAAAATTTGTCAATAAAAGGTTCTTTTGAAACATGTAGATAGTTGACAACTGTCAATATTATTAATTTCTAAGAATTTAATTATAGAATTTTGAAAAATTAAATTTCTAATTTAATAGTAAGGAAAATAAAAATTGAAGATCCACATTAAAATTTGTGTGGATAATGTTCAAAAATTAGCCCTCTAATAATCAAATCTCATGAAATAGAATAAAAATATCATTTGTAATTTTAGAATTGCATAATATATCTTTCAAATACCAATAAGAATTGAATAAAAAAAGAGATAAAGATTGTCAAGTCCATACAATAAAGACTTAGACAATACAATCTAATATCATTATAATCATAATACAATCTAAATAATACTATTTTGAAGAATTGAAAAAAAAAATCTAATTTTAAAAGTTGACGAGTACTAAAATTACTCAAGTTTAATGAAATTAACCTTTTTAATTAAAAAAAAACAATAAACCATTTTAATGTATTACAATTATCTAAACAAGATGCCCATATCTATAATCTTATTATTCATCTTGATTTTAAAATGATGATATTTGTATAAAACTTTGAAGACTTTTTCCTTTAATATAATTTTAAATGTTACACCCAAAAATAATTTATAAAAAATGAAATCAAGGATATTGAATTCTCAAAATACATTGAATAGAACTTTAAATATTACACCCAAAAATAATTTATAAAATATGAAGTCAAAGATATTGAACTCCCAAAATAGAAATTAAAAAAAATTGGTTACATAATTAGAAATTTAAATACAATTTTAATTTTTTTCATTGGTAAGTTTGTCTACACTGTTTAGATATCATCTATTGATTATAGTTTGGAAAATAAATTAAAAAACTAAGTAGTTGTTTTAATAGGAACAACCGTCACAAATCAAACTAAGCTCACCTGAAACTAAATCTAGGGTATTTATAACACAGACAATAACATACCCGTCTAAATTCTGCTTGTAAAACTCAATATTTTGCCAGTTGGCTGAAAAGCGATCCCGGTTTTTCTTTTTACCTTCTCAAGCTTACCCAATTCAACTACAAACCCAGAATGTCATAATTTCTGAACAAATGTCTTAACAGTTGCTCAAAAAACTGCTCGAGTGTCTTAAGAACTCTTTTAAAGAATGTTTTCTTACTAAGTAATATGAGATTTTTTTTTATGATCAAGACTTAGTCCAGCATACTGTGTAAATGCAAAGATAACCAATCTCCTGGAATCCAATAGATATTGAACTTGGATAGGGACTGATAAATCACTCAGGGCCCACTACTAAGTCTCCCCATCAGATTCAATACAAGATTCATTGTTATTTTATACTGTAATGCATCACATAAAATATAGCATTGCACACACTATTACAGAAATAGAAAAGAATTCTCTTAGATAAGTACAGAAATGCAGATGAGTGGAACAAGTCTCACCAGCCAAAAATTATACTATTACAGACTAAAAGAATAAAATTGCTTACAATCTCACATTCAGATATGTAAATTTTACCACATTTACATATTTACATTTCATGCTAAATAATCAAACAATTTCTAAAAACCTTCCAAATTACAAAACAGGGGGGAATCTAAGCAGAATTCCTTTCTAAGTGCTTGCTATTTCACTGACATTTGAAACAACCAAGATACCGAACTTAAAAGTAGACCGCTCAAATCAATCCTGACCGTAGTCAAAATCATTAGCAAACCAATCTTACCCTTGGACCAAGACCTCAGATTCTTGCTGCATGTTTATAGTGTCCTGCTGGATATCCTGTCATAAACATAATACTTCAGATCAGGATTTCTATAAATACCCAAATACTAATGTAAAACTAATTCAGTCCAATTTGTATGTCCTACCAGGTTCTCTTTGTCTGGTTCTATGGTGTTCTCCATGACAGAAGGTGGATCTGCCACAAGCAACATAATTCTTATAGGTAAATGGAACAATAGGTTTATTGTAGCATTTCTAACTCATAAAAAACAATGCATTATGCTTTATAAGGAAACTACCTAGTTGAGAAGGCTTGTTCATGTTACTCCCCTTTTCTTTTTGGCTTCCAGCCTTGATTTCATTGTGCAGATTTTTTGCCATTGTAGGATTCAAAGAGGAACGCCTTGCTGCATGCCGATCTCTATTAGCCAAAGAAGCCTTATCTGCCGTATTAGCATTTGATGGCTTTCCCACTACAGATGTCTGCAGTTTTGTGACTGACAGGGTTGAAGATTTCTTCCTCTTTTGAGCAGTGATATTCTTATCAATTGGAGAGGCCAGGTCCTCTGATTTTCCTGCACATGTTGATTCAAGTTTTTCAGTGGAAGGGTTTTTGTTTGAGTCGGATTTTCTAGCCTTTGGTGAGCATGCATCCATAATCTTCATTTTGGAATCTCTACAGTCTGACCCACTGCTAGAATCTTCTTCTTCTTCAACATTTTCAGGTATAAGTGGGCACGCCTCAGGAATGTGTGCCACAATGTCTTTTGGCCCTACTTTAGTTTCACCTTCTGCAGTAACTTCTTCCAAGACACCATAGTTCTGCAAAACCTCTCTAGCAACCTCTCCAAGGTCAAGGAGGTTATGCTTTTTAGCATATGATTTCAGTTCATCTCGGAGCCTTTGCAAAGGCTTTCCATGTGCAGATAAAGTATGATACAGTTGGAATATATCAGTATAGTAACAATAAACCCAACTAGGAAACATAAAAGTAGCTTCAATCAAAACCAAAACCAACAGAGTATGGGAATGGTAAATTTAGGGCTTGAATGGTTTTCTTACCTCAGCAGTTGATTCCAAAGCAAGGCGGAAAAACCCAAGTGAAATACCGTGTTTCCCTAAAGATTCTGCAAGTTTGACTTGCGCCAACCAATAAGAAGATGACATCAAGGTGTTGAACTTCCTCCTTTGTCCAGATTTTGAGAGTTCCTGCACGATTACTCCATTTGCAGGAGTTGACATTGCATCTTTGTTTCCACCATTTGACTTGCCGTGACTTCTGTTGAATGAACCTTGAAATGATACTGACATTGATTTGGATGTGGCTCTACCTTTGTTTTCAGTGGTCATGGGTTTAAGAACAAAATCCGGCTTTGAAGTAGACTTGTTTTCTGTTATGGTGCTTGAAGGTGTAGACGAAGAAAACTTCTTGTCAGCTTTGGAAACAGGGGTTGCATATTTAGAAGGAATAGACATCCGTCTTGTGGCTTTTGCTGGTTTATCTTTTCCTGACAAGTCTAATGTGCTGACACTCTTGCTCACACTTAAGACACGTTTTTCTCTGAGGAATAAGGACAAAAAACTTAAATTAATGACTATTCACTGGCAGCCCACCGAAATAAAAACAGATCTATGCCAAGGATACAACTAGGCCAAGAAGGTTGAGAAGGTTATCAAAGCACCAGAAGTATAACTTCATAAAAAAGAGCAGTTGGTTGGATTTTAAAAAATTAACTATCACCTTTTTGGTTTGACTGTTATCTCATTTGAAATGTTAGATTCTTGGTTTCTGGGTGAAGGTCTGGGGACAAACTTCGGCTTCACTCTGCCTGTAGCATGCACATAAAAAAGACTGAGTTCAGAATACATACAACAAACATGATAAGACTGAAGAAAAAAGCATCTAACTTGGATGCTCTAGAGTCCACATATACCAGTAACATTACAACCTATAACCTGAATGCTCTACCAGTCCACATATATCAATAACATTAACATTGTGTTTTTCCTGACATCTGAAACTGATGGACATGGATCTGACTTTTAACACGGACGCAAATGAGCAGATTGTAAATGCGGTTCAGAAAATTCAAAGATAGAAATCCTTGCCATTATTTGTACGAGTGTAAACCCTGAAAATACATTGATATGGTCACACACAACCCTAAAAGTTGTCATTGTTGACAAAAAATGCAGTCTTTTTTATGAGCTGGTGAGGTTTAGGGAATCTCAAACACTAATTCATCAAACGATCTGATGACTCGGATTAGTCTATAGTGGCCGCAGAAATCGCTCCAGTCCTATTAATGGTAAAGGCACAATATTCTCACATCTGCGTAGTCTTGCATCCGTATACAAGGACAGAGGGTTTTTCCTACTATATTAGAATTTAGTAGTGACTTGTAAACTTAAGCACATCAAGAGTTCAAGTGGTTGATACCCTAGTTCTCCAATCTCATACATTAACAGATCGATGAGTAGACTATGCAGTTTCATGTACATATGGCTAAGTCATGTGATTCAAGAGGAAGACAACTGATAACTACGCTGCCAAAAGAAGACACCCTAAAAGATCAGTTAAGCTTTGTTGCATAGGCTGAACTAAACTATAGCCTACCGCATACATGTTGCATTAAGAAGTGATACTCCTCAGCTAACTGATCTTTCAATAGCTCATGGCCTTGAGGAGGGTTTAAGGGCACAAAATATGCTAATTGAGGGGAAGGCCTGAGGGCAAACCTCTGCTTCACTCTGTCCCCAAGAAGCATACATGCAAGATTTCAAATATATAAAACACCCAAAACAAAGCACTAAGTTAAAAGCTCTTCCAGCCCACATGTATAAGCAACATTAGAATTATGTTTCTATATAAAACTTGAAGTCGGCGTACTGGCTTTTAAGACGGGCACAATTGAGCAGATTGCAAATGCAGTTCAGTTATTTCAGAGAGTTCAGATTCACCATTTTTGTGAATGAAAACCCCAAATTATGCAATTATGCTCAGACTAAAAACCCTAGAAACTGGCACAATTTACAAGAGAATCAATGTACTTCGGCACTTAAGTGATTGAAACCCTCGTTCTCCAATCTCGTATATTGACTTGTGAGTGTTGGAACCATGCCGTCCACTGCATCTGGGCAAGTCGTGGAACTCAATAGGAAGGCTATTGATGTCTACACTATGTGAAAACACACACTATACCATCAGATAAACCCTGGGTTATCAGCTTAACTAAACTATAGTCCATGGCCTTAATATAAAGACGATGTGCACGATATAAGAATAAATATATGCTGGTTTGGGGTATTACAAATGGCATTAACTACCCCGCCCATTCTATTGACGACACAAAATCGATAGCCAGATAAACGACAATCTGAATATACAGATCAAAGGACGTCAAATGACGGAAAACACAGTTTCCACGTCAACTGTTTCCCCAGCCCATGAGAGATGAGAATCCAAAACTCTTGTCAAGCATTCAATGAAGCAGCTAGATTTAACCCCTCTGCAGAAACCCCCTGTGCAGCAACAGGGCATATAGCCGTCGATCGACGCAACTATATTTCCCGTGTTTTGACAGAACCAATATTCACAATGGAAACACCCACCAGAGCTCTAATTACAACATACCCAGAATCAAGAAAGCCATGCATGAAATGTAGATTTTCCAAAACAGATGTTAAATAAGGGCAAAAACGTATCAAAGCCTTCATGTATAGAATCGATGAGAAAGAAGATTTACCCCAATTTCAGCCTTTATCTAATTAAAAACAGTAAGAAAAAATTATGCAGTATTTGCAAGCAGAAACCCAGA
The DNA here is from genome assembly GCA_037957365.1 of Torreya grandis. Lineage (NCBI taxonomy): Eukaryota > Viridiplantae > Streptophyta > Pinopsida > Cupressales > Taxaceae > Torreya > Torreya grandis. The sequence goes on along the minus strand of JARHVA010000256.1, from coordinate 2,228,214 downwards.
GATAAATACAAAATTATAAAAAAAATAAAAAAACTGTGCAATGCAACCTGGATATGGGGTAGGATGATCCTTTGAGGCCTCCATTGTCCTTCTCCACAGGTCCCAACTGGCCGAAAGCAGCAATTTCTATGCAGATCTGCTTTGGAGAACCGAAAACAAAATGCAGAGGAGATGTTTATGTTTTCCTAGGAGAGTTGGTGAAGGGGGTGGATATTCATTGTATATATGCTTGATTTCGAATGAGAAGGGCGGCAAAAGCAATTATATGATATTGGGAACATCCCCAACGTTCAAAGAGGCCACCAGATGAGATTTGCCCGTTGTAATCGGTGAGATTTTGACCTTTTTCACTATAGAGGCGCGGCCGGATTAAGTTCTTTGGTGCATTATTAGCTTTTGTTTTCCTCACTAACGGTCTATTTTTTTTTAAATTGAAGACGCTGCATAAATTTAAAAAATTACGAAATTAAACGAGTAAAAGAAAAATGAAGCCCTGCTTATCACAAAACAAGTTATCCGAGATACACAAATTTAATCAAAGTAATAGTATTTTCACAGTTTATGAAATAAAATTGTGAAGGTTTTTGGATAAAATTGTATAAGAGTTTTTCAATCAATGTTTTGGTTCACACTCCATAAACCATCATCACAAAAACTATTACGCTGGTCTTTGCGTAATAAGAGTTTGAGATGATCCTTAATCTTAACAATAAGCACAATAGTGTCTTGGCTTTGTGTTTTGATCTCTTCCAACTATAAAAAAGTGAAAGAAGATATGAGCTTGTTACATAGTTAAAGCAGAGTCATTTCCAAAGTATTGTTGTCTTATCATTTTTTTCTAGATTTGGAAGAGAATGACCACTTGATTAGTATTCCAAATGATTGAGAAAGGGGAGGGGGAAAGAAGACAGAGGAGGATGGTTTTTTTATTAAAATAAGTGAGAAATAGATGAGGAGTAAGGAGAGGAGAGAGGACCATTGTTGAGAGGAGGAAGGGTAGTGCCGGAAAAAATGAGGAACAATTTCAGAGCAGGGCAGAAGGGCACTTTCATGTAGAAAGGCCAAGTTTAGATAATGTATGGCCAACAAGGAGCTTCATATGAAGAATATGCCAACCCAATAATTGACATTTGGCTTTCGCAGGGGACAACCAAATATTACGAACCTTGTGTTGCCAATGAGAGTCAAAGAATGATATTTACCACTTAGTATTAATAAAATTTTCAACTAAAGTGAATGTTGAATAAGTTGATACATAATTATTGGTGTGGCGGAAGAGATAACCAACTGGGTTGTCCAACACCATTCTTTCCATGGCCTGTAAGATTCACAGTGATCTTAAAAAGGACTTTAGGGGTAATCAGTCAAATGATCAAAACATAGACCCATTTGAGAGTGGCAGGCAACACAAATATATGGTATCACTAATTCCAGGGGAGCCAATTATAAGTGCTTAGATCCCAAATATCCTTAACTTAGATAATGCCTTTGTTTGCAAAAGAATGGGCTCTAAATTCAAGTTGGACAACAAGAGGAAGGCCATTAACTTGTATAACCCGATTCTATCATAGGCTACAGTTGGGGATACTCAGTCCATGCTAAAGGGACTAATGGTGCCATTGCAGAAAAGGAGCCATCTCTTGCTAGGCTATCCAATTACATCTAAGAGGAAGATAACCTAAAACATTAAAACTCCGAGTCTTGAGAATCTTATCCTCTTAAGGAGTGGAGGCCTATGAGTGTTTATGAGTGCCAAGTCTAATACATTCCTAGACTAGGATTTTCCATGGTTTGGTATATTTAGTAGCTCTTACAAACCATTTGGCAGCAAAGCATTTCCCTAGTTGTAAAGGGTCTATAATTCCAAGACCGCCAACAAATTTAAGCTGAGAATAGAGATCCCAAGAGATGGTAGCCATCCTAATTTTACTAGAGTTATTTATCCAACTGAAGTTGCGGACTACCTAGATAATTTTGTAGTAATTTGATTTAGACGAGAACTAATAAGATGAGTACTATACATGGTTAGCCAAAATGATGCAATTAATAATAATCATATTGCTTGCTAAGGAGATAAATTTATAAGACTAGCTTTCCACCTTTAGTTGAATTCTATTGAGTACCTAATTCCACATGTCATGGGGCGAGAGGTAGATACCAAAGGGAATGCTCATATAACAATCAATTTATCCATGTCGAATGATATTCTAGGCTAAGGGAATCCAAACAGGTTTATGAGCACCTTTATGAGCATAACTTTAGTTTTGTGAACACACAACTTGGATCCTAACATATTAGAATAAATATCAAGAATTGCTCGCACATTAACAATCTCATGTCTAAAATTCTACAAGAAGAGCATGGAATCATCTACAAAATAAGACTTAAGAGCCCAAGCACCCTATGAGAGGGAATTTTCTTTAATATCTCCTTGATGGTGGACTCGTTGAATCATATAGCCCAAAACATCAACACTAGACCATACAAAAGGGGGATGAGAGGGCAGCCTTAGCGAATAGAGCATTGGAGGTTAAAATATGTTTTGAGTCTACCATTAGTCAGGACCTAAGCTTTTGCCTTTGCAAAGAGCATTTGAATTAACTTCCTGAAGCAAGGACCAAAACCCAACAACTCAATCATTTTGAGAATGAAATGCCATCGAATTTGATTGTAGGCTTTATCAAAGTCAAGTTTTAACAATAATACATCTTGATCTGAGTCTTTAGTCCATTGATAGTTTCTCAAGTGAAGAGGAAATTATCAAGGATGTATTTGCCTTCGAGGATAATAACTTTGGTTCAGACCTTCATATCAACTAAACATAAAAATGAAGTTGAACACAAAGAATTTTCACACAATAATATCTCTGCTATTTTATTTCTTCTGCTTCTATCTTTCAAACCATACAAAATATTACAAATTATATAATACTGTTATATCCTATATTTGGGAAGCTCAAATCTCCTCAAAAATCTCATATAACCAATTCACAACAAACCACTATAATATGAATATATTATTGTTAACAATATATTTGACATACTAAATAAAACTAACCTCTTTTATATTTACCTCTTGGTAAATATCTATACAATAATAATGTTACTAACTATTAATCCGTAACAGAGGAACCTAGTATGTTCTAGATAAATAATATCTTGAGTAACAGGTTTAAGCTTCATAGTAATAGCCTTGGCAATAAATTAGTATGAAATAGTAAGCAAAGTAATGGGATGCCAACCACTAACTATGTTCCTATTTCTAGATTTAGGAATAACTTTGATTAGGATATGATTAATGATAGTGCCCAAGGATCCATTGGCCTTTGACTCTTTTTAAACATTGAAAAAATCCATTTTGAGAATATTCTGCATAGCTTATAATAATTCAACAGATATTCCATCCAACCTAGGGGCCTTTTCAGTTTTCATTGCCCATAACATTGCTTCAAGTTCATCTAGAGTGAGATGTTGTTTAAGAAGGTGACTAGTGGCCTAATCAACCTCATGGGAAATTATAGCCCTATAACAATTTTACTATAAAAAAATTCATACTCATTAAGATGATGTTCTTCCTAAAAATGTTTGATGTATTGTTGAAAGAAAACTCCCTTGAGATCTTCAACTGAGGAGACCTCCTCTTTATCCTCCATAATAATAGAATAAATTTACTCATGGTGATTTTTATATTACAAATATTTAAATAATTTTTTGGAGACACAATCCCTTGTTGAATCCAAAATAGATGAGCTCATATCTTAGATCCTTATCCCTACAAACTTCAGGTTCTCTGAGATCAGATTCAGTTTTGGTAACAACTTGCAATGAAGTGTCATACGGATGTTCTTCAAGATCCAACCATTATTGGGCAAAGTTATATTTGATTTGGGATTCTTTTTTCATCTATATTTAGCCATAATTTTGTCACACCCTCTAAAGAACTTGACTATTCTAGCCATAGTGGCTTCTCACCATAGAACCCAACCTATCAATGATGCAGACCAAGGTTAAATCTCCCAAATAATAGAAATTTACATAATGCAATGCAAAGAAGAAAGGTGAGACACATTTATATTTAAGGGTGTACACCCCCTACAGGTGTACAAAGAACCCTAAAATGTAAGACCAACTGCCAATCCATTGGGTCATGGAGTCAACACTTAGTTTATGAGCAAACACCCATGAAGGCTCATCAAAACATGGTAGATCAACAAAAATATATTAGGAGGATCTAAAAGTGAACACACAAAAGTAAATTTTACAAATAAGGCCTAAAGCATAGGGGAAATAGAAACAAAAGGACAAAACTATACACTATATAATTATGTACACAGTTGTAGACTCAATCAAGGAAGTGTTTCAGATGCCTGCCATTGACTAGTAGATCTAGTATTTCACCATCCAAGTCTCTCAGGAAGAAAGTGTGTTCCCTAATCTAACAGTCAATGGAATAGGGACCCATCCACAAGGCATCAAATTTACCATGCTTGCTTTTCTCCTCACGCCTATTGTCCCAAAGTAAAACCATATCACCTACTTTTAAGGTTCTTGGAGTGACCTTCCTATCAAATATCGTATTTAGATTTTCCTTGAACTTGAGGTGTCTTTCATGATCTTGTCTTTGAATTTCATCAAGCTCAATAATCGGATTCATCCTACTTTCATAGTGGCTGATTTGCTCATCACCTTTTAGTTGTTGCATGAGTTGATAGGTTGGCAACTGTAAATTCATAGGCATAATTGCTTGAGCTCCATAGGCAAGCTCAAAAGGGATTTTGCCTGTATCTCTTTTGGGTGTGATCTTGTTAGCCCACAAAGCAAATTGTACTTGTTCATCCCACTTCTTCTTATTTGCTTCTAATGTTTGTCTAATGATTTTGAGCAAGTTCTTGTTATTAGACTTTGCTTACCTATTTCCCTGAGGGTTGTAACTGGAAGCATAAGTTAATTCAATTTCGTACTCTTTGCATAATGCCACTATTGGTTTAGCTTTGAGACTCATGTCATTATCAACAATAACTTTGACAAGCACTCCAAATCTACAAATAATCTAGTTTAGCAAAAAATCCATAACCACCTGGTATGTAGCCTTCTTTGTAGGGACCACCTCAACCCATTTTGTGAATTAGTCAGTTGTAACTAGTATCCATCTATGTCTAACACTTGACGAATCAATAATGTTTCTAATGAAATCCATTCCCCATTATCTAAATGGGCCTTCAATCATCACAAGCTACAAGGGAAGAGAACCAAAAGCTTTCATCCTCCCAACAAAGCACTGACATCTCTCACACTTTCTAACTTTCTAAGTAACATCTTTGAATAATGACAACCACCAATAACTAGCTTTCAAAATTTTATGAGCTATAACTTTAGGTGCAAAATGGCCACCACATACTTTACTATGGAATTCTTCAATCAGGTCAATAGTTTATTCTTCTAACATGCATCTTAGGAGAACCCCATTCGAATTATTCCATGCAAATTCATTTTCAATCAAGAAGTACTTTTGGGAAACAAGATTAAGAGTCCTCCTTTGATTCTTGTCCAAGTCAGAGGGACAATTTAGATTTTACAAGTAATAAACAATGTCTTTATACCATGGAGACATGTTAAATTGACTCAAGGAATCATCAACATTAAAAATAATAGTATTTACCTCAATGGCTTGAAAATTGGTCTCAACCATGATCTTGCCTAGACCCATCCCTTGCACTAACTTGGTGGTCTGAATATCCATGTCATACTCTTGCAAATTGTTAACCCACTTGCATCTCTTTTTGGATACTTCAGTCTGAGTCAAGATGTCCTTTACCATGGCATATAAGACATAAACAACAATCCTTGAACTCAAAATATAAGGTCTAAATGTTTTAACAACCTTTAAGAGGGTGAAGGATTATTTTTCCATGATGGTGTAATTCAATTCAACACCTTGCATAACTTTTCTAAAGAAAACTATTGGTTGCTCATGATTGTCTTCATTATTTTGCAACAGGACAATAATAACAATGTTATATGATGCAAAAGAGAAAACCTAAAATAACTTAGTGTAATCAGGGCTGGCCAAAATAAGGGCAGACTTTAGATCTCATTTGATGTCATTGAATGCCTGCATGACCTACTCCTCCCACTTGATGGTCTGGTCCCTCTTCAGCATGGAAGTAATAGGAAAAGTAATCTCTGCAAAGTTGGACACAAACCTCCTTACAAAATTAATTTGTCCAAAGAAGGACTGGATTCCCTTCTTAGACTTTGGGATAGGTACTTTGTCAATGGATTCCACCGTCTCAGGGTCGATCATGACACCATCCTTGGACACTATATGTCCCAATAAATTGACTTTTTATACTCTGAAGTGACATTTATTTGGATTAAGTGAAATGTCAAACTCTTTGCATCTAATCAACACTTTCTCCAGATGCTTCAAATGTCCTTCTCTAGTCTTGGAGTACACAATAATATCATCCTAATACACAACTATAAACTTGTTAATCATCCCTAAAAAATCAACATCCATAACTCATTGAAATGTTACACCAACATTCATTAACTTGAAAGGCATCCTCATATATACATATGTGTCCTAAGGCATTGCAAATGTGGTCTTCGTTCTCTTGGATTCCTTCACCACAACCTGGTTATATCTTGAGAAGCCGTCTAAATTGGACAACATCTTTGATCTTATAACACTTTACAACAAGCTATCCATATTGTAGCAGGGGATAATTATCTTTTAAATAAGCTTTGTTTAAATTTTAGAAATCCACACACAAATGAATGTCACCATTTTTTTTCTCACAGGGACTAAATTTACAACCCACGATGAATACCTGATGGATTGATGATACCATCATCCCTTAGCTTATTTAACTCATCCCGTATTTTAGTGGCCAAGATGGGGTTAATAGGTCTCTATTTCTACCTAAAAGTCTTGTTATTATGCTGCAATAAGATGATATGTTGGAACAAGTCTTCCCTATAGGCTTTTGGTTCAGAATAAGACCATGTTAAATAGTCCTAATACTTCTTTAACAGTTGCATGTAAGTTTTCTTCTCAACTTCACTTAGGTGAGTACCCAGCCAAACCTTCCTTGGATTCTCATGAAAACCCAAATTACACTCAGTCACAACTTTTAAAATAAATGAGTCCCAAGTCTTGATTCTATTTGCTCCATCAAAAGATGCTTCTAAACTTACCAATCCTTTACGGAGCATGTTTGTCTTTAGCTGGATAATGTCCTTCCCAAACAAGATTTATTTTCCATCACAAACATGAACCATAGATTCCAAGTCTATGAGCTGATCATGGAACTCGGCTTCAAAATTTAAAAACCTCTTAATTTGTTCATCATCATCAAATAACTACCAATGATGAACATTGTCTAGGACTGAAGGCCTAACACCTCCACTTGATAGTGATAATGAGGGCTCGTATTTGTAATATCAAATTGAGCACCTAACCCTATAAGTTTGTCAACTTCTTCATTGAAAATGTTGTCATGATAAAAAAGATTGAATGCATCAAAGAATTCAAGAAAATCCTAGAGAACATTCTAATATTGTAAGTGTTTCAAGTTTTCTAGGATTTTCTCTAGGATTTTCTTGAGCAACACATCCTCCTCCAAAGCACATCCTCCAAACTACTCCTTTGCTATCAGGTTCAACATTAAGAGCAACAAGCTATTCAATAATGTCAATATTCCCCTCAAATTTGTCTAAATCAACATTTGTGTCTAACACTTCATTTAAAACATGCTTTGGATCTTCAATGACATGTATCATCTTTGACTCTTTATAAAGTTTGACCATCTTACCCTCCAATGGAATGGTGGCATAGGAAAGGTCCATTTGTACACTTCCACCCATGCTAATAGCCCATTTACATGACATCAGAATCCCCCACTTAGGTGGGCAATCCACAACTACCACGTCAATATTCAAATACTTACTTAAATGCATTACTAATTGCACTACCAACCCAATGACTTGTCTAATAACTGGAACTTCTCGTGAGTCCATGGCATAACACTTGCCAAAGGTTGATGTAATCTTAACTCTGAGCTCATTTAAGACACCCAAGGGCATTACATTATAAGAAGCACCAGAATCAAACATGCAATTGTCGATAATAAGACCATTGATTAATAGGGTTGTATAAAATGGATCCACATTGAGTTGACTCTCTAATAATGCAATCCCCAAATAGACTTTCGAAGCAAGTTCAATAACATCTTCAGGTTATTCATCATTTTTCAAGGGTGTTAGGGTAAATCAATTTCATTTATAGCTAAATTCTCACCAAATTCTAAGTATTCAAATGTTTTCTTCCTATGCTCAGGTATTCTTAATCATTCAACAAGTGACACGGTGATTTTTTGTTGGCTCAATACTTGGGCCATATCACATATACTATACTGAGGAAGAGGAGTATTTGGTGGAAGGGCAACAACACCTTTAGCTATAATGCAATCATCAAAGGTTTGTAGTGGAGTAGGTTGGGTTGAATTGGCATGCTTAGTAGTAGCCTTCAAAGGTGGATTTGTTTTAGCATCACTCACACCCTTAGGAATACTAGATAGCAAAGGCACTTTATTTTTAGTGGGAACACCTCTAGGCTTAGTAAGTTGGGAAATAGGCACAAGTTTAGAAGTATTATGAACTACCATAGTTTTCTTAGCTTCTTTACTTGCATCCCTTGCCCTTGAAATTGTAGGGGTAGTGAATTGAGGGGTAGCAATTGGTTGCTTACTTCTCAAGTAATATTCTTTCTCTTGGGCAACTGCTACATTAATTAGAAGTTGCATATCCACAACTGACAAAATTCCCTCATCATATTTTTTAATCATCATTGATCTTAAAAAGTCAAAATCATGAATATGTAATTCATATGCCTCTGCCATTTTAACCTCACAAGTAAATTCATGAGTTGGGACACATACCTTTTGTACCACACTCCAAAACTAATCAACAATAACAACACTCATTAATTCTATGGAGGTAGATATCTTGCTTCAAGGAGTTTGACAATTGAACATCATAATCTCATCATTGGATGACCTAGACTCAGGTTCATCCACATCTTCATCAATTAGTTCAACTATATCACATGGAGGATATGTGGAAGGAAGCACTTGTCACACCAATCAATATCAATGTCATAACCTACCACATTCACCTTGGCATTTAGCAAATTAGGCACTTCTTTCCTAGCTCCTCTATTATGATTTCTATATGTTATTTCATCACATGTAGGCCTCTTCCCTATATCATTATTTTGATGGTGGAAATTAGGGCTTCCCTAAACTTGATTTGGATTTAGGGCCCTCTCTTAACTGGTAGACACATGAGGGATCCCCTTCTTAGTGTTGGCAACATTGTATGACATCTCTTTGACAACGGAGGCTAGAGTCTTAACTGTTTCCTCAAGATTGACATTTTTAGTGGACTATGTTTTTTCAAGATTGACCAATTTCACATCAGCTCGCTTGTTTATAGGCTTTTCCATAACCTTTATGTTGTTTTTAATTTGGATAGCCATATTGAATGCTAATTACAGGTTCATGGGAGCCTTATCCTAGAAGTAATACATAACCTTCTTATCAAAGGCATCACAATATTTTATCAAGCACGTTGTATCACTAGGCCTTATGCTCTCAAGCAGTCACATCATAGCTTTGTTGAACTATCTGTTGAAGTTTTGCACACATTATTGGGGTTCTTTTTGATGTTTTCAAACTCAGCCAAAAGAAACCTTGGATCAACTCTTTCACCATACTGAATATTAAAAACATTCTTCATTTCTTCCCACAAATCAATGCATCCACTAGGAAGAGAATTGAGCCAATCTTGCACATCTTCTTCTAATGTATGCACAAATAACTTAATGCACACATCCTCATGCTCAACCTCATAATCTTCAATGATATTGTGAAAATACCTCATGTGTTGATCACCGCTTATTGCATTATTCCCTTAGAATTTTGGAAAACATTTCCTTACTTCATTAGGATAACCTTCCATGTCCTCAAAATTTATAGGTTTGAATATGGGAATGTAGAATGTAGGATGTTCATTCTCATCTAGGTTACTATGCCTCATGATTGGTTCAATTAGACATTCAAGAATAATTGGCAAAGGGATGTGAGGGGGTGAATGAGGTGGACTTTGTGGATCAAGCTTAGGAGGGTATTTAGTTGGTTGAGAAGGAGTTGGGTAGTAAGTAGGACTATGAGTTTTAAAATGACTAAAAGAGCTATGAAAGTCCTCAACAGTGGGAAGTTCCTCAAAATTTTCAAGATTATTAGAATCTTGATAGTCAGGACACTATTTAGCAGCTGAGTTTTTCCCTTCAATAGACCTCCAAACTTGTCTCCCTCTTCTTTGATAAATACTCAGGGGTGAGACAACTTGCTTGGATGGGTCACCTTTAAAGGATGATCTCAATCCTTCTAGCTTTGCAAACAAAAAAATAATTAAAATATAAATTTAACACATGTATTCAAACTAGGCATTGATCTTTCATGAAATGAGATGATAAAATTAGAATCACCACTAGAATCATAATTCTAGAATATAATAGTTAACAAATTAATTGTGATACATGTTAGAACATACCTAAGTTCTCTGCAATAGTCCTCGATAACACAAGTGCTATGAATGTATTTTCTATCCCCAAAAATGGCACTAGATGAGTGATGTTGATGGACCAAAGGTGGCCAAATCAGTGCAAAGAGATAGATAACTTTAAAAATGACAACAACTCTCTGCAAGAGCCTTAATAACACAAGTAACCAGGATTTGATGTAGTCCCTACCAATGGTGCCATCAAAGTGTTGCTTATTAGTTGTATACCTCTTTTTCTTGGCCTTGCACACTTGAATAAAATGCAAAGAAATATGAGAAACATGATGATATGCTATTATAGATAGGGGAGGTTTTGGCATCAAGAATAGACCGGACATAGAAAATAACTGAGAGGCACTGATAGAGGGTATGGTCAGCTCCCTGCTACTTCTAGTGCTGCTTGAACCAAGGTGAGAGGACCTATGTGGTAGCTTGCTCACATGGATAGATTCCACAATTCAACCTCCATGGGGATTATTGGCACATAGGAACACAAATGTGACCAGGGCACAACCAAACTTGCACACTTCACCTGGGAAGGGTTGTCATACGTAATGAACAAATGCTCTATAGATCACATACAAGCTACTGGAGATAGATGGGTATATGACTACAATACTCATTCTATATAATCTTCAACAATAGGGGTCAAAGGAAAAATATAACACTATGCTTCAAATTACAATATGCAAACACATGTTATATAGGCAAGATTTCATGCATTTGCAGGGCAAACAACACTTATGATATGCAACAAGCGTGTATTATTTGTAGGGTAGGACAAGGTAGGATAGATTAGATAATAAAAAGAGTGGTGGTGTGCTAGTGATTCTCAAACAATATGGTTTATTACAATATTCATGACATTATCCTTAGCAAAGATGTAGGGAAAACTCAAATACAAGATAATGGGAATTGCCAAATGATCCTTGAAAGACATAGAACATACACTAAAACTAAACCCTCTAAAAAAATCTTTTCCCTATCAACTCCATAAACTTAGGGTGTCCTAACAAGTTATTCAACAATATATCCTAAAATAATGCATAAAGGGTTTATAATCTAGATCTATGCTCAAAATAATAACCAAAAATGAATACAATCCCAAATATACAATCAACATAACTTTCAAAACACATTGCTGCACTTCATCAATAGGAAATAACAGAGAACCACAAACATTTTCATTAACTTGAAAAGAAACCTTACATACATCAGCTTTTCAAAATGTTGCCAAGGGGACAAACATTGTGAGTTTGCTCTTTTGATAAGGGAGACATAAGCATGCTCTCAAAGCTTGTTAATGGATGTACAAATGCAACCACCTCAACAAGAGAGACAAGATCTACACACATCAGTTGATCCTTAATTTTTTTTGTAGAACCTAGACTTAGAGAAAAACCAAGACCAACAATAACCAACCATTTGAATAGAGGAAAAGCTCTCTATTTATACATTTTTTACCCATTTCAAATCCGAGACTCTAAGTTGCAATTTGTAATATTGCATAATAGCCCTCCCAATTCTGCCAAGATGCTCCTAGCTAGAAAATATTCCTTGTCATACTTGAAATCTTCATCCATTTTCAAGAAAAAATATTGCTCTAACTACCTCTACAAAGAATGATGAAGATTTATAACAAATACTTTGATTTCATGACTGGAGATGCCCTTTTACATGATCTAGAAGGTGAACTTTTATGGTGGAGGCCTAATAAAGTTTATCCTCATGTGTAACTGCTTAGAGATGCCCTTAACCACTTATTTACATAACTAAAACTTTTTGGATGATTGCCTTTCTTCTCATGTATGCCATGGAACAACATGCTCTTGCAATGATGGCATTGAGATGCTCTAGCTATGATAGAGGTAGAAAATGATCCACAACAAAAAACATGCTCTAGAATGGCCCACAAACCTTCTTATGTGCTTTGAATTCTCACCCATCCATGAAAGAACCATCAATTTTAAATCCTAAGCCACATTTCACCACATATTGATATGTGGCATGCCACATCATATCCAATTAGGCACTTATGGGGCTTAAAATTGACTAAGCTACCTAATTGGCTCAATCTAGACACATGTCACCTTCTCGTGTAATCTTGAAGCTAGATCGAATATGGACCATCGATATTTCAAGAAGTCTTCAGGCCTTGACTTCATCATGGGCTATTGATCTTGATTTTAGCCTCTAAGATCCTACCACTTGGCATCTCCATGGGTTCTCTACTTTTGTTATGTGGAGGTTTCACGTTCATTTTGGGATTTGTTGAAAAGTCCACTTTCATTCTACACCACTAGATCTTCCTTGCCTGAGTACATGCGTGTCATTGATATTTTAAGATATGCTTTGGCTCTAATTTATTACATATAATTATGTCACTTGTCATCTCTACATTTGTTCATAGGGTCCTTGACTTTTCAACCTTTGCTACACACCATCAAATCTTTTTTGGGTGAGCCAACGTGCTCCATCAGAGAATGATTTGAGGACTCGAGTGTAATTGGTTCTTATGAAAAAGGAAAACATTAAGTTAAGACTCATATAAAACTTAAGCTAATGTCTTAGATTTTTTATTTGTATCAATAAACATGAACAAAGCTTTAACCTAAAGTATAAAGTTAGGCTTTCAACATATTAACGTAATCCCATGAATAATAAAATACATGGCATAAGGTTTCATCCTGTCTATGTCATAATAAAAGGGACCCTTTACAGTTAGTTTTTAATATGGATCTCTCACCATTGGATCTTACTCCATCCAGATGAACACCCATCATCAGATCTCGGTCCAAGGGGTGGATCACCATTGGTTGCTCATTGTTTTGTCTAATGCGGTTATGATGCATGTCATCTCCACATTTGCTTTGAGCTCTATTGAAACTTTGACTTAATACACCCCATTGATCAGAAGGTGTATGCTTAGTTGTGTGTCATTGATTGATGGGAATGTGCTCAAGTTTTATCATGTATTATGAGCTTGACCCTTTGACTTTAAACTCACACCCTCTGATCTCAATATCTCGAGTGAATGTGTACTATTGATTGTGATCCATTGGGTAGAATGTGATTGGTGCCTATGAATAATGAGAAAATAACTAAGTTAGAGCTTGGGAATAATATAAAACTTAAGCTAAAGTTTTGGGACTAAGGTTTCATTTATTTTAATAAACACAAATAAAAAATTTAGGCTAAAGTTTAGACTAAGCGTAAAATATAATAAAAGGGGACCCTACTAATAAAAGGACCATGCAGAACATATACTAAGGGGTCTCAGGACTTAAAAAGGACCAAGCATGTATTTTTAGACTAAGCTTTGGTTATGTTAATAAACATGACTAAGATAGTATAAAAATTTAACTAAGTCCATGACATTTTTAAAGTGTTTTCATGTAAAATGTTCTCACCAATTTTGAGTTCAAATGGAAAGACTTGAGCCAGGGTGATTGGAATTAGGGTTTCAAGATGACCAAAAAATGAATTCGACTCAGCTTTTGATAGACCAAAGCCTAGTAAAAGACCAAATTTACATTAAATCATAAAACCCATACACTAGCCATCTCAGATGGACTCCATTAATCTTGCAACTTAAAACACAAAGATCCAAGGTTAGCAAGTTTAGACAAAGTTAAACTAGGATTATGAATAAACATACCAACCATACCAGGTGTGGATGACCTTCAAATAAAGATGATGTGCAAACATGCTAGTGATACTATGATTAAGTGAATTTTCAATTTTAAGGTATATATTTGCATAATTTGGAACAAAGGTCCCCATTTCTCAATAAATTACAACTTTTGGGGGAACATAACAATATGTTAAAATTCAAATACTCTAGTTCAAACTCATAATTAGATCATTCATTCCACTTGATCAAGTACCATTGTTAAGATCAATTCATGGTTATAATAAGTCTTACACATGTAGAATTGGGATCAAACATCAAAACCTAATCATGTTGTGTGTTTATTTTGATTCCACTTACTGCTTGTCATAGAATTTAGAGAGCAACTTCCATACTTCATGTCTTTAACCATTGACATTGACTTACAATATGTTTGGATATTCATTAAGAACCATACTTTAGCTTAGGAAATGCTTGGGCATTGCTATGCTACTAGCCATGCATCCATTTCCTAGACAGAGATGCCTTTGGCTCCACTCAAGGCCTTGCTTCACTATCAGCCAGGCATCCATAGCCCCAGTGGATATTACCAGAATCACCTTTGCTTAGAAAGTTATTTTTGAATTTTGTAATGATCTCTTATTTTTGTATTTTTTATTTTTATAGACTATTTTGGCTTTTTGGCAAAGGTTAGGAACTAGGTTAGCCTAGTTTTGGGATCAAGTGTTTGATCTTCAAGCAATCACCCTTGGTTGCATAATTTACCCCAGGAAATGAATGTTGTTTAAGTGCAAACATGACTATGCTTCAATAATTTAAAATTTCATCCTACATATGCAATCCTCATCAGAATTAAGTTTAGATAAGAACAAGGCTTAAGATTTTAGGGAACAACTAGCCTATTCATTGGTCTTTACCAGTTTCCCCAAAATTAAAACATCAATCTCACATTTCAAACCCAAAATCAACCACTATTTAAAGTTTATACCTGCATTCTCAATTCGAGAAATCTTCCTTGAGCAACTAGATGAAACTTGAGTTGAGGATTGTCTTGAAAATACGTATTAAAAATAGAGAATAATACAAGATAAATCAAACAAACATGTGCAAGAAATATATACAAATAAGGGACAAGAAATAAAGAATAAGAAGAAAATAAATCAAAAGCTCTACACTATCTCCATAAAGAACCTACCTCTAGGATCAAATGGAAAATTATTTAATCTACTACAAAACCTTGAAACATTGTTACTTCTATTCAATGGATACTTCTTATGGATAAGAGAACTTGTATGCTTGTGTCTTCTATATGATGCAGCTTGGCTTCCCACTTTTATTGATCCTTTGAACCTAGGATCTAACATGGACCATTGACCTTGTTCAACTGTGACTCACTAACAAGCCACGTGCTCTATAAGTTACATATGCCTTTACAAAGGAATATTCAATGTGAGTTATCTGCCTATGTGGAAATTCTATGTCACTTTTATTCATAAATATATTTGTTCTAAAAAAGTGACTGTTGCCCCTTTGAAAGTCCTTTCATTTCACATCATTTGATTATCCCTACACAAATTATCGTAGACCATTAATCTAGATCTAAAGGATTGAATGTCATTGGATGTTTTGAAATATTTCCTATGGTTGTGACACTTGTCACCACCACATTCATCCCATCTTTATTGAAAAGTCTACATTGATCTTACACCATTAGATCTTATTTGGGTGAGTGATCACATTTCATTAGATCATTATCCGAGGGGTGGAACACCATTGGCTACTATCTGTACTTAGCCCCAAGTTCTTGCCACTTGGTAGTCTTATAGACCTTATACACTTTGCACTCTATCAGTTCTATTGGGTTAACATGCTTTCACTATGTGGTGATCTTGTACTTGATCATAGTTTTTTTAAAAAGTCATGACTCACTACACTATGTTGATTAGGATCTATACACTTTACCACGCACCATCAATTTATGAGAAAATGCTCAATATTTTAACCATGCACCATGAGCTTGACACTTGTCACCTCTGTGCTTGTCTTGAGTTTTTTTTGGAATTTTTAGCTTTGATCATGCTCCATTGGATCATCTCTCCTTGATTCAACGTGCACCATTTGATTGCGATCTATTAGGTCAGATGTGATTGGCTCCAAATTATTAAGTCAGAGTTTAGGGAAATAAAATACTTAGTACAAAGTCTTGGCCTAAGTTTTTATTGCATTAATGAATATGATAGAAGCTTTAGGATAAGAATTTAAACTAAATTTATAATAAAGGGACCGAGTATTAGCTAGACCATGATAGATAAAAAGACCAAGGACCACAAGAAATAAAAGGGATCAAATACAAAATTTAGACTAAGGTTTAGTCATGTTAATAAACATGACTAAACCTTAGTAAAAAATCTAAACATATGAACACATAGCTCAATACCATCCTCTTATTGAGCAGTCAAGAGAGATACAAAGATAGGGAATCTCAACTTGTAATGGAAAGAATAATTCATAACCATATACTAGAGAAAAAATTGCTCTTAAATTGCATTATCTTGAATAGGGAAGCTGAAATTAAATTGCTCTTGTAGCTCAAAGAATTGGTCTACTTATCCCTGTGCTCTTCTCACTCTAGTGAAAGGTTGATTGGCCAGTTTGAAAAGTAGAAAAATATTCTAAGTATCACACTTTTATAACAATTTTGATGGATAAAATTTTAATCGGTAGTTGACTTAGCATGCAATAACTTAAAACAAAAAATGAACTGGCAATGAACTAGGCTTTCAGACTAAAGACAAAAAAAAAATATGCAACTGACTTTGAAAAGATGCATTTTGTTTAAAGTGAGAGTAATTAATCTTAGCTAAGTGTTAAAAATATAGTGTCATATGAAATACACCTTTCTTGTTTATTTAAATATAGTGTATTTTTCATGGTGATGTCTTTCCTTATTTTTCCTTTATCATATATTGTTAGATTACATTGGTTACTACATATTTTTCTAGTATCTAGATCTTATATATCACACGGTTATATTTATTACAATTGTTACATGGTTACATTAATGGTTGTGTGTGAATGTTTTATTATGTGTGCATGTGTTGGCATTTTTTTGAATCCTTATTCATATATCATCCTATTTTTTCCATGTTTTTGAGTCTTGTCCTTGCCTTGTCTCGCTAGCTTATCGAGTCACTAAATTGGGTGTGGTCCTAACTTGACTATGCTTCAGTGCTCTATTAATTTTTGCATCTATAATGTTTATTATGAAAATTATTATACTATGGTTGTATCTATCATGTCTATCATGCATATTATTATACTTGTTTGGTGCCTATGTTTCCATGGTTTCTACCATGCACCTAAGGGGGTGTGCTACTTGTGTGTGCTCTCATTGTTATATCTATCCCGAATAAAATCATACTATATATTATTTGGGGCATACTAGTAATAGATAATGATAATCTATTACTATTTAATCATCTATAAATAAATATGTAGACCTAATATTGATATAAAAAAATGTCATTATATTAATAATAATCTCTCATAACTCACCATTAATTTTTGGAACATTTCCCTTAATCTTTTAGGAATTAGACACATTTTAAGTGATAAAAACCCGAATTCAATCTTACTGAGAAAATGAGAACGCTGAGAGTAAATAAATGATTTTTCATAGAGATCGATGAACATTTTAATGATATAACACCTAAAAACTATCCTTAGATGACTCATACATAGTTTTTAATAACCTACATGACTCAATATAACAATTTCCACTTGTAACAAAACTCCTATAGGTCACTATCAGTGCTAAAAATATAAGATTTGAGGGTTTCAAGAATTATAATGAGACTAATAACTTTAAATAATTATAGACATGCTTGAATAATGTTAAAATAGATAAAATAAAATTTAAAACATATGATTAAACTCACATTTATTTATTGTGTAAAGAAAATATTTATACATGGAATATTTAAAGCGTTCCCACATAAATTACTTCTGCCAATTTGAATTTAAAAGCTTAGATATTGAGACAGAAAATCTCATTAAGATACCAAATTTTCAGGGGCATTCTTGGCAATGAAAGTAGACTTAGTCATGGGTGGAAATCTCTTGAAGGGTTTTGAAATTGATTTGAGGCGAAAATAGGACACTTGAAAACAAGAAGTGGACTAAACAAATTAGGCATTTGTGCTCAACCAGGGCTTAATTACTTCAGTGCACTTTTGGGTACTAACAAAGGGGAGTTGAGTGTGAAGGGGAGGATACATATCCAAATTAAAGGAGAAAAAATAGAAGTGATAAAAAATAATAGAGTCATTTAGAGTGAGGATTGAAGGAGAGGCAAGGAGAGATTTGACAATGGAGAAAACATAAATTATGTCAAGTTTATTGAGGTGCCTTTGGACACCTATTTGTTTATTAGACCATGTGAACCAATGGCTGATTTTATGGGCTGAACATCCAAAGAGTGGATCAATGACTCCTAGGTAATTATGACAATGAATCCATGTAACAAACTCCTCCACTGAGAGGGGTGATGAGTGAGACTAGCCACAATCTCACTTGTGTTTGACCATTTTGAAATCACCTCCCAATCTCTAATTTACATGAGGGATATTCTAACCCATCCAATTTCAAAGAGTAATGAATTTGGTAATTTTTTTTAGATCATATATCGAGCATAACCCAAAAGTCTTCTTATCAATATAGACCATAGTCCAAAAACATCTCTATGTAGTGTCTTCCCCACAGGGAATGATCTTGTTAGAAAAGAGGGAGGATAGGATCAAAATCTTTCCTTCTCATATAATAACATGGGAGGTGAAATAAAGTGATAGAGTTTTATTAATAAAATTCAAGTTGAACATTATAGAAACTTTTCCAACTTTAACCTCTTGTAGAAATTTTACATTAGAGGGATGATCCTATGTCACTTTTTTAACATGATATATTTTATCAGAGAGGGTGAGCCCTAAAACATTCCAAGAAATAGATTGAGATTCATTGAGAACTATTATAAATAGGTTTCTTGACTTCGAACTATTAGGAAGGTGGACATCATTAACTTAGGTTTATGGGATGGAAACAAAGGTTGGATTATTAGAAACTAAGAGGGGTTGAGTATCATCATTATGTATGATAGGGATGTAAGTAGTTAAATTAGAGTTATCCAAGGGTGAAGAAGGAATTTTTAGAGGAAATAATGAGTGAATGGAAACATTTTGGAGGCAAGTTATTCATGTCTCTTTTGTTTGATTTTATGTTTGAGGCAATACCAAATCAAATGGACATCCTCTTGATAGTACAAACATGCATTGGGCTTGTTAAGATAAGTGAGACACTTTGTAGTCGATAAAAACATGGACCATATAATTAAATATAGGTGGGAAGGGGTTGTGATAGGTCCATTTCAATACGTACTCTAGGGTGATTCCTAAGGCTAAAGAATTTTTCTTTGTCATTTTTTCACCAAATAATTATGCTTAGTTGACTAGCCAGCTCCTAAAAAAATGGCCAAACTATAATATTGAGAAAATGGAATTCAATCCACATGGATATTGTGAATGGGAAGGCCATTTAGGGTGAAATTTGAGTTTCCATCCCTAAAGATAGTAAACTTGGCCATAAATGACCCATGTACCATATTGGAGATCTGCTTGGGAAAATTTAGAGGTGACAAAGAGGATAAAGATATGTCCCCTAACTAAAACCCTCACATAATCTATTTTCCATACCTTAAACTCTTCCCATACATGATACATCCATTTTAAAAATGAATACCTTTAAGAAATAAGAGAACAACTTCTATGCTGGGAAATGTCTACAAAAAATCAAAAAAATCATAAGGCAATTGAAATTCAAGGTCCTTGCCTTCTTGTTGATGTCCTAGATTGAGACCATTTTCAAGTGCATTAGAGGTCAACTTTGATAAAATTATTCTATTTGTATGTACAGGCAAGGATGACCTACAACTATCCTCTTTCTCTCAATAAATTAGGACTCAAATAAGGCCAGTGAATAAAGCTTGTGTATACTTAGATGAGTAGGTAAGGACCAATGATATCCATAAATATAGTAGAGGGTAACCTACAACTCAAATGTCAAAAGTAAATGGTTACAATTTCTAAGCCTATGACATAAGGATATAACTCCCATTAGACCTCAACAAAGGTAAATGATTGTAACTATGATTATAGAGATGCAATTAAATAATTGTAAAGGGGTACAACTAAAGTAAATGATTGTAAAGGGGTAAAACTAAAGTTAATGATGGGCAAGTGATTGTAAAGAAGGTAAGGTGCAACGTTCAACCAAATGGGGGTTTATGCAACCTAACGTGCTAAATGACAATCCTAAACAACCTTGTATCTATCCTAGCTTATTCAGTATAAAGAAAAACCTAAGTAAGGATACCATGATACAAACATGCATGCACAAAACAATAAACCAAGTAATGTATATATTACTAAGTAAAGGAAAAAGTGTAGGCATAAAAAAACTTATCTTGGGGTAGACTTGTCAATGCTTCAATATCCCCCTTTAGCTCAAGTGGAGCTTTGCAATAGATATTATAGGTTGAATACCTCAAAAGGTTGGATGAATACCTAAATATCCTTAGTTAGGAACTCCCAAAGACTTATCCTATTGACATTCAATGACACCACAATACAAGACCTCTAAGATAAGGTTTTAAGCCACTAACTCTCCTAAATACTTCCTTTAGGGTGGTAATGTGAGCACAATTAGAGTGTATGATTGTGATCTATCTGATTATGAATTAAATATTACCCCTATATATAAAGTTTGAATACACAAAACCAACCCCAAAATCTAAGTTAGGTTGGCCGATATAGTTAGAAGATATCGGTTGGCATAGGATAATATAAACTAGGTTGATATAATACAAGTGTTAGAATACAAACTTAGCTTGATACAATATATGGAAGACTTAAGAATGAAACATATGATATCAACCAAGTAGATATCATAGGATATATGGAAGCTAGAAAATTTAGATGGGAAGTAGACATAATGGAAATATGAATAGAGACTTAGATGAGTTAAAACCGATAGTAGTGACAATATGACATAATAATATGAAAACATGTATTGCAAAGTACTCCATGCCAATCCCACCCCATTCCCAGTGTACAAGAGAAAGTTTTAGTAGAGTGATTAAGTGAAAATATTAGGTGTATACACTACTTACTTCCTTCTTGCCATGGCTTCCACATTTTTTATGAGAACTTTCTTGGAACAACAAAGTATGGTAATAGTGTTAGGTTATGTAAGAGTGGTGGGTGAATCATCTATATCCATTCATGTGTTTAACCCTAAACGTTAAAATTCATCAATACATTTTTTTAACCCTAAATTTTCTTTCCTACAGGCTAATTAGCACTCGTTGTATCTTCTTGAACCAAGATTCACATATTAGGTGAGATCACTGCTTCAAAATATTTTTTACTCTCATGTATATAGTCCAAGGGGTTTCTATGGATAAAAATCTACACTCTAAATGAACCTCTTTCAATGTTCCAATTTTTTAATTTGAAATGCCCTTATATTTCTATGGCATTGAGGTTTGTGTGCATTATGAAGCCTACACACATGTATATAAAAAACGTGTCTATTTAGATTGTTAAAATGCTCATCCATATGAGTTTTTTTACAATTGTGTGGGCCACTTAGGTTCAGTTGAAGTCCACCTTAAGCCCTTTGAATCATTTATAAAAATATGATAATTATGTTTAACATTTATTAAATTTATCAATAAAAACATGAGAAGTAGTAATTCAAGGAAATTTATTTGTGTTTGAAATATTCATGTGCTTGACCCTAGGTAAAGTTTTATATAACATCATCTAAATTTTGATCACCTTTATAGGCTCAAGAGGATCATGTGCATAAGATAACAATTTTAAGGCCATGGAAACTCTTTTAAATATTTTGTTTGACCTAAAACATACTAAGAAGGAGGGGAATCAAACACCATTAGGTGTGTGGCCATTATACATATTATATCATAGAGTAATTGGAAGGGTTTGTTTATGAAAGGATTGATAGGATTACATTGTATATATTTTGTCTATAGTTATTAATTGAATTAGTTAGCAGGTTTATTGCTTTCAAAATATATAGTTTTAATGTTGGTTACGATAATTATTTTTGCCTAATATGTATTGGGTTTTGACTTCATATAGAACACTAGAAAGTAAGTGCCTAATATCAAAAAATTAATGTAATACCTGGGGTGTGTTTTCTTTAGTGAGACTTGGATTCAATTCATCTAGGAATTTATAACCTTTGGTCCACTACTACATTATACTTTTTATTGGGTCACATGCTTAAGAGGTTCCCTTGGTTGTTGTTGGGTCACATGTTTAAGGGGTTCAATGGTTGTGTTTATAAATCATGCATGGTGTATTTGTGTATGATTAGATGATTGGGTTAATTATCATACCTTTCTATACATTCCTTCGATAATGAGTATTTTACATGTTTAATTAGTCATTAACTATATGTATAATTTCCAATTATGTAGTTACAATTTCTTGCAGCAACTATCATGATAACATGTAACTCAAGTCAATGTAAAACATAGTTATGATTTTCAATCCATCAATCTCTATCAAGCCAATGGGAAAAGTGGTGACTTGAGTTAATTTCAAATGTGGGCTTGATTTACAATCCACCAATCTATGCCAAATTAACCTATAATCTCAATTCAATGTTAAATGTGAGTATGATTTATATCCACCATTTTTTACTATGGTAGCACATTGAGAATAAATGTCAAACATGGGTATAACCAACACTTTGTTATGATAACTTATGGACCTAAGTCAATACCAAACAAGGGTATAATTTATATTCCACTAAATACCACCATAATTACTTATTTTCTCAAGTCAAAGTCAAAATTAGGTGTGATTTAAAATCTCCAATAATGTAGCATGGTGACTTAAAATAATGCAAAACATGAATATGAGGTAACTTGTTAACTTTTAATCAATGTATATATAATTTATAATCCACTATCAATTATTGTATTTCCTCCCTTACAACTTTTTTGATTTTAAATGCCTCCCTTAAGTCATTTTAGGTTTTGAACCTGGGTCTTCTCTGGAGACATCTAGTCTTTGTCAGTTAACCTAGTATAATGACTTAATAGTTGTTTTTAAACTATTAATTATGCTCTCATGATATATATTATAACCAATTTAATCATTTATAAACTCTATCACAATTTTTTTTTGAATCCTTAAGAAGGGATGCAATTTTATAGGATCAAAAAATGACTCAAACATGTGCCAATATAATAAAATCCATACGACTTACCATAGGACTATAACCACGAGGTAAATATTGTAAAAAATGATACTAGTTTATAATCTATATGGAGACTCAAGTGCTTATTATAAGTTGTAGTTTCATAAATGAACTACTTTTAATTTAACATCCTTTGTACATGTAAAACAATATCTAATTAATTACAACAATCAAATATGTAAAGAAATATCGAAATATCTAAGGCTCTTGTCTCATTTATACTCTTTCATAAATAAATTTGTCTCCACACTATGGACATGGATATGTTCTCTTGAAGTTACCTTGAAATATTGAATTATTCAATGACACATGTCAAAAGTGTATAGATGCTCTTGACATACTATTGGGACTATATAAATGCTCCTGATAAACTAATGCCACCTCAAACCTGATCTTTTAGGCATGTTCACATATTTTTGCTCCTCACTCCCTTAGCCTAATTTTGTGCATTATCAATCTTTTATTTATGTAATTATATAATTATTTTTAACCTATAATGTCAAGGGAAAAAATTGGGGGCATGTGTTAGAATATTTTGCCAATTTATCAAGGCCCTAAGATTCGAGCAAAGATTTTTGTAATAAAAAATTGCATAACATAAATAGATTCAACTTATATGCCAAAAAGTGTTCCACAATAAAAATATATCTTGGACAATGATAAGTGCTACAATAATTTCCTCCTCCATTAAATGAACTACAACACTTACCTATTTGTATGGAACTTTGAATTTTCATTCCACAATATTAGTGCCCACATCAACTTCCAATGAATAGGACATAAAAATGGAAAAGGGGGATATGAGTGCATTTAACTTAAATGAAACCTAAATAATAGGATAATCCTAGAATAAGATAGGTAACGAGGTTTTTAGAAAGCTAGAAATCAACAAGTGGACAAATATTTCCCTATTTACACCAAATTACCCATACATAGACAAATTGTCTAACATTCATAAAATAATTTTGAATAGATTCTAGGGGATCTTCAGTTGTCTACATAATATCCAACTTTAAGGTGTGTATTTCACTATAAATTATATGGAATAAACATACAATTTAAATCAATAATCATATAAAATAATATAAAAAGGATATTATAAATTTGGATCTTCAAGCCCTGAATCACCATGTCTTGAAACATGCAAAACCACCTATCTTTCTATCTGCACCCAAAATTTACATGGTGTGACTCTCAATATAAATTTTATGATGATGCAATGATCTCTTATTTTTGATCCAAAAATAACTCTCTATCTATCATATCTCCCCCCCATTATTCCTACTCTCTCCCTTAGGCACCCCAAAACCCCTTTCTAGTGGCCTTTGCAACTTCCATTGGTATTATCTCCAAGATCTCCCATTGGGGATAAAACTGCCCTTTTTAGTGACACAACTGCCCTTCCAAGTTATGAAACTTTCCTATCCATGATAGGTATATTAGGTTTGTATTATAAATTGCCTTAATGAACCCATCATATAAGGGTAGTTATATTTTAAATATGAGGTAGTTACATAATGATGAAGGGTAGTTTTGTCCTCAAATGTGATGGTTGCATAATCACCTATTGGGTTTCTTTCTATCCTTAGTTACGCACAACTAAGTACTAGTCACATGCCTAGAGGAAGGGATGGGCTAACACACTAGTATATTGGCATATTACATGAGTGACCTCGTACACTCACTCAAGGCACTAACTTAGACTGGTTCTCATTGGTTGTGTCATGTGATAGTAGATGAATAAATTTTAGGAATTTGAGTTAAAAAAATTAATCATTACTATTACAATCATCATTCTAGAGTTAGCCATTTAATACATTCACATAATAAAAGTACTTTTAGTATCATAAAGAAAATTTAACACTAAATAGATTCATCACATCAAGGTTCATAAAATATTAATTCCAATGATTAATTTGATAATATTATAAAGGTACTTCTTTGATTAATGGGATATACTTAGAGGGGGGGTGAATCAGTATATCATAAATCTTATAAACTTTCCCTTAATCAAATTCCACTTTAGCATACATTCAAGATATGCAATAAAATTGAAATAATAAACACCACACAAGATAGAGAGAGACACTAGATTTAATGTGGAAACCCAAAGTGAGAAAAACCATGGAGAACAATCTCAAGTATATGAATGAGCACCAACTCAAACTACAATATTCATAAGCACCAACTTGCAAGATCACCAACCCCTTTGCTGAGCACCAACACAACAACTATTTGTGAGTACCAACTCATAGGAGCACCAACCCCTTTGCTGAGCACCAACACAACAACAATTCGTGAGCACCAACCCATAGGAACACTAACCCCTTTGTTGAGCACCAACACAACAACAATTCATGAGCACCAACCCACAAGAGCACCAAACATTTTTTGTGTATACCACACGACTATCTCTCAATGTTGCTATCTCAACAAATGATAGTTTATTACAATATCTCTTTCCTCTCTCTCTTTTGCTCTTCTAAGCTAGATATAATAAATACAAATCATACTCTATCTCTCACATTACAAATGGATTCTCAAGCCTTTATTTATAGCTTTTCAAATGACCTTTGGCCTTCCCCCTTTGTGACCTTTCAATCCTCATGGAAAATGACACCAAACTTGTATGACCCTTCATATCCTTGCATTTGAAAAGTCATGTGGTGACCCTTCATAAGCAAAAACATCCTTTCCTCTTTTGTCTTTATCTTGGTGACTTTTCATATTCCTCAAAGTGTCCCTTCATGAGAAATTGTGCCCTTCCTCTTTTGTCTTCACTTGGTGACTCTTAGAATTCCCAAAGATGACTCTTCATGGGAAAATGCATCCCATTCTTTTATTGTCTTTACCCTGTGACTCTTTGACTTCTCCATGAGCCCTTCTTTTGTCTTATATGCAACCAAAAATATATTCATCAATATTAAATAAATATTAACACATATTAGCCAATATATAACTATTACAAACATCATTAAATGCAATGGGGCTTTTATCACCAATAATGTTAGACCTTTGATATCAATGACAATATTTCCAACAATCTCCCCCTTTGTCATTGATGGCAACCTCAATCTTGAAACTGCCACATCTTGTCATCTAAAAACATATAGTAACTCCCCCTTTTGTAGTAACTTGTATCTATTCCTTGTACCTATTTTTACACCTATACCTATACTTATACCTGTACCTATACCTATACATGTACCTGTACCTATACTTGTACCTATTATTCTCCCCCTTTGACATCAATGACAAAGGGCCTACCTGGAGCTAACACTTAGCTCCCCCTCAACTGATGTTAAATTTCAATGCTAGGAAGTAAAATAAATTACTTCCAACTTCTCTCGTAGATAATCTAATGTGTCTTTTGGTGGTGCCTTTGTGAAAATATCTAAAATCTACTCTATAGTACTGATATATTCCATCTTAACCTATTGATCTGCAACCTGCTCTCTCAAGAAGTGATATCTAATGGGAATATGTTTTGTTCTTGAATGCATTACTAGATTCTTTGAAATATTTATAGCACTTGTGTTATCATAAAAAATAGAAATAGGTTCATCATACTTTACCTTGATATCTTCCAAAGTTTGCTTCATCTAAAGCACTTGAGTACAACACAATACTACTGCAATATATTTTTCTTCAGCTGTAGAAAGTGATACTAAATTCTGCTTCTTGCTTAGCCATGATACTAAGCTATCACCAAGAAAGAAAGCTCCTCCACTTATACTCTTTCTGTCATCCAAGCACCCTGCCCAATATGAATCTGTATAAGCAACCAAAGTGAAATATCTACCTGTGGGATACCATAATCCATAATTAAATGTCCCCTTAATATCTATGAATATTCTCTTCACCAACTAAACATGACTATCTTTTGGAGATGACTGACATCTTGCAACCATACCTATTGCATGCATGATGTCTGGCCTCAATGTTATCAAATATAAAAGACTACCAATCATAGATCTATATAAAGATTGAATTGTAATAGGTGAATCTTCATCTTTGTTCATCTTATTTCTTGTACACATAGGTGTGCCAACTAGTGCACAATCTTCAAAACCAAATTTCTTCAACATTTCCTTGGCATATTTACTTTGAGATATGAAAATTCTTTTATTTGATTGAAATATTTGCAATCCTAAAAAAAATGATAATTCTCCAAGCATAGACATCTTAAATTCTTTTTACATTCTATCAAGAAATTCTTTTGTCATCTTTTCAATATTTCCTCCAAAAATGATATCATCAACATATACCACAACAATCAATTGATACTCACCTTCTATTTTTAAGTAAAAATTACTATCAACAAATCCTCTCTTGAATCCTTGATCTTGAAGGTACTTATCAAGTCTTGCATACCAATCTCTGGGAGCTTGTTTCAATCCATACAATGCTTTATTCAATTTGCATACATGGTTACTAATATTTGAGAGAATAAAGCTCTTAGGCTGCTCAATGTAGACCTCTTCTTCAAGATTCTTATTTAGAAAGGTAGATTTGACATCCATCTAAAACACCTTGAAAATTTTAAACACTATATATGCAAGAAACATTCTAATAGCCTCTAACTTTACCACTGGTGAAAAATTTTCTTCAAAATCTATTCCCTCAATTTGAGCATATCCTTACATATTAATCTTGCTTTATTTCTAGTCACTTCTCCATTTTCATTCAACTTATTTCTATAAACTCATTTTGTTCCTATCACATTGTGATCTTTTGGTCTAGGCACTAATTCCCAAGTATCATTCTTTTCTATTTGATTTAATTCTTCATCCATAGCCTTAACCCAATGCTCATCATGTCTAGCTTTTGAAAAAATTCTAGGTTGAATTTTAGATAATAAAAAAAAATTAACTTGTTCAGATTCACTTACCATCATTCTTTAGGTGCGAATTCCTTCATTTATGTCCCTAATGATGTCAGTTTCATTATGATTTTTTTGAACATATTTGGATGGAGTTTTGGTGCCCTTTTTCTCCTTCTCCTTATCTTCATCTGATTCCTCAAATCCTTCCTCTTCAATGATTTCAAGAATGTCTATTGGATCATTGATTCTTTGTGTTCCATCTTCTTCTATCTTGAAACTTGTGCTTTCAAAAGTTTTCTTAGTTCTTTTGTTATAACATTTATAAGCTTTACTTTTGCAAGAATAACTAAGAAATATACCTTCATCTGCTTTGGATTCAAACTTACTAAGTTTTTCATCGGTTCTCTTTATGAAGCATTTGCTACCGAAAACTCTTAAATAATCAACTATTGCTGGTTTGTCTTTCCATAGCTCATAAGGAGTCTTGTCACTATTGACTCTTAATAATGATTTGTTTTGAATATGCACTACTATACCAACCACCTCTCTCCAATATTTATCTACTATCTTGGATTCATTTAGCATTATCCTCATCATCTCCTGAACTGTTCTATTTTTTGATTTAACTACTCGATTTTGCTATGGAGTTTTGGCTGCTGAATAATGTCTCTTTATTCCATGATATTCACAAAACTTAATAAATTGATCTAAAATGAATTCTCCTCCTTATTCTAATCTTAGACACTTAATCTTCAAATTAGTTTCATTCTCAATTAATGCTTTGAATGCTTTGAAATTTTAAAAAGCTTTTGATATTTTATTGAAAAACATTACCCAAGTCGTTCGTGAAAAATCATCAATAAGAAACATAAAATATTTATCACCTTGAGTACTTTGAGTCCTCATAGGTCCACATAAGTCAGTGTGAGCAAGCTCTAGCATCTGAGTGGTCGAGTACTCTTTTGTTTTGAATCGCCTTCTAGTCTGCTTCCCTTGTTGACAAGGTCCACAAAGCATGTCAGATGGCTTTATAATCTTTGGAATATTTTTGACTGCTTGATTTTTCCTAATGTTGACAAGATTGTCAAAATTTATGTGCTTCATTATCCTATGCCATAGCCAACTTTCTTCAATCTGACTCAAACAACATCTTTGACTTTTGATGTTTGATAGCATATACAACTTATTGCATGTTCTCTGAGCATCTGTAACTAATACATCTGAATCTTTTCTTCTAATTTCACAACCTTCTACATAAAACTTTAGTGTGTGCCTCTGATCACACATTTGACTTACACTCAAAATATTATGCTTAAGACCTTCTACATATAAAACATTTTCAATTTTAGTTTTACGATTATCCAAACTTAGTGTACCTTTTCTAGCAATTCTAGCAGTGGTATTGTCTCCAAATTTCACTGTGCCACCATTGCTCTTCTTCAAGGTTATGAACTTGTTCTTTTCTCTTATCATGTGCCTCAAACATCCATTGTCAATGAATCATGGCTTTTCTTCATTTCTTGCATGCAAAGTTGTCTGAACCAACATAGAATCTTCAGGTTGTTTCTTCTGCCATGTCTAAACCTTCTTCTTGATGAATGGAGCCCTTAAATTCTGGTCCTTCTTGACTGAATTGAACACGCTTCTATAGTACCGATTTATGGCCTCTTCATCAAAGCTTGATAGAGGAGAAAACGAGTTGTAGCTTCTGCTTGACTCTACATGACTTTTCTTTTCCTTATTTTTAAAATTGTTAGCTCTTTTTCTACATTCTAATTTCTTGTGACCATATCCATTACAATAAAAATAGTAAAAAAATAGGACTTATTTATGTATCTCTGACCTGATTACCTTTTGTAGCTTTGTTCCCTCTATCCTTCTTTGTTTGCGATGTCCTTTATATTCTTCACTTCTTCCCTTTTTATTTCTTCTTTTGTAAGAGTTTCAACATATCTCTTTTTCTTTTCAAATCTGATACCTGTCTTATTTGATATTGCATTTTGGATTTTTAATATCTTATTTAGCATATTAGTGTTATTCTCAAATTTTGAATCATTGGCTGCTCTATCATTAATTGATTTATTTGTTTTATCAAGATCTGCTTTTAAAGAAGTAATTTCAATAACATACCTTTCACATTCTTTTCTTACTATTTTTAGTTGTGCCATTAGATCTTCTTCATTCTTCTTGGCTTCTTCAAAGTGTGCTTGTAGATCTTCAATTATTTCCTTTGACTCCTTTTCATTTTTCTTGATCTGGTGCTTCAATCTTTGATTTTTCTTTTCAATAGCTTTTAATTCTTCTAAGGCACAAATGGGTTCTCCTTCCAGATTCACTTCTGCTTCATCCTCTTCTTCTTCTTGATCATCTATACTTTTGATTGCAAAGGCATCTTCATGTATGGACATCTTGTGCTTTCTCGATCCTACCTTCAAGCTGTAAAATTTTTTCAAAAGGAACCTGCTCTAATACCAATTGTTAAGCATGAGATATACTGAGAGGGGGGGGGGTGAATCAATATATCATAAATCTTATAAAATTTCCCTTAATCAAATTCCACTTTAACATACATTCAAGATATGCAATAAAATTGAAATAATAAATACCACACAAGATAGAGAGAGACACCAGATTTAACATGGAAACCCAAAGTGGGAAAAACCATGGAGAACAATCTCAAGTATATGAATGAACACCAACTCAAACTACAATATTCGCAAGTACCAACTTACAGGAGCACCAACCCCTTTATTGAGCACCAACACAACAACTATTCATGAACACCAACCCACAGGAGCACCAACCCCTTTACTGAGCACCAACACAATAACAATTCATGAGCACTAACCCATAGGAGCACCAACCCTTTTACTGAGCACCAACCCACACGAGCACCAACCCATTTTTGTGTATACCACACAACTGTCTCTCAAGTTTTTTATCTCAACAAATGATAGTTCATTACAATATCTCTTTCCTCTCTCTCTTTTGCTCTTCTAAGCTAGATATAATAAATACAAATCATACTCTATCTCTCACATTACAAATGGCTTCTCAAGCCTTTATTTATAGCTTTCCAAATGACCTTTGGCCTTCCCCCTTTGTGACCCTTCAATCCTCATGGAAAATGGTACCAAACTTGCATGACCCTTTATATCCTTGCATTTGAAAATTCATGTGGTGACCCTTCATAAGCAAAAGCATCCTTTCCTCTTTTGTCTTTATCTTGGTGACTTTTCTTATTCTTCAAAGTGTCCCTTCATGAGAAATTATTCCCTTCCTCTTTTGTCTTCACTTGGTGACTCTTGGAATTCCCCAAGATGAATCTTCATGGGAAAATGCATCCCATTCTTCTTTTGTCTTTACCCCGTGACTCTTTGACTTTACCATGGGCCCTTCTTTTGTCTTATAGGCAACCAAAAATATATTCGTTAATATTAAATAAATATTAACACACATTAGCCAATATATAACTATTATGAACATCATTAAATGCAATGGGTCTTTTATCACCAATAATGCTAGACCTTTGACATCAATGACAATATTTCCAACACTTCAGTCAGATAAGCTCCCTAAATCTCTACCTTAATAGTAAAAACACATTAATATTCAACAAGAATAACCATAATAACCCCTTATAAACAAATCTAAAAGGGTATTTATACATAAACAAACCCATTTTTAAGTTTCTACATTAATATACTAAAGATGACAAGACAATGATTATTTCAAAGAAAGAAGTCATGGAAAGCTGATACAATTAAGTTCCTTTTAAATTGGGCCCAACAACCCTTATATAGTCTCTCTATGCTATATATTAGCATTCATGTTATTCCTCTTCGATGAGCGGGTAATAGATTCATACTCCCATTAATATTTAATACTTATGTCAACTATTTTATAACCTCTTATGTTTTCTATGCCCTTGTCCTATTCTTGCACTTCTCTGAGTCCTACATCTTTTGTTCCTTATTCTCTATTTCCTTATATTTTTCAACACTCATCTACACCAAGGTATTCCATGTGGTTCTTTTTTGTTTATCTCTTTTATGTCATTCTCTCTAACATCGTGGTCTTCCATACTCATCTTACACCCTTGCTTATTTTCACTTATGGATCAGATAATACTTATAATATATTACAAACTTTGGGTTTAAGATTTACCCCAAACTATGCTAGAGTTTTCTTAGTTGACAAAAATGTAAGATCTACCTCTTGTACTTTGTGTTTGAGTTCCTCCCACTCTTTGAAGGTTCTATAAATATTAGAAGTAATAACTTCCACTTCACCTTTCAATCATATCATGTCCTTGCGTTGCTCCAGAATAATATTTGCTTTAGTTGTCAAGCATCCTTGAGTGCCCTAACTTCCACAAAAATTTATCCATGAAGCACCAAAAAATGAGCATTTAGTTATTATCGATGGGTACTTATTTGTGTTTCTAGTTTGTTGATGCCCTGGAACACTTTTACATGCTGGCCCCTGTCTTTGATGCTCAAAGTGGTCTCAACCAACTACTGGAATTATTATTCCTTAAGCAACAATCACAGTTCCAATATTTTATTTGACCATGCCAAGTTAAAAAAATTCCATTGGTGATGGGAATGGTGGCACTTAGTTTATTAAAAAAAATGTGGCATATGTCCATAGCCTCATTGAACTGCTAAGTGGCCCATAGCCTCTCCTATTTAAGATCCATGATGTTTTTGCATTTATTTAATAAAAGGTCCATAAGTGTCTCCAAATTATTTATTTCTTCACCAATAATGGGAACTCCAAATATGAGTGTCAGTTCACTTATCAAAATTATTTGGCAAAGGCCCAACATCCTAAGTCAAGTCATTTTGGCTGTATCCAGTTGGCACTTGAGTTCTTCAATTTATTCTTCAATCTTGTACCTTGTTTTATGCTCTTCTTGATACATCCTGATGACCTCTTGATGTTATATTGAATTTGTCCCATGTCATGATTGTTGATATTGTTTTACCTAGAAACCACTAGGGCAAACTTGATGAGGGTTGCACATGCTTGTGCTAGAGAAATATTCATGGGACTTACCCAAAGTGTGTTTGAAACATTAATCACCTTCAAGATTATGTTGGTGTTGTCCCTTAAAATCTCAAATTGTTCTTCATTTTGATATACTTCCATTCTAAAAGACATTTCATGCCAAGTTTATTCCATGGACTCATGCTTGGGAAAATAACTCTATAAATATAATTGATTATCTAGGGTGTCTTGTTAAAACATGATGTGAATAGGGGGTTCCTAATTTGTCTATTGCTATTTATCCACCTCATTCACATGTTTCTTTCCCTTTTAGGGGCCATGCTCTAGGTCAATAATTTTAGGACTCTTTTCCCATTACTCATTGGTTCCAATGCCAATGTCCTCTATGTTGGGGCCTTCCCCTCCTCCTGCTTCTTTCAATTGTGGACTCTTCATGTCCATTTACTGCTCATCAATATATTATTCTTTGCTTGGTCTAATAGGCTATTATTTGTTAGGATCAAGAGTAGGTTTCTTTATAGGTTGTGCATCTAGAGATCCCTAACCTATGTCTGGAATCACCACTCGGGGTGTTTCCTATTTTGGCTCTACTTGGGTAGCTAGTTGTGAAGTAGCTTTATTTTTTTTGTAGGTAACCCCCAAGTTCTTGATGGTGATGGGGTTCACCTTTGTTATTTAGGTTTGGCCCTTAGTTTATCTTCCTGTACCTTACTTGAGTTGGTGACCTTCAGTCTTGGCCTCTTATCCCTCATGTGTGCCCTTTATTCTATGCATATTTTTGGTTGAGGGGGGAGCGGTTCCTTTTATACTTCCTAACTTATTGATGTTTTCTTTTGGGGCCTAAGCTTATAGAAAAACATTCAGATCTACTCATGCATGACTAACTTATAGGGCTTTGTATCACTTTTATCAATTTCATGCCTCTCTACATAAGTGTGACTCCCTAGGTAGAAATAAATATTATGAAGAGTGTTGACCTCAATGTCAATCTTGTTGACATCAATATTTATAGGGTAGGTATCCTCAATTCAATTCTCATAGTCCATGAAATATCTGATAGTGAAAGTGTAAGGTGGGTTGAGCCATGGTGACAAGTTTTTAGTGCATGCCATCTATATTCATGCAAGGGAGTAAATTTGCTTCATAATAAATGTAGCATAGGTCCCCATCTATACAATAAACTCATTAGGTATGTGCCATTCATTACTAAATACCTCCTTCATGCCATCAAACCACCCTTTCATTTTTAGTTTGTAGGAGGGTGAGTTGGAACTGAGGCATGTGAATTATTTGAACTGTTTAGTAAGGGAATTATGATTTGGTGGTTACACTAGCTTTATCTCCTTTCCAAAATACTCTAGGATTATAATTTCATAAAAAAAAAGTAGCAACAAAATTACACCCTAAGGGAACTTATGGTTAGGTAGGTGATGCACCTTCTTAGCATCCTACATAATTTTCTCGGCAAATTATATAGAGTAATTATACTTTGATCCATTCACCATTTTGTTGGTGACATAGAGTTAGGACATATCCACCTCTTTCCACTAATCTATGCCTCATAGCTTGGTCATGGCCAAATGCATAGCCACTTAAATTACAAGATTTGTCAAGTTTGTGATGTAAATGGCATGAACTTCTTATTTATATTAAAATGTTGATGATGTTTTATCAATTGCCTCTTGATCTTCAAGAGCCACACCAACATCATATCCAAAACAAAGTAACCCCATTACTTTATTGATCCACTTAGGTGTGATTCTCATTCTACACCAATAAAGTAGAGGTAGTCTTCATGAATGTGTGAAATTAGGAAGCAAACTGCCTCCTGGGGTTTTCTAAAATAAGGTAGTTGGAAGAGTTGGAGCATCCCCAAATCCTCTAGTAAGTTGTAGACCATGAGATCATAGGTGATCTCATTTTAGGTGTTCTATTTATCCACCCAGTAATCCTATTACAAGTCAATTTCATTTCCAGGATGTCAATGATTATAATAGAGGACTTGATGAGTGGATACTTTAAAATCCCAATCATCCACATGTAAAACTATCTCTAGGCATAACATTTATTTAATCAAAATAGGATAGGGTGGTGGTGTGGTAGTAGCCTTCTATCTTATGCATGCTATTTTTGGTGCCTTTCCACTAGAAGTCCATTCCTTTGACTTTATGGGGCCTATGCCTTACACATCACATTCACTAGATCCTTCTTCTCATATATAAATAAGACTTCCTACTTTCATGCCATTGTATTCTTCTACTTATGATCTTGTTAGAATTTTGATTTCGTTACATCATCAATCGAGGTCCTTGAAGGTTAATGCATGACTGACCAACTCTCTCAAATGAATACATTTTGATTCTTTTATCTCTAGACCCAAAATGTTTTGGATTCCTATTTCAACCTCCTCCAATGGTAGATTTGATGCCTACAACCTGTAACTTCCTCACACTTATTCCTATGGTCACTTTATTGCTTGTTTTGTTGAATGCTCTTTACCATAATCTCTGCTTCATGTTTTTTCACTAAATCCCTATATAATTGCCTTCTCTTGTTGCTTGTTGATGCTTTTTTTGAGCTCTACAATGGCTTAAAAGTTTTCAATAAAATTGAAAATGGCAGGTCTCTTTGTCTTTTATAGCCTACCCCAAAATTTCACATTAATTCTTCTATGTTATTATCCATCACTTCAACCATTTAATGTTTTAAACAATCTGAATTTATGTCTATTTAGCACATTTTCCATTCATACCACACCATAATTAATAAATGTGTGTCTCCTCCTTTGTGAGTTGTAGTATTTTTCCCAAAGTGCATGCCAACTATAAAAATTCAAATTTCTTATTTTCTTGATGGGAATTGCTTTCTCCATTTTAACCCATCTTATAATGGCATTTCCTTTGATGTATTCATTTTGATTACCTGGGTCACATTCCACCTCTTACTTTCATCCCTTACGCATCATGTTTTTCCCACCTTCTCCTTGCACCATATATTGTGCACCCTATAATCTTATAAGCTTTTTGATCTAGCACATTTTTTCCATCATTTCCTTCATGTGCCTCCTGTACATACTTATTTTTGTGTGATTCCTTTACATGCCTCCTCTTATGTACTTATCTTATGTTCTTCCTCTACTTAAGTAGTTTATACATCCTTAAAACCCACCCCCCATTAAAATTTAGGCATGGTCTTCCATGTCATATCATATTGCAATTCATGTCAAGAAAGAAAAAGAGAGTGTAAAATAGCAAAAGGGTATAAAAAGGATCAAGCCAATTAGAAAAAGGCATACAACTAATGCGTCACTTATTTAAAAATGAAACAAAATCCTAGACTAAACTAGTGTCAAATGCCTTATTTACTGAAGTGATAAATAAAATATAATGGTAGGGCCAAATTTGACTACCATTAAAATGGCTTAGTAGGAATTGGCCATATAATATTTTCAATTTTTAAGTGCATATTAGGTGGATGACATGAATAATAAATGGACCATCCCACCAGATCTATAGTTTACCTAAATGATGAATAATTTTTGAGTCATTGACCAAGACATGCATACTAGGATGAAAAACTATGTTTGATATGTTGATCATGCTGGGCTTTCTACTTTTGCTTCTCAACCCCTTGGATATAATATGTGAGAAAAGTTGTTTTATCCAACTGAAGTAGAGCATCCAAGAAAACTTTTAGGGATTACTCATCATCTGATCTACCAACTCATGTAATGTGTAAGAAGGGCATAAGGAACTCTATTGGTAACACTACTTCAGTACCAAAGCCAATATTAAAAGGAATACTCTTGTTTAACCTTTTGTATATGGTCTGATATGCCCATAATATTAAAAAAACTTACTCATCCCAATAAATGTGATTATTATTTAAAATATTGGTTAGTGTGCTACCTAGGATCTTGTTGAATGGTTCAGTTATGCCATTAGCTTGAGGGTGGTATGGTGTGATCTTATGGCATGTAATCATGAACTCAACAAATAGGATACACATGGTTTCATTGAGGAAGTGAGTGACATGATCACTTGATAAGCTTAATGGACATCTGTATCTAGTCATGATATTTTCTCATAGAAATCTGGCAATAGTCATAACAATACAATTATGTGTGGTCATTGCTTCATCCCAACATGTGAGATAGTCTATGGTAGTAATGATGTAGTATGAACCAGTTCATCTTGTGATAGGTTAAATGGACCCAAAAAATTAATATACCATTTATTAAATGGTTCATGATAAAGTATTGGATGAAAAGGCATAACATCCCTTCAGTTTAGTTTACCTACGCACTAACAGATATCACATTGGCATGCATAATATTTGGCATATTTGAATAAGGTGGGCCACCATAATCCTACTAGTAACACCTTGTGTGCTATTACATCACCATCATAATGTCCTCTTACTATGCCCTCATATACCTCTTTAAGGACTTATATGCACTCATGCTACATTATGCACCTTTGTAGTACTTCATCCTAACTAAGTTTATATAGGTCTCTACCAATAACCTAGAAAGGGGTAATGCACACAACTAGTTGATTTTTCTCTTGGGTGGTAAGGTTATCTAGCACATACCCTATTGTAATAAAAGTTATAACTTCATCCAATTATTTGGGCATGTACATAACTTTAAAAAGTTGTACATCAAGTAATTCATCCTCTATGGAATGTGACGGTTCACCAAATTAATTAGGTGAGAGATGATTGGGTCTAAAATTAACTTTACTTAGTTTTATGATCACAAAGAACTAGAATTCCTAAAAAAGAAAAATCCATCGATAGATGCATTCATGTAATATTGGCTTATTTACCAAACACTTGAGTGCTTCATGATTTATATAGAAGATAAATGGGGTTACTAAAAAGTATTGGTGAAACTTATGAAGCACATAAACCATAGACAAGGCCTCATAGTCAATTGTGGAGTACTTCTATTCTATTGGTGTGAGCTTCCATCTTGTAAAGTAATTAGAATGATTAAGGTTGCACTTATTGGGTTATGCTAGGATAGTGCCTACTTTTATGCTTGAAGTGTTGACATGCGCATGAAAGGGTTGGTTATAATTTAGGAATTAAAGAATGGGTGTAGTCATCAATTTCTACTTCAATGTCTCAAACACTTAATAGTTTTAAGTTATCTAGATGAATAGGAAATTGTGTTTGAGTAGTTCTTCTAGTGATGTTGCTATGTTTGCATAACCTCGAATGAAATTTTGATAGTACCCTACATGACCTAAGAAGGCACAAACCTTGTGTTGAGTGGTTGGAGATGGGCATTGGATAATGACCACAATTTTACCTAGATCCACTAGTAGTCCATTCTAATAAATTATATGGCCCAGTAGGATTCCAAATAGCATGGTAAAAATGCACTTCTTCAAATTCAAGGAAATTTGAAGTTGACATCAATGCTCGAGCATGAGACATAAATTTTCCTAGTGGTTATGTACTAAACCATACATAGTCTAGTCATCCCAATACACTTGAAGAAATTTGTGGATCAAATCCTTGAAAGTTTCCACCATAATGCATGAGAACATGATCAATGTGTTCTTAAAACCAAAAGGCATAACATTATATGCAAAATAACCCAATTAAAGTGTAAAGTTTTTCTTTGTCTTGTCTTCATCAACAATTCAAACTTGGTGATATCCATAAAATCCATCAATGAATGTGTATATATCACACCCAACAACACCTTCCAAAATTTATTTGGTGAAAGGTATTGAGAAAGGGATGTTATACATACCACATTGCAAAGTACATAGCATACACAAATTCAAATATGACCATCTTGATTGATGTTGATCACCATGGGACTAACCCATTTAGATTCATCAATGGTAGAAAAAACTCTGGTGCATAACATGTTATCAATTTCCTCTTTAACCTCAACATGTAGATTTGGGTTCATCTAACATGGTTGTTTCCTCACTGATTGAGCACCTTTAACCAACTTGATATTTATCTTGCCCAATGATGGATGTACTCCTTTCATTTCTATGTAGTTTCATGGAAAAACATCTTGGTATTCATACAAGAGTTCAAAGATTTTGGTTATCTCAACATCATACCAATAATTTCCCATAGTGGTTGGTTTAAGTGCATCTTATCTTCTAATGTTTTATTGAACTATTTAGAGTGGCCCAGAATATGATTTATGCTCAAATAGCATCGTATCTCTAACATCACATGCCCGACATTTTATATGTAGATTTAAGTGGTCAAATAATGGCTCTAGTGGATTATAACTGGTACCCTCCTCAAGTTGATATAATACCTTTTGCTTGCCCTTAAAAATATGTTCTTGATGGTCATATTACGATTGGGAGTTTAGTTTTAAATGAGCTAGGCTAGGAGTATCAGGTTCTTGGAACATGGCCAAAGTATCAAATGCACTATGCATATGTTATATTCAATCTTCAACTAGTGCATGCTCTCCTACAACAATATGCCAAATTACTTGTAAAGACAAATTCAAATATATGTGTGGTGAAAAAATTAAAAATGTGGTAAGTAGACTATGTTTGATGTATTACCAGGTATCTGTGTCTCTATGAATTTCTTGGTGAATGTACCACACCCTAGCCTAGGTGCATAGGGTATCATAAAATGCATAAACCCATAAAATTTTTGATAAAAATGTGCACTCCAAAGGCTTTCACATTGTGTTATATGTTCTTATAGAGAAGAAAAACCATTATATCTAAGGGTGGCATGAGCATGATAGAAACGATGATGCATGGTTACACGTACTTATTCCCATGTATCTAAATGATATTGATGAGTAGACCACCATCAAGCAACTATCCCTTGAAAGATAATGTTGATCATGTGGAACCATTCATCTTCATTAACCTATTAATCCTCCAATTGTTGTAAGTATTGCCAGACCTCTATCTGACCATGAAACTTAGGTGCCTGGTCCAACTGTAAGGGTGGTCTAATCATCAAGAGTATACCAATGAGGTAAATAATTTTGTGGTGTTGAATGCGATTTGGAGTGGATCTTAGGAAAATATTTAGGACAACACATATATGATTTGTTATATCATATGCACTTTGAACCCATTTATCGCATGTGATACTAGGAGTGTCAAAAATAAAATACACATCTTCCTAGCATAAGATGCCATTAGGAGTAGAATCCATAATTTCATTTCCTTGGGTAATGATGTTATAAATTATATTTACATCCTCATTAACATCAATGGGTTCCACAAATGGGGTCTTTTGTCATTAACTAGAGGGATGAATATGTGCTAAATGTCATTTTCAAAGCTGATATAACACTTATTAAAATACAAGTCAACATTGTTCAGATAACACCAAGGTTATCCCAATAGAGATGGAAAATCATCAACTTCAACAAGCTTGATCACTTTGAAATCACCCTTGAACATGACACCTAAAATTTTGATGGTGAAATATTTAAGAACCCCTATGAGTAGTGTGTGAGTTTTGTTGGCCATGAAAAAGACATGTGGTGAGAGTTGTAAAGTGGGGCTCCCCATATTTTTCTAGGTGTTTTTGTTGAGAACATTAACCTATGTACAAGTTTCCACTAGGATATCATGGATAATCTAACCATCGATGGATGCATTGATAAGGACCTCTTTGTCACATTCTTGATTAGTTTGAATAGGGGTCTCTTGTGATCATGCATGATTCAGATAATGATCTTCTAATGACTTTGTCATCTATTGTCATAACCAATTATTCAAAATGGGGATAATGCCCTCACTAAGGAATAACTTGTAGAGCTTTCATAATTCATCACACCCTAGAGCTATGGGTGCTTTCTCTCTTTGCATCTAAACATGCATAATATCATATTTATCCTTTAGGAACTTAGTTTCACCTTGGATTTCTTATACCAAAGTCATTGTGTCATGCAACACTTATTTTTGACATTGAGGATTTAGATAGTGTTTTGGACAAGGTTCTTCATGGTGAACATTTTCAATAGGTGGATTTGAGATTGGTTAGGAATAAGTGCCACTTTGAATAGTGATGTTGGCCTTGGTTTTAGTGGGAGTGGTAGGGCATGGTATCCACTAAGCATTTTTAGTTCTTACAACATGAATCATGCCAACGCCCTTCTCATTATGTTCTTTGGTAATGGCTACATACAAATTAGGACATTCTTTTAGGTGATGTTCTTTTTTACAAAGGTGCAGGTTGGATAAATAGTGCAGTCACATTGGTAGTGGTTGGGAGAATCACACTTACAACATGTTCTAAGTGGAAAATGACCAACTCTACGTCTATTTCCATACCCCCAACCTCTAAAAGATCAACCTATACCAACCTCTTGGTTATTAGTAATATAAGTTTGATAAGTTCTTCATGTGCATGTTTCATGAATCTCATTAATGACTTAACAATCATTAGTATCATGAGTATATGCATCACATATTTTACAATATAGTGACATTTTAGCCTGGTTAGCACATTGTAGCAAGGGACATATTATTAAATCATGATCCTCTTATAAGATCTCACAAGATTGTTTTATTAAAACATGAACATTCCTCCAAGGACAGTTGTTCCTGTTATGGCATTATACTTCTCAATCAACACACTAAAGGATACTGCATGTATCATGAGCATTGTTGGCCTTAAGCTTTTCCAACTAGGAATCTATCATAATAATTTAAGCCTCTATAAAGGGGATAATCCTCGTATCTATAATTATCATGGCTTTGGCATGGAAGAAGGCTTCCAGTGCCTCGTGTGGTTTAATGAAAGTAATGTGGGATAAGGTTCAATGGAAAGGGAGTAATAAACCTCCCACAAACCATTAAGCATGCTGTGTTGGATTAATATCAAATGATAACTTTGAAACAAGTGTTTTAAAATTCACATCATATGTGCACACACTCTTAGTTATATTTTAATTTATATCTTTTAAGGAAATAATACTTTGCTGTTTAAATTTAGGGACATAAATTTTTTGAAAAAAAATAGCCTTTAATAATTCATAACTCACAATTATTTGTTGGGAATCAAATTTGAAATACCATTTGTGAATGTGATCTAATAAATTGGTGACAAACTAAGTGGCCTTTCATTTTGAAGAAGTGATACCTCATTCTCACCAAATGATTTCACACTTGTGAACAAGTTCTGATACATTTTTGACACCTCAATCTTTAGGTAAGTGAAGTGTCATCTTATAGTGGATTGCAAGTGCACTAGGTGTTTATAGTGGAAATTAGCAAGGCACTCCTCCAATTCCTCCTCCTGAATCCCTATCATGGAGGTTTGATAATGCCTCTTTCATCACTACCCAATCCTCTATACCTAGTAGAACCACCACCGATACTTCCTCCCATGCCCTCAGTAGTGACAAGTGCACCAAAAATTGTGGGTATTGAGGGGGATTGATTATATATGGTTGGGATTATATTTTTCCCACAAATTACATTAGGTACAATTACATTTCAAGGTGAACCATAGTTATTACTTTAAATATAAAAATGGAGGTTATATTAAATTGCTCTGATAAACTGGCACTTCCAAATATTCCTCTACAATATTAGTTTCAAATTCAACTTTAGATTCTACACTATCAGTATCCCAATTTCTTAGAAGAATTCCATCAAACTCAAATACACGAGCATGCACTATGATGGGGGAATTAGTATATTTGGATTGGGTTCTATTAAAAGTTCTTGTACTACTTACACTATGTATACATGTGCCAGTAAAGGGCATGGATCCATAGTTAGGGAGTACTCATTGTGCCTCTCCATCCTCCTATGGATTCCCATGATACTTCCAGTATCCTCCCATTGACCTATGGGATCACTACCTCTCATAGCCTTATTATTGACCTCATCATACTTACACTTCCATATTTATTATTGTCTAACTTCCATGTTGAACTCCTAATATCATACCAATGTATTCCCCTCCATTTCCCCACCAGTCATGCTACTCATGCATGAGAGAGTTTAACCATCCATGGGGAGGTTCTCAAGTATAGAATCAACCATGAGTTTCTTAATTTATAAGTGGAATTTATTGAGATACCTCCCACATGGTTATCTTAAGAATTTTAATTGTGCTTCCTTTGGACAAGAATATTTAGAGACAATGTATTCCAAAATGTAGTTATGGAGCATTCCCTTCCACTAGACATCTACCGCATGTGTCCAAATAGTTTCCAAATTGGATAAGCCAATATCATGATATATTGAATAATAATATTTCCATATATAATCTATTGAGTGGTATTTTTCATATTCTAAAATCCAAGTGATGTAGGGGTTACACAATTTCACACACACCTTGTAATTTACAAGTTTCTAACCAGGCTTCTTTATAAGACTTCTAAACAAAAATTAAGGGTAAACTCAATGTGTCACTCCCATTATGATTTTTTAGGGATGTATAATTATTAAAAATGTCATATATATCCAAATATATACTTACAAATTTATATTTACTTGGTTTACATTAAGAAACATAAAATAGTCTTCTAGACCTACTTGACTAGGTCTCTCTCCTTATACTTGACTTGCCTCTTTCAAGATCTATGAATAATTTAATGAGCACTAATGATTTTAAATTTTTATTAAGGCCCATTTTATGAGTTTAAAAAATAAAAAATATCCACTTATATTCAAGTCTTGAAATACACTAAAAATTATCTTTTAGGCTACAAGGCCTAATTAGCAAATCTTGGGGTTATGAGTTAAATTATACCTTTGGATACATTTTAAATACCTGTATGTTTATAAAAAAATTTAAAAAAAATTATTATTTTTTTAATAAATTTAATAAACTTATATAACCAATAAAATACAATTTTCACCCTTATTAGCCCTCAATTAGGCTTTCTACAGGCCTACAAACTGAGATTTACCATTTTCCCCTAGATCCACTTATCCAATAAATTCCAACCCAATTTTATTGGTTTATAAACATAATAATTATATTTTACATAAAATTTTAGGATTTTTTTACAATTTTTTTCATTTTATGGCCATTTTTATTCTAAAACCCTAGGTTGTCTTGTCATAGGACAAGAAACATATAAAAATGTATAAATTTAATATTTTGTTTGGTTTATCTAATTCAAAACTTGAATAAGGTATGAAAAAATATATACACATTTTATAATACTTTTGATGTCTTTAAAAACTCTTAAAACACTCTAACCCACCTCATTTGCATGTTAGAATCCCTCAAAACTGTGTAAATTCAACCATGTATTGTACAAGCAACAAATACATGTAAGGTCAAATCAAGAATCATGAAATATAGTTTGATCATACATGGGTGAATTAAAAAAACATGAATATAATCCATATTTAATTATTAAATTATTGAAACAATACAATTATTGTCAAAATCCCTTGTAAACCCTGCACATATTACCAAAATTAACCTCACAACTGAGTTCCTCCTTCCTTTTATGCTCCTCTAAGCTTCCTCCAGGTTTAGTTTAACCCATATATATTACCTAAACTTAGTTTTAGGTTGTTTAATTATCTTATAGGTTTAGTTTACACCCAAAAAATCTTCAAT
Organism: Torreya grandis; assembly: GCA_037957365.1. Lineage (NCBI taxonomy): Eukaryota > Viridiplantae > Streptophyta > Pinopsida > Cupressales > Taxaceae > Torreya > Torreya grandis. The sequence continues at coordinate 2,183,222 of JARHVA010000256.1, read as the reverse complement.
TATTTCTCAATAGTCCTTCATACATGGTCCACCATTCATACAACTAGCCTAGGAACCTTGAATTCTTCAAAAACTAGCATAAAATTCAAATTTGATTTTTGGTAGGAAACTCCAAAAAAATTATTAGATGACCAAGAACTGATGTTTGAAGCTCAAGTATGATATATTAATGAATTATAAATACCTATAATACATACTAAAAACCAAAAACAAACATAATAACTTATATATAATGATGCACTTATATCATACTCCCAGAGAACAAAATTTGTTCATGAGCTCTTACTCATGTTGCTTCATGATTACATTTATCTCTATCATGGTTTTATCCCTTGTATCTCTTCTTATTATTTTCATCATTACTATTATCTATATGAACTATTGGATTCCATGGGTCTTCATAGGAGTGATAATAATTGATTTGTTTTACCATGCTCTTCAAGTGAATAATTTACATCCTTCTTGATGTCAATCCTCCTTCTAGAACCTTCTTTAGTTGTACCTTCACATGTAACAAACACATTAAATAAAAAAAATTATTCCTCACACTCCTTGATCCATTATTTTTCATTGATCCATTATTTTTTGTACCCATAATTTAAATTGACATAATGGACTTCAATATGTCCATTCTCATCCTCCACTTGCCTTACTCCCTCTTCATTTTTCCTTGAACTCAAAACATCATTGTATTATTTAAGCCACTCTATTGAATTATTATCATATTCAAGCATTTTTTCCTAAAAACATCCTCAAATAATGTTGCATTCAAGTTTTCCTTATCCAACTTGTGTTGAGTGTTGTCATTGATGTCAAAGGTGCAACTTGTGAAGGTTGATGTCAAAAGTGACTAAGCCTAATTGGCAGTGAGTAATATGACAAGGTGCATTGAGAGAGTGTTTTCATGAAAGAGAATTGTCATAAGATAAAGTGAAAGAGATAATTTTAAGTCAACTAAGATATAATTTGAAGTCAACTAATGTCTTATGTTTCTATGAAGGTATAGATCATTAATGTCAAAGTGCATAGGAAGCCTAGTCATGACATGAAGAGGTATGTGCATGAAAATGGATGAAAAAATGCACATGAAAGATATATGGCACTATTTTATCATGTATAAAAGGATTTTAAGCATTCATGGGAGTTTTAGGGTGAGACTACAAGGGTAGGACCTTAAGTCTAGGTTTGCACCTAGATCTCTCCTGACCCTACCTGGCCTAATGAGGCATGAAAATAAAATTTCAAGGAAAATATACTTATGTGATCATGGAAAAAGTTAATATAAGTGGTTTTAGGCATGTTCATAAATTTTGAGGTCATGGTTTGGAGGAAATTACTTGAAACACTATTTTAGGCCTTCTCGAGTCCACAAAATGAGGTCTCAAGACCCCAAAATCACTTTTAGATGTTCATTGGAATGTCAAACCTATACATGGGAACTTGATATATTAAAATTATATGGGGAAGGATACTAGATAATATCTCTAGGCATTGGTTTTGGATTTAAGGGTAAGTCCTTTATGAATAATCATTAACACCAAAACCTATGTTAAACCTCCCTAAAACCCTAATAAGTACCTAATGTGAAAGATATTATTAAAATAAGATTAGAATAGAATAAAATGCCTATAAAATATATTTTATCATGTATTTAACTCTCCCAAGTACCTCCAAGTGGTGGTGGTTAGTCAGATGAGAATGCACAATAATAGGCTTATTTGTCAAGAAATTATTGTAGTTCTCAAAAGTTGTATTGTTTAGGAAGATAAAATGGATGGAATAAGAAGATATAGAATAATAATAAATTAATATTATGGTTTATGGATATTTGAAACCCTTAAAGTGTTCTAAATTGGTCATCTAAGTTATCCAGTCACAGATAGACTGAATGGTCTGAACAGTGATAAACCCATGCAGAGATGAGAAGATGGTTTGAGGGTATGAGCATGTCAAATTGATGAAAAAATTACATTAAGATTTTATTTTTTAATTTTTATTCATTTTAATTCTTGGAATTTTTTTCGGAGGTCAGTGAATATGATGAAAAATTTGCTCACAAATTGACCTGTCTGGTTCAGATAAGACTATGTGATATTAGGTCAAGATATTGGTCTACAAGACCAATATTTTCCATTGGACCATATTATATTTATATATAAGGATGGTATGGTGATATAATAGGATAATTTACATACATAAATATTTATTTAAAGTATCTACATAAGTTTTGGAAGTCTATGTCACCATAACTGGTCTTTGAGGTAAATTGGTAGTTCTGTGTGAGTGAGTGGCAAAGATGTTCAGTGAAAGTGTTCCAAGCATTTTTTATGACATTTAGGTCATGGATAAACTATATAAATGTATAATTTTTCATATTTATAAAGCTTAATAGTGTTTGAGCTTCATTTTTTAAAGACATACTTTTAAGGTACACATGCCTAATAGGGTAGTTGGTCCTAAAGGAACTCTCTTGGTATGATTGAAAGACATAGGTATAATAAATTATGGAGGAGTTTAGTATATTTATTTTTATAAGTTATTGAATGGTTTTAAATTATTTATATAAGGCCATTTTGTCCCAATAAATTCAAGCTTTGATGCTAATAAGATAGACCTAATGCAACTAGGTGTCCATGAGGCCTAAAAGAAAAATGAATCCTAATTGAGTTGTTGCAGACCAAAAAGGGTCCAAAGTTTGTTTTAATATTGTTCATAATATTCTATAAAACATATTCCATGGATGAACTAAGAGGTTGAAGGTGTGTGTCCAACCAAGTGGTATGGCCATGAGACTTGTATATATACAAGGCAAATTAGGCCTATTTGTATGTAAAAAAAAGAAGTGAATAAAATATTGCCTAGAAAAGTAGAAGGAGGTCTTAAAATGAGACCATAACATAAAATCAGAGGTGTGGTGACCAAAATTGATAAGGTGGCTGAGTTGGTGCTGAGTCACGTAGGAGGTTGGTGCTTCCTTGCAAGTGGGTGCTTGTTAAAGCCTAGTCAAGTGGGTACTGGACTGTATTGGGGTTGGTGACCCAAGTTGAGTTAGTGATCAATAGAATTTGATATTTTATTTTATATTATTATATTCAATTTTCAAATATCATAGTGATTTTTCTTCCCCTTGAGGATTTCCCACTCATATGTGTGTTTTCTTGAGTTATGCTCATGTGAATGACTGTGCATTTCTATATCTTTGTATTGATTTGATGATTCAAGGAATGTTAAAGTACATGTGAAAGGAATTTTTAAAAACTGATTCACTCCCTCTCTTAGTTATTTTTCTTCTAATAATTGGTATCAAATCTTGGTCCTTTAAATCAATCCTAATAGCTTAAAGGAGATCTTAGAAGCACAAACATGTCTAGTCATCAAGTACAAGGAGGTTTCTCAGCTAATAAGGATATTCTCTTCAGTGGGAATAACTATGCATTTTAGAGAATCATAATGAAGACCTATCTAATGTATTTAGGCTATGACATGTAAATTTTTTGTTGGGTTCACTCCACCTTCCACACCACCAACTGACGTAGTAGACAAGAAGGTGAGTGAGAATAAATCTAAGGCAATGAATGCCATCTTGTGTGGACTTTTAGAGGAAAAAATTGTAAAGGTTATGAATTATGATACAACTAAATGGATTTGGGAAAAGTTGTAAAACATCTATAAAGGAGACACCAAAGTTAAGTTGGCAAAGTTGCAGACTCACATAAGGCAATTTGAAATCCTGAGAATGAAGGAAAATGAAAACATTGCTTCTTACCTGTTAAGAGTAGATCAAGTGGTAAATGTCATCAGAGGTCTAGGAGAGATGTTGGAATAATTAAAACTAGTACAAAAGGTATTGAGATCTTTGACATATAAGTTTGAATCAAAGGTGTCTGCTATGGAGGAGATCAAAGATCTTAACATACTATAGATGGATGAGCTTCATGGCATCTTGACTGCCTATAAAATGAGAACAAGTGATGGAAGACCTTCCAAGAAAGAAGATGCATTCAAAGTTGAGAATAAATCATAAGGTAATAAGGCTAAGTATGATGTTGACTTAAACATTGATGATGACAAGATAAAATTCTTGTTTGTTAGAAAACTAGGGAAAGGATGAGGTAAGTATAAGGGCAAGTTACCTTTTAATTGATTTAATTGTGGTAAGATTGGTCATTTTACCTCTAAATTTCCTAACAAAGATAAGACTAAGCTTGATTTAGAACATTATGAACATCATGGTAATGATAAGAAGGTTTATAATCTTGACAAGATCAAAGAGGATTTCAGGAAGTATGAAGGCAAGAAAGGATCATTCAAGAACAAGAGAAGTTTCTATATCAAAGAAGATAGTAGCTCATTTGATGTAAGTGACACTAGTATATCTGATAGTGATGATGACAATAATGACCATGATAATTGTTGGGTGAATATTTTGTCACCAGCTAACTGATGAGCAAAATAGGTCTCTTCAACCACAATAAGGGAGATTGGTCGGCCAAGTGTGCAGGTTTACCACATCAAAAGGGGACAAATCTCTCCTCTCATCAAGGGGAGGTTCCCTATAACTATGAGGGGCTATATACTATATATATATGCAAAAAATAACACTCAGGGGTAGGGCAACACCATCCATCTCTCTTTTTTTAGAGATGATGTTCACAAACAAAGGAGATATCCTGATGAAGACATTGAAGGCACTTCTCTTCTTTCAGAAGTGGTCTTGCAGCAAATAGCAGGAGTTCTTTCAGGTAGTGATAAGTAACTGGTAATAGGGGTGCAATAACCAGTAGAATGAGGTGTAGCACAAAGTATCCCCCTCAACTACCCATGAATGAAATATGAAAGACAATGAGGGCACAAATTTGTCCTAAGGTCTTTTACATAAAAACAAAAAATAGACAAACACACTAAAGGCAATTGTGGATAGCACAAAGTCTTCCCATAGTTGGCTTTAGGACACCTTCTTGATTACTTCCACTAGTTCTACTTATTTTATTAATTGGATAAAAAAATATTTAGAAGATAGATATAAGAATAATCTCTTAAAGTGACACAAACTATAACAGCACAAAGTCTAAAAGTAACTGGCTTTCTCATTCAAACAAAGAAATATGATCAACAATTTGAGCTCAAAGTCTTAGTAATTGCCTCTCAATTTTGGCAGAGTTTTGCTTCTATGACCAAAAAAAATCTCCTTTATGAAAAGAAGAGATTTACAATATATAGTAGCCAAGAAAGGCTTGGTGCTTTGTTCCATGGAGCGACCCATGTTGCATTCAATGCCTTGAGTGCATTTTCAATTTTGTCAAGGGACCATACTAGAAGAGGGTGGTTGTCTTAACTGTGGCATGTCAATTCATCTCAAATGTCTTCTCCTAGGCTTGGGTCATCTGATTTGTCACTTGATATCTACATAGCTATCCACTTCACCTTTACTCTAAGGGAGACAAACAAGCTACACCTTTTAATGCTTGTGAGCTCAGACGTCTACTTGGTGGACTATTCCACCTACTGAAAATAATTCCTACGCAGATATTTTTGGTCTTTTCCCTCTTTCTTACTATAATTTAAGATCTCAAGGCTATCTTTTCCCTTTCTAGCTGGCCCTTTCGGCTCTCTCTTCAACTGGTCACTGAGTTTGTTTTTAACTTTTGTCTTTTTCTAGCTTTGTCTCCTCTAGGTTTTTGAGCTCTCAGGGCTGAATTCCTAGCTTTGCTGGCTCCTTGCACTGTTCTCTCAGTGGTTCTTCCTTTTGGCCTTCAGGTCCAATCTCAAGCCTTCAAATATCAACAATTATTTCATTGCCATGAATTTGATGGCTTCAGGGATGTCACTATTTGAAAGCCAATGACTAGTTTGTTTCCCTAAATTTGACAGCTGCAAGGATGTCACCAGATGTCTAGATCCCAATGGCTAGTTCATGGTGGTTGACTTTGACATCTATGGGCCCATCACCCATTGGTTAATTCCTTTCTGTTCCCTTTATCTGAGCTTAGTCTTTGACTCCTTCCAAAGTGTACCTACCCTTCAGGGTCTTGAGAAAGGTCATTTTCTAGAAAGTGAGAGCCCCCCGCAAGGGTACCTACCCTTCGAGGTCTTGAGAAAGGTCTTCAAGCTGTCTTTGGGGCCCTTTGGATTCAATTCCTTTAGACAAAATGTTTGAAGGAATTCTTTTAGACATTTTGTCTGAAGGAAATGTTCCCTTACCTTAGCTATTTTTTGCTTGCTTTCGGTCAGCTTTCCCTTTGGTCGGATGAATTCCTTCAGACTTTTTGTCTTAAGGAATTCACCTTGTCCACTTTTTTGAAGAGAACTTTACCCTTTCATCCTTTTGCAATGGTCCATTTTTCTCATTGCCTGCCCTCCATAAGGGCTATTTGATCTCCAAGATTGATTTTTGAAAAAGTTACAAAGGTCCTTTTGGCCCCTAAGTGCCCTCTATAAGGGCTGTTTGATCTCCAAGATTACCTTAGTGGTCTCAATGGGGTTATTGGTGGATGAGGATGATTTAATATCTATTGGTATATATATATATATATATCGTATGGACATTTCCAAATCAAAGGTTTTTGAAAACCTACGTTTCCATTTCCAAATGACATATAATCAATCAATTTCATCATCAAAAAAGTTGCAAAGGTCCTTTTAGCTCCTTTTGGCTCCTAAGTTCCATCTGCAAGGGCACTTGTCCTTCGAGCTTTTGAAATACTCCTTTGAACTTCTTGATTGAACTGACCTTGAAAAATGCCTAAGTGTTGAGAACTTGTGTCTTTCCTACAGAGTCCGTCAAAATGAACCTGCGGAGTCTGTAGAAATGAACCTACGGAGTTCGTAGAAATGAGTCTGCCGAGTCTGTAGAAATGATTTTGTAGAAATGAGTCTATAGAACCAAGAAACTGACCTGCAGAGTCCGTAGAAACTAGTCTGTAGAAACGAGTCTGTAGAAATGAGTCCATAGAAATGAGTCTATAGAAATGAGCCTGTGAAGTTTGTAGAAATGAGTTCGTAGAACCCAGCCTACAGAGTCCATAAAAATGAGTCCATAGAACTCAGCCTATAGAGTCCATAGAATCCATTCTATGGATTCTGTAGTTTTCTCTAAGTCTCTCGAGCCTTGAAAGAGTCTGTAGAAATGAGCCTACAGAGTCTGTAAAAATAAGCCTGCAGAGTCCGTTAGCTAAAAAAGCTTGAAAAATGGAGAACTTGAATGCCCAAAACAATTTTTGAGAAGGGAAGAGAGAATTTTTGGCCTTTAAGACCAAAAATAGTTCATGTGTTGTCCCAAAAAAGAGTGACAGATTTTGGGAACAACAGCTGGCTCCAATTGGGGAACTTTTTTCAGTTGAAATTTTGAAGCAACTGAGGGAAGTAGAAACCAGAATCTCTAGTGCATTTAAGTATGCCATTGGGCTACAGAGTCGTGCTAACAAAAAATAAAGGTAAAAAAATAAAAAATACAAAATACAAAATAGAAGTAAAGACTATACAAATATACATATGTATAGATGATCTTATCTGATACTTCAAGAATTGAAGTGCTTCAGATGCTACCCATTATAAGGCAGAGAAAAGGACATGCCATCTTGATACTTCAATAGGAAACTATTTTCACCATTGAGCTCATGGATAGTAAATGGGCCTCTCCATAGGGAATTGAATTTCCCATGCATTCCCTTTGGTTCTCTTCTCTTGTCTTATAACAGGACTTGGTCTCTAATATGGAACTCATAGTTTTTTGCTTTCTGGTCGAAGAGCTTCTTCACTAGACTTTGATGCATAGAAATTCGATCCACCAACATAGTTCACTGCTCATCCAGCTCAGTCAAACACATGATCCTTTTGTCAATAGAGATTTCATATATTTGATCTTTGACTGCCTTTTCAAATTTTAGTGCTAGCAATTCCAGGGTGATCAGTATTTCTGCATTGAGACCATATAGAAGTTGGAAAGGTGACATACCTATCACCCTCTTGGGTGTAATTTTGTCTACCCATAAAGCATCAATTGATGCTTTATGCCATGTTCATTGGTTGTCATCCACTAGATTCTTGATGATGATCACCAGGTTCTTATTACTCAATTTAGCTTGGCCATTCCTTTGTGGAAAATAATTAGAAGAGTGGGAGAGGGTAATCCCATAGTAAAAATAGAACTAAGTGATCTTATGAGAAGAGAAATAGGCAGCATTATCCATCACAATCTTGGTTGGCACCCTAAACTTGGAAATGATGTTCTCCTTGAAGAAATTTCATACTAATTCTGAAGTAGCATACTTGGTTGGAATTGCTTTCACCCATTTGGTGAAGTAGTTTGTGGCTATGAGGACATAATCATGTCTAGCACTTGAAGATGGGTTTACAACACCAATGAAATTGATTCCCCATTATTGAAATGGCTCTTTTATCACCACTAGCTTGAGAGGTAGAGCAACTAACTTGGGTCTTCCAATGAACTATTGGCACAATTCACACCTTTGTACCCATTTGTATGCATCCTAAAATAGAGTAGGCTAGTAATACCTAGCTCATAGAATCTTATGGGCAGTCACAGGTGTATAAAAATATCCTCCACAGGCCAGATTAAGGAAGGACCTCAAAATTTGGTTTTGCTACTCTTTATCCACGTAGTGAAGGAACACTCCATCAAGGCTCCTCTTGTATAGGTCATTGTCCCACAGGACAAAATTGGTAGCTTTCAATTTAACAATCCTCCTTTATTTATGAGATAGGTGGGTAGGGCACTCACCATAAGTAAGGAAATGAACAATACTTGAATACCACTCATTTTTGGTGGAGATAAAGAGGACTGTTGGCGTGTCTTCCACTTCTTTTTCTTTATGCCCTATTTCTTTAGGTCTATTGTTAGTAATCAATTGATAGAGGCCATTTTTCCTCACAATCTTTATCGATTTGATAACTAGATCAAACTCCTAGATTTTAGCAATCCAATTGCCTCTTTTGGTTCCAAACTCCTACTGAGTTAGTATGGATTTGATTGTGGTATCAAGAACTAGGGCAGTAATGCATGAATTGAGGATGTGAAAATGGAAATATTTTACTGCCTTGACAACCGCATAAGCATGCTTCTCTATGTTTGAATACTTTGGCTCATGAGCTTTGAGAGGATAACTCATGAAGGATATGGGAGATTCCACACCTTCTTCATTTTGCTAAACTAAAATTACTGAAAATGTGTGCTCAAAAGCATAATTATACACTATGAAATCCTTGGTATAGTCTCGATAAACCATAATTACGGCATGGGTACTAACTGTCTTGATGTTTCAGAATGCCAATTTTCCTTCTTCAGTCTAGCTAAAGGTGGCCTTTCCTTTCATCATGTTTACAATATGGTGAGTCTTCTCAGAGAACTCAAGGATGAATCTTCATTAAAAAATCACTTTTCTGAAGACAAAGTGAACTTCAGTCTTACTTATGGGTAGAGTAAGCTCTTGGATGGAATTGAATCTTTCTGAGTCAATCTTTATGCCTTCTCGGGATACAATGTGTCTGAGAAGCTTCCTTTCTAATACTCCAAAAATAGACTTCTTGGGATTAATAAAAATGCCATTCTGGTGGTAGCATTCTATCACTTATTGTAAATAGCGTACATGGTCAGGGCGATGCTTGGAAAAAATGGTCAAGTCATCAAGATATACCATAACGAACTTACCCATTTCATCTTTGAAAGTAAGGTCCATTACTCTCTGGAAAGTGGCACCAGTATTTATCAAGACAAAAGGCATTATTCGATATGTAAAGGTGCCCTAAGGTGTGGTGAAGGTAGTCTGCTTCACCAACTTCAACTTGATTGTATCCTGAGAAGCCGTCTAGCATTTTCTAATATCTCTAAACCGGTCACTATCTAAAGTATGTGGTCCATGATGGGTAGAGGATAGTTATCCTTTAAGGATGACTGATTCAAATTCCTAAAGTCCACATAAAGGCAAATTTTGCCATTCTACTTCCTTACAAGAACTATGTTTGCAATCCATGTGGAGTGATGGATTGGAAAAATTATCCTAGCATTTAACATTTTCTATATTTTAGACATAATAGTACCTGATATCTTCAGATTGTACTACCTAGATTTTTGCTTGTAAGGCACCGAATCATCTTTGAGAGGAATTTCATGGTGAATTTTATCAAACCTGAGTGACTTCAGATCATCATAGGAGTATGCTAGGACATCTATATACTGGTTGAGTAGAGCAGTGAACTTAAACTTTTCTTCCTGAGTGTAGCACTTCCTAATGTTCACCATCTTAGGATTTTTCTTGGTACCCAAATTTATTTGATCAAACTCCTGAGAGGAGCTTGAATCTATTTGTTGTTATTTGATGAACCTGTCATGCTTGTCAAACAAATTCTCAAAGAAAATCAATTATTTGGGAATTTTATTCTCCTTTAGTTACAGGAATTCTTCCCCTGTGCTTGAATTTATTTTAGAGGCTGGTTCACTACCTTCAAAGTAGAGCTGTTTGAATCTGCCTTTTTGTTCTAAGAAGGCAATGATTTGGTTGTCACCATTAAATACTTATCAATGATTAGCATTATCAGGCACACTTGGTTGAAAGACTAGTTTGATAGTGTACTTGTCTCCCTTAAAATTAGAGTGAGGAACCAAAAGAGTTGTTGAAAGAACCAAATTATCAGCTCGGTCATTGAATTCCATGGGAACTACAAAGATGCTAAAAGCATCAAAGCTTTCAATTTGATCCCAAACTAGATTACGATAATGGTACAATCTCTCATTTTTGGTTTGGTATAGGTTTCTCACCTAACAAACCACTAGCTCAACATCTCCTTTGCTGTGAAAGAGTTTGATGCCCCTATCTTGAGCAACCTTCAATTCGAGCAGTAGAGATTTGTATTCAGCAATATTGTTAGTATTGATGAACTACAACTTGTATGAAGAAGGAAAAATATCTCCTTGGGGAGATATCAACACAATCCCAGCTCTTAAACTGGTAGAGGAACAACTACCATCAAATTCCAGTATCCATATCTCATTTGAAACTAATTTTTCCTTAGATTTCTCCTTGTGTGGAGGGGAGATTTCCTTTGGGCTTGCATTGTGCTCTTTCATGTCTTCTGCTGTTCCATCTGAACCAATTTTTAGACTGTCATTTTCAGAAGTTTTATTAGCTAAAACATGAACATCTTCTATAGTCAAGAAGTGATTACCCATGCCTAAAGATTTGAATAAAATTTGAACTTTAGGTGCTGATGTTTTAGTGATCACATATTTTGCTTCCTTCTCAGGGAGTAACCTCTGCATGAAACCTTTAACTAGGATCCTTGCTTTAGATAGGTCCATGCTTAACTCGCCACCAACATTCTTACAAAAATTTCACCCAAGAAGAATGCTGTATGAGGCTAGGACTTCGACCACCAGGACTATCATCTTGATTCTCTTTTCTGGGAATGCCGCAAACGCAAATTGAGCATCCTTGATTTGTCCCAGTAGTGGCACTTATTTGTTCTCCATGGAGAAAAATCTCCTAAATGTCTTGGTCAGTGTGAGACCAAGGGATTTAGCTACTTTGGCAAGCATGACATTGTCTGATACACTTGATTCTATGATGTAATTGTTTAGTTGATGTCCATTTATCAGCAGGGAGACATAGAATAGTTCAGTCCTTTCAGAAGCAGTAGGAGTGATGACATGGTTATTCTGGGTGGATGTGGGAGTCACCTTTGGAATATCTAGTCCTATAAGGATGGTTTTATTCCTCACACATTCCACTAACTTATCCAACTGCTTAGGGTTGGATTACAAGAATTCAAATTTAGATATTTGGATCTTAGTTTTCTTGACATGGTCAATTATGTCAAATATCTGAAATAAATTATGAATAGGGGAAGGGAGTTCATCCTTCTGGTTTTTAGGGGGGAAGGACTGATCTATGAAATATAAGTTAAAGGTGAAGGCATACTTGAAGTACTTATTTTTTTAGCAATCACCAGGTCCTTTGGCTAGAAAGGCAGAGAAGTTCCTCATTTGAAAATTGAAATTTTAGGTTAAGATCCTTCTCTTGTTTTGTCCTTATCAGCTGGTTAGGCCGACCGATTCTTAGACTGGGTGAACATAGTGTATGATCCCTCAACTACTTTACCTTCACTTTTGGGTTCATCTTGGTAATTCAAGAAACTAATGTTGGAGTCGCCAGCTAATTCTTCTCTTTTTGTGAAGAGATTAGCGTCATCTTCAAGGTTAAACTCAAGCTAGAAGGAAAAATCTGATTCTATTTCAAGGTATCCCACTATTGAATTAGTTAGAGGTGCTTCACTGTCAAGTTTTCCCTGAATGAGAGGAAGATGATTGGGCTGCCCTTGATTCTTGGCAACATTACCTTGGTATGACTGATTGGGGAATGTCCTCCTTAGTATATCTCTATACGAAGGGGTAGATGACATCCCTTGCGCTATTTGCTTTCTAAGAGCAAGCAACTCATTTGCTAGCTTCTGTATCATTGGATCGATGGTGCCTGTAGGTGAGTATTCCAAAGAGGAAAAGGATTTACCTTTGTTAGGATCTCTTTTTATCTTTTCTACCAAGATAAGGTCATCTTCCACCTCAGTGGCCAAATCTTGAGTAGTAGCAAGGTCTATGTAGCTATCACATCTCAGTAGAAAACTCACTTCAGGTAGCTGTGAGTTGATGAAGAAACATTTAAGATTCTCAGCTATTGGTTGAGCAATTATTGGAATCCTATTCCTTAGCTTGTCAAATTTGGCAATGAAATCCCTCATAGATTCATGGGGTTCTTTCTTCATCTGCATGAGCTGGGCCAACAAGGCATGCATATCTTCTACAGGCTTGAACCTTGCTTTGAACTTGGCTTTGAGAGTGTTCTAGTCAGTCACAAGTTAGGCCTACAAATGATAGAACCAATCTGCAGCAGCACCTTGCAATGTTTCCACAAATAGCCAGACTTCTACATCTTCATACTCCATGTCTATCACACCACATGCTATGATTAAGGCTGTAATGTGTTCATCAGGGTAAACTCTCCCATCACCAAAGAGTTTGGAGAAATTCTTCCTTGAACTACGTGGAAGCTCATGTAGGGGTGGAGTTAAATTAAGTGGGCCAAAAGAGTTACTCTAAGGGCCTTGAATTGCCATGATTTGATTATGGAAAGGGGGATAAAAAATCTAAGTGGAGTATGTATAGGCAAAGCTCTGCTAACAGTAGAAAAAGTAGCTCTGCCTTGTATTGGTGACCTGGTATGAGTAGGAGGAACACTCTTGGATCATTGAACTTGAAGTTGTGGAGGAAACAAATCAAAATTTTCTTGCTACACCAATTCAAAACTGGGTCAACAACACCTTGGGTTCTCTAGCTTCTTGTATAACATGGAGTTGCCAAATTGTAGAATAAAAATGGAAAAGAACTGGCCCTACTTTAGCTTGAAGCTTGAGGCTTCAAACTGCTTGTTCTTCTCCAACAGAGTTGCCAAAAAATTATTGGGTGAATATTTTGTCACCAGCTAACTGATGAGTAAAATAGGTCTCTTCAACCATAGTAAGGGAGATTGGTTAGCCAAGTGTGCAGGTTTACCACATCAAAAGGGGATAAATCTCTCCTCTCATCAAGGGGAGGTTCCCTATAAGTATGAGGGGCTATATACTATATATAAAAAAAAAATAACACTCAGGGGTAGGGCAACACCATCCATCTCTCTTTTTTTAGAGATGATGTTCACAAACAAAGGAGAAATCTTGGTGAAGACATTGAAGGCACTTCTCTTCTTTCAAAAGTGGTCTTGCAACAAACAACAGGAGTTCTTTCAGGTAGTGATAAGTAACTGGTAATAGGGGTGTAGTAACCAACAGAATGAGGTGTAGCACAAAGTCTCCCCATCAACTGCCCAAGAGTGAAATATGAAATACAATGAGGGAAATAAACAAACACACTAAAGGCAATTGTAGACAACACAAAGTCTTTCCACAGTTGGCTTCAAAACACCTTCCAGATTACTTCCACTAGTTCTACTTATTTTATTAACTGGATAAGAATGCATTTAGAAGATAGACATAAGAATAATCTCCTAAAGTGACACAAGCTATAACCACACAAAGTATGAAAGTAACTTTTTTTCTCATTCAAACAAAGAAATATGATCAACAATCTGAGCTCAAAGTCTCAGTAATCACCTCTCAATTTTGGCAGAGTTTTGCTTCTATGACCAAAAAAAGATCTCCTTTGTGAAAAGAATAGATTTAATATATATAGTAACCAAGAAAGGCTTAGCGCTTTACTCCATGGAGCGGCCCATGTTGCATTCAATGCCTTAAATGCATTTTCAATTTTTTTAAGGGACCATGCTGGAACAGGGTGGCTACCTTAACTGTGGCATGTCAATTCATCTCAAATGTCTTCTCCTGGGCCTGGGTCATCTGATTTGTCACCTAATATCTACATAGCTATCCAATTCACCTTTACTCTGAGGGAGACAAATATGCCACACCTTTTAATGCTTGTGAGCTCAGATGTCTACTTGGTAGACTATTCCACCTACTGGAAATAATTCCATATATATTTTTGGTCTTTTCCCTCTTTCTTGCTATAATTTGAGCTATCAGGGTTATCTTTTCCCTTTCTAGCTGGCCCTTTTGGCTCTCTCTTCATTTGGTCACTGAGTTTATTTTTAACTTTTGTCTTTTTACAGCACTGTCTCTTCCTAGTTTTTGAGCTCCTAGGGCTGAATTCCTAGCTTTGCTGGCTCCTTGCACTCTTCTCTCAACGGTTCTTCCTTTTGGCCTTCAGGGATTTAAATGCATTCAGGTCCATGCTCAAGCCGTAAAATATCAATGGATATTTCATTGTCATGAATTTGATGGCTTTGGGGATGTCACTATTTGAAAGCCAATGGCTAGTTTGTTGCCCTAAATTTGACAGCTACAGGGACGTCACCAGACGTCTGGATCCCAACAGCTAGTTCATGGTGCTTAAATTTGATGTCTACAAGCCCATCAACCCTTGGTCAATTCCTTTGGCTTTAATTCCTTTGGGTTCCCTTTGTTTGAGCTTAGTCTTTGACTCCTTTTGAAGGGTACTTACCCTTCAGGGTCTTGAGAAAGGTTCATTTTTTGGATGACGAGAGCCCCTACAAGGGTACCTACCCTTTGAGGTCTTGAGAAAGGTCTTTAGGTGGTCTTTGGGGCCCTTCGGCTTCAATTCATTTAGACATTTTGTCTAAAGGAAATGTTCCCTTGCCTTAGCCATTTTTTGCTTGCTTTCGATCGGCTTTCCCTTCAATCGGGCGATTTCCTTCAGACAAAAGTCTAAAAGAATTCCTTCAGATTTTTTATCTAAAGGAATTCACCTTGTCCACTTTTCTAAAGAGAACCTTACCCTTTTAGCCTTTTGCAATGGTCCATTTTTCTCATCGCCTGCCCTTTGCAAGGGCTATTTGATTTCCAAGATTGCCTTTCAAAAAAGTTGCAAAGGTCCTTTTGGCCCCTAATTTGTGGAGTCTGTAGAGATAAGCCTGCAGAGTTCATTAGCTGAAAAAGCTTGAAAAATGTAGAATTTGAATGCCCAAAACAATTTTTGAGAATGGAAGAGAGAATTTTTGGCTTGTAGGACCAAAAATAGTTCATGTGTTGTCCTAAAAAGGAGTGACAGATTTTGGGAACAACAATAACAATGAAACCTTATTCATGGATATAAAAACATATAATAAAGGTTTCTCAAAAGGAAAAAAACTTATGGATGATGAATAATTAGATGAAGAAGAGGCTGAAGTGAACCTTGAGGTAGAATTAGTGAGTGCTTTAGAGGAGTTGAAGTTCCAAAGAAAGAAGAGTAAAAAACTAAGACCATTGGTTAAGATTTATGAGGATCAAATCAATCTCTTTGAGGAGATACTATGTAACAAACCCAATGAACATGAAGATATAATAAAATTGTTAGAAACTCAGATTGAAATTGTCATTGCAAGTTTTAAGACCAAAGAGGAAGCATGCATCAAGTTTGGAATATAAATGGAGTCCCTAAAGGCATAATTGGATCAGTCAATAGTCAAGTTGAAGACACATCATAAATTTGAGAAGAGTAGTAAAGTCTTTGGTGATATTATGAATAGTCAAAGGTCTCCACATGACAAGATAGGTCTTGGATTCAAATAATACCAAAGAAAAATAAGGAGAGTCAGACCTCAAAGACATATGTACAAGATCTTAAATTTGAGACTCAAGTTGATCATCAATAAATCAAGAAGAACTTGAGTCATTCAAGAGACAACAAAGGTAGAGGTGCATCATTCAAAATAAGATAGACAAGGTATGTGAATCCCTTCAATGGCTATTATTTCTCATGTAATAAATATGGATATGGGCCTATGGATTGTAGATATATTGCTAAAATCAATTCCTCATGGAGGAGTAGGATGAAAACACATCTCTATAGCAGAAGCATAATTTTGTGCTATAAGTGTGATCAAAGAGGACATATTTCAAGGGAATACAAGATGAGGTATATGAGGAAGGTTAGTTAAGATAAAAGGGTATACATTCATATCGTTGAGAAGTGGATCAAGAAGTTAGACCCTATGGACAAAGTGAAGGAGGAACAAAAGGCTAAAAATGAAAAATCTATGCTAGCTCAGACTGCCTTTAACATTCAAGATGAAGGAATGAAATGGTATATAGATAGTGGTTTCTCAAGCCACATGACATGAGACAAAATCAAGTTCATCTCATTGAAGAAGAATGCTGTAAAAATAGTGAGATTTGGAGATAACACAACTGCCAATATAGTTGGCAAGGGTATCTTGAGTTTGGACAATGGAAAGACTAAGACATAGAATGCATTTTATGTGGAAGGTTTCAAACATAATCTACTTAGTGTAAGTCAAATATACAACCAAAGACATAGACTAACCTTTCATGATAGAAGGTGTGATATAAGGAGAGCCAAATTAAGAAGGCTAATCATTAATTCTAAGAGAACTAAGTAAAATCTATATGTATTGAATGAGATCAAGAAGGAAAGATGATTTATGAGAAAAATGGATGAATGTGGTATATGGAATATAATATTAGGTCACCTAAACTTTGATAATCTAGTCAATATAAACACTAAGAAGTCAATAAAGATCATGCCTAAGATCACTAAACCAACACACTTTTCAAGGCATTTCAACATGGTAAGCAGACTAGAAGAAGGTTCAAGTTCAAGGATTACTCTACTTTAAGACCTTTGGAGTTAATACACATTGATATCTATGGGCCTACAAGAATCTAAAGCATTCAAGGAGATAGCTACTTCATGCTACTCATATATGACTACACAAGAATGACTTGGGTAGTATTCTTGAAATAAAAGTCAAAAGCTCTCTATAAGTTGAATACATTTAAGGCTCTTGTTGTGAATGAGAAGAATCAGAAGATCAAGTGCATAAGATATGAAAAAGGAGGAGAGTTTTGGTCTAATGAGTTTGATGACTTCTATGAGGTTTATGGAATAAGGAGATAGTTCTCAACAACTAGGACACCTCAACAGAATGGGTAGTGGAAATAAAGAATAAGATAGTTCAAGAGATGGTAATAACTATGATAAATGAGTCAAGGTTAGATGATAGATACTAGAGAAAGGTAGTGATCACTATAGTCTACATCTTGAATAGAGGATAAATAAAGACTAATGATAACAAGACCCCTTATGAACTGTGGAAAGGTAGAATTAATAATGTGGAACACTTTAGAGTGTTTAGGAGCAATGTTTCATCAAAAGAGATGAGGAAGACTTAGGTAAGTTTTATTCCAGGTCTGATGAAGGTATATTCTTGGGATACTCATTAGTGAACTCAACCTATAGATTCTATAACAAGAGGTTGTAGAAGATAGTTGAAAGCACCAATGTGAAGATTGATAAAACAAGGAAATCACACTCACAGTCAAAGGATACATTAGAGAATCTAAAATTCAAGAATGAAGAGGAAATAATAGACATTGATGAGGAAGAAGAAGTTGAGGAAAGAAAAGACTCAAAAGGTCCCTCAAGATAGATTCAAAGAGATCATCCTGAATCATAAATCATTGGCAATAAGGATGCAGGTATGAAAATAAGGATACGATTGGTAAGCAACCTAAATTAAGATAATGTTTCTATATTGTCTAATATTGAACCTAAGAACCTTGTATAAGTAATCAAATACAAGTTTTGGATAGGTGCTATGAATGAGGAGTTAGACCAAATAGAGAAGAATGAGACTTGGGAACTAGTTCCTAGAACTAAAGACAAGAATGTCATTGACACAAAATGGGTATTTAGAAACAAGTTGAATAAATATGGAGAAGTCACTAGGAACAAGCCTAGATTGGTATACAAGGGATATACACAAGTTTAAGGGGTAGACTTTGAGGATACCTTGCACTAGTGGAAAGATTGGAGGCCATCAAATTGTTTCTAGCATATGCAAGATTCAAAAGGTTTAAGGTGTACCAAATAGATGTCAAATCTACCTTTTTGAATGTGAACTTATAAAAATAGGTGTAAATAAAGAAATATGAGGGTTTCTCACTATCATGTAATAAGGACTATGTTTATAGATTGAAAAAGTCTCTTTCTGGTCTAAAGAAAGCTCTTAGAGCTTGGTATGTCAGATTAGACATGTATCTATCAGACTAGGGATTCAAAAGAGGGGTTGAGATAGTAATTTGTGCATAAAGATATAATATGACTATTAATTGATTATAGTTATCTATGTGGATGACATCATCTTTGGTGGAAATAATGAGAACATGATTAAGGCCTTTGCAGAGGTGATGAAGGAGTTTGAGATGTCAATTTTGGGAGAGCTATCATTATTTCTTAGGTTACAAATCATACAATATGAAAATGTATATTCATTTCACAAGCCAAGTATATAAGAGAGATGTTGAATAAATTTTAGATGGAAGATTGCAAGGTTTTTAAAACACATTTGATCATAGGGTGTAATTTGGGAAAGGAATATGAATCTTCAAGGGTAAATCAGACATCATATAGGTCAATGATTGAAATTTTATTGTACACTACTACTTCTAGACCTGATATTATGCAAGCAATAGGTCTTATGGGAAGGTTTCAAGTAGACCCAAAGGAAAATCATTTACAAGTGGTAAAAAGGACACTTAGGTATCTCAAGGGGAATATGGAGTTTGGGTTGTGGTATCTTAGTATCAAGGATTTTTATTTGACATCTTATATAGATGCAAATTGGGTAGGAAGTCTAGATGATAGGAAGAACACTAGTGAAGGAGCTTTTTTCTCAAGAGAATGCCTAGTATCATGAATGAGCAAGAAACAACCCTCTATGGCACTATCTAATTGTGAGGATGAATATATTACAGTAGATTCATGTTGCACTAATATCCTATGGATGAGATAGTCCTTAAAAGACTAAAAGGTGGAGTATGATAGTCCTAGCCCTATCTAATATGATAATACAAGTGATATAATCATCTTAAAGATTCCTATCATGTACTCAAGGTTTAAGCACATTTCCATTAAGTATCATTTCTTAAGAAAGAAGGTAAGTGAACAAAGTGTTAAAATTGAATATGTCTCTATACAGGATCAAATTTTAGACATCTTTACCAAACCACTTCCAAAGGCAACATAAGAACAACTAAGATAAGAATTGGGTGTAGTTTTATGCCCTTGGCAGTCATTGAGGAAGTCAAGTACTTAGAGGGAGATAATTAGGTGGTTCATTAGCTCCAAGATCATTTAAATAGTGTTAATAAGGTATGAATGAATATAGGGGGAATATGATTTTTTGGTGCCTCATAAAATCATAATCCTATGTGTTGAGTGTTTTGATTGCAAAAGGTGTGATCCAAGAAGTTACTACATCTATTTATCATTTATGTCAAAGGGGGAAGAAATTTATAATGAGGGGTAAATTGCCTATCAAGAGAATGTTTTGAGAGTGTTTTCCATCAATAAAAAAGGGGGAGATTATTGAGTATTGTCATTGATGTCAAAGGTGCATCTTGTGAAGGTTGATGTCAAAAGTGAGTAAGCCTAGTTAGCAGTGAGTAATATGACAAGTTGCATTGAGAGAGTGTTTTCATGAAAGAGAATTGTCATGAGAGAAAGTGAAATAGATAATTTTAAGGTAACTAAGAGAGAATTTAAAGGCAACTAATGTTTATGTTTACATGAAGTTACATGTCATTGATGTCAAAGTTCATAGGAAGCCTAGTCATGACATGAAGAGGTATGTGCATGAAAATGGATGAACACAAGCATATGAAGGATATATGGAATTGTTTGAGCATGTATGAAAGGATTTGAAGCATTCATGGGAGTTTTAGGGTGAGCCTATAGGGGTAGGACCTTTAGTCTAGCTATGCACCTAGACCTCTCTTAGACCCTACCTGGCTTAATGATGCATGCAGATCATATTTCAATGAAAATATGCATATGTGAGCATGGATAGAGGTAAGATAATTGGTTTTAGTTATGTTCACAAAGTTTAAGGTCATGGTTTGAAGGAAATTTCTTGAAACATTATTTTAGGCCTTTTCAGTACACAAAATGAGGTCTCAAGACCTAAGAATCACTTTCAAACATTTGTTGGCATGTGTAACATCTACATGGGAACCTAATTTGTTAAGGAGATATGGGTAAGGGTCCTATATAATATGTATAGGTATTGTAATTGGATTTAAGGAGTAGTCCTTTATAAAAAATCATTAACACCAAAACCTATGTTAAACCTCCCTAAAACCCTAATAAGGACTTGATGTGAAAGATCTTGTTCAAATCAACTCATAATGGACTCAAATTCCTAAACAAGATATTGAATCATGTAGTAAAATATCCCAAGTACCTCCAAGTGGTGGTGGTTAGTTAGATGAGAGAAAATTCATAGTTATAGGCTTATTTGTCAAGAAATTACTATAGTTCTCAAAAGTTATATTAGTCAAGAAGATCAAATGGATGGAATAAGAATATAGAGAATCATAATACATGACTATGATGGTTTTTTGATAGGTTCCACCCTTCAAGTTTGATAAATTGATCATCCAAGTTAGCTAGTCGTAGATAGACCTAATGGTGTGAATAGTGATAAACCTAGGCAGAGTTGAGAAGATGGATTTGAGGGTTTGAGCATGTAAAATTGATGAAAAAAGTGAATTAAGAGTTTATTTATGAATTATGACTCATTTTAAATCTTGAAATAAGTTTTTTAGGTCAGTGAATATGATGAAAAAGTTACTCACAAGTTGACCTGTCTGGTTCAGATAAGACTGTGTGATATCAGGTCAAAAAATTGGTTTGCAAGACCAATATTTGCCATTAGACCATATGATATTTCTATCTAAGTATGTTCTGGTGATCTCATAGGACCATTTACATAAATCAATATTCATGGAAAGTATCTACATAGGTGTTTGAAGTCTAAATCACAATGACTGGTCTTTGAGGTAAATTGGTAGTTCTATGTGAGTGAGTTGCAAAGATGTTCTTGAGTCTTTATCTCATGAGAAAAAGTTTTCCAATCATTTGGTGATGACCTTGAGGTCATGTAAAACCTAGATACATGTTTAATTTTTTATAATTTAGTGTCTTAAGAATGTTTGAGCTTCATTTTTGTAAGATAGACTTTTGAGGTACACATGCCTAATAGGGCTATTGGTCTTAAAGGAGCTCTCATGGTATGAATGGAAGACACAGGTGCAATAAAGTAGCGAGGATGTTAGTAGAGTTATTTTGATAAGTTATTAAATGGTTTTAAATTGTTGTATAAGGCCATCTAATCCTAAAAAATTCAAGCTTTGACACTAAGAAGATGGACCTAATGCAACTAGGTCTCCATGAGGCCTAAAAGAGAAATGAGGCCTAATTTAGTTGTTGCAAACCAACAGGGGTTCAAAGTTTGTTTTAATATTGTTAATAATATGTTATAAAACATATTACATGGTTGAAATAATATGTTTAAGGTGTGTGGGTGACCAAGTGGTGTGTGACCATGAGACCTATATATATATATATATATATATATATATATATATATATATATATATATATATAAAAGGCAGATTAGGCCTATTTGTATGTGAAAAAAAGAAATGAATAAAATATTGCTTGGTGGAGAAGAAGGAGGTATTTAAATGAGACCATAATAGCAAATTAGAGTTGTGGTGACCCAAATTTATGAGGTGGATGATTTATTACTGAGTCCTAGTCGTGCTTGACTGTATTTGGGTTGGTACTCCAAGTTGAGTTGGTGCTCAATATAATTTTTTTTTTTTTAAATAGGACTATGGTCCATTTTTATATATTATAGTGGGTTTTATTCCCCTTGAGGGTTTCCCACTCATATGTGTGTTTTCTTGTGTTATGCTCATGTGAATGACTCTTTGTGCATTGTTATATCTTTGTATTGATTTGATGATTCAAGGAGTGTTAAATTACATTTGAAATAAAATTTTAAACACTTATTCACCCCATTCTTATTGATTGTGCTTCCAACAACTTATTCTTCCCCTATGTTGTCACACAGTTCTTTGATCCTTCTTTGATTTTGCTAATAGTTTTCTTGGTCTCCATTTGACCTGTAACTTCTAGAAATGAAAAAATCTCTTTTGAATTATTACTACTTATGCTCAAATCTGAGGTATTGTTATTATTCTTGTACCATTATTTAAATTCACAATTTTCAAGTCTATTTCAATACAACACATAAGATTACATAGACAAATTTCAATTTCTTGGTTCATGATGACATTAAAACCTTATTTTTATATGAATTCAAGAGCTTATTCTTGGACTAAAATTTTCTCTATGTACCCTATGTTTACTTTCATTTATTTTTCCTCTTTATATTCTATTTTTCTTTTGTGAGTTTCTTAACCTTATTGATGTTTCCTTAGTTCCCTAGGTGCATTTTTATTCTCCAAGTCTGTTATATAACCTTTCAAGTAAAACTTGTCATCCATTTGATTTATCATCTTGTTTTCTTATCTCAACATACTAAAAACTGAGATTAGTACCATATAACATGGATGATTCTTTTATTTCCATTTGTTCATGCCTCAATGTCTCATTGAGTGCCTAATTTAAACCAAGTTTTCATGCATTTTGTTGGTTGAATATTTTATCGATCAACGTACTGATAAACAAAATAGGTCTGATCAGCCAAAGTAGGAATATTATTCATCCAAATGTGTAGGTTTACCACATTAAAAGGGGACTAATCTCTCCTCTCATCAAGGGGAGGTTCCCTATAGATATGCTATATATATAAATAGAAAATAATACTCAAGGGTAGGACAAACCATCCATCTCTCTTTCTTCATAGATGATGCATGCAAATCAAAGGAAAAATCTCAAGAGAAATGATAGAAAGCACTCCTCTTCTTTCAAAAGTACTATTCAACAAACCATAAGAATACTCCTGGTAGTAATTGCAAAATGTAACCAAGGACGTAGTAACCAACAAATTGAGATGTAGCACAAAGTCTCCACCTGAATTGCCCAAGAGTGAGATACAAAGGACAATGAGGGCACAAAGTCGTCCCAAGGTCCTTTACATAGAAACAAAAATAAAACACACTAAAGGCAATTATGGGGGCACAAAGTCTCTCCACAGTTGACTTCAGGATACCTTCCTAACTACTTTCACTAATTCTACTTGTTGAATTAAAGGAACAAAAAATATATTAAGGAAAAAGACATAAGAATAGTTTCCCAAAAAACCAAGATATCATAGCACAAAGTCTGAAAAGTCACTTGCTTTCTTATTCCAATAACAAAATATGATCAACAATCTGAGCTCAAAGTCTTAGTAATGCCTTTCAATTTGGGCAAAGTTTCATTTTTGATTGTCAGAAAAAGATCCTTTTTTACACTAACAAGAGAGTCCCTTATATAGCCTCTTCTAGATGGACTTGGGATTAGTAACACATCATGTTGCATTGAACTTTGTTAAGAAGATAGGCTGGAATTTAGGGGCATATACCCATTTGCTTTTCTCAATGCAGAGAAACAAGTCATGCTATTGAAAGTTTGCATCTTTCAATGTCCACCTGGTGATACGAACCTTCTTCATCGTTCCTCCTTTTCTAGTTAATTGAATCGAGTCCTTGATTTAATTTGATGCTCTGTTCCTCAGTCACTTCCTGCTAATCTTGGCCTTAAAGCCTTTAAATGCATTCAGGTTTATAGATTTAAAACTACAAGGATCAATGGCTATTTCATGGTCACAACTTTAACATTCGTGGGCATGTCACTTTCCTTGACAATTCCTTCAGCTTTGTCATTTGAGCTTTCCCAGAGGGGACCTACCTTTCGAGCCTTGAGAAATGATCCACTTTGGGTTGGGAAGAGCCCCCCACAAGGGTATCTGCCCTTTGGGTAGTCTTTGGATGGCCTTTGGGCTTCTTTCAGAGTCCTTCGGAGCTTTCTCACAGACTTTTTCCATGGACATTTTCCCTGGGCTTTTTTCATGGGCGTTAAGTCCACAGATAATTTCCCACGAACAAAAAGTCTGCAAGAATTTGTTTTGTCTTTGGCCTTCAAAAATTCCTTTAGGTTTTCCTCTCGTAGCCTTTCCGAATTCCTTCAGACTTTTTGTCAGAAGGAATTATTTCGAACAAAAAGTCTGAAGGAATTATGCCTTAGTCTTTTTCCCAAAGGAAATCCCTTTGTCTTTCAGCTACCTTAAACAAAATTCTGAAAGAACTTACCTTTGCAGCTTCCTTGAAAATGACCCTTTTGAAGGGTGCTTTTGTCAACCAAGTGCCCTCCGCAAGGACACTTGTCCTTTGGGAGGCTCTCTTAAACTTTTACATTGAACCGTTCCTTTGAACCAAGCTTTGAACCAAAATGGTTCAAGCCGATGAACCCTTTGATTGAATCAAAATCCATTGAACCGTTTGATGAACCGACTAAGTGAACCAAAGCATTGAACCAACTGAATTAAACCAAGCCTTTGAACCAAAGTGGTTCAAAGGTTCATCGGTTCAATCAATTCATTCTATTTAATTTGGCTAAGTCCTTTTGATCCTCATTGAACCAAACACGTTGAACGTGTTAAACCTTGAACCCATTAAACTTTTAAACCTAAGTGGTTCAATGGTTCAACGGTTCAGTGCTTCAAGCCTTGGAAACTTATTCTTTTGATTGAACTTGATGTTGAACCTTTGAACCTGACTGTAGAAGCCTTTGAAACTGGAAGCGGTTGAACTCTTGCTGCTGATGTTAAACATTTAAACCTATTGAGCCTGTTGAACCAAAATGGTTCAAAGTTCAACATTTCAATCCTTGCTTAGAAGCTTGCCGATGAACTCTTTTGGTTGAACCTGGTCATTGAACCAACTTTGAAAACACCTAAGTGTTGAAAGTTTGCTTCTTTCCTGCAGAGTCCATAGAAATCAACCTGTGAAGCCCGTTCAACTTGGCCTGCTGAGTCCGTAGATTTTCTTTTCTTGTAGAGTCCGTAGATTTCTCTTCTTGCAGAGTCCATAGATTTAAGCCTGTAGAGTCCGTAGATTTCTGAGAAGCTTGAAAAATGAGGAATTTGAATGCCTAGGACAAATTTCAAAAAGGGAAGAGACAATTTTGGTCTGTAGGACCAAAATAATTCAAATGTTGTCCCAAAAATGAGTGATATTTTTGGGGGAAAATAGATGGCTCTAGTTGGAGAACTTCTATCAATTATAAAAATAATTGAATGGAGTAGAATATAGAATCTCCAGTGTCTTCATGTGTACCATTGGGCTACAGAGTCATGTTACCCAAAAATGAAAGGCATCAAAAATGGAAATAAACAAAACAAAATAGAATTAAAAACTTTACAAATATACATATGTATAGATGCAATAATCTGATACTTCAAGAGTTGAAGTGTTTTAGATGTTGCTTCCTGAGAAGAAGTGAAAATAGTGTGCTATCTTGATAAACCAATAGGAAACCATTTTTCCCCCAGAAATGGTGACGAGCGAATGGAGCTCTCCACTAAGAAACCAAATTTATCCATTTTCTCCTTGGCCTTTTCTTCTTCTTGCTCCATGGTAGGATGTGGTCTTCAAACTAAAAAACATAACTCCTTGTTCTCCCTGTGAAGAGTTTCTTTTGCTGACTTTGGAATACAGTAGTATGGTCCACCATCATAGCTTGTTGTTCTATTGGTCCAGTCCATTACATGCTTTGATTGTCAGCATCAGACTCCTAATAAACCATCAGCTCAACATCTCTTTTGGTGTGGAGTTTGACCTCTTCACCCTGAGCAGTTTTCAATTTGAGCAACAGAGATCTGCATCTAATTGTGGAAGAATTGCTGCCATCGAATTCCAAGATCCAAGCACCATCAAAAGCTGATCTCTTATTAGATTTCTCTTCATCAGAGATGGAAGATCCTTCTTGATTTGTACTGCACCCTACTAATTCTTCTGATGCCTTGTTTGGATCAAATCCTGGATTGCCAGCTATAAGAATTTCATCAGTTGAGACATGAGCATCTTCTGTGGTCAAGAAGTAATTACCCCTACCTGAAGGCTCAAATAGAATTTAAGCTATAGGGGCTGATGTTTGGGTGGCCACAATTTCTCCCTGAGATAGGTCCACACTTAGTTCTCCACCAATGTTAAATTGCTCAAGATTGGATTGTAGGGATTCAAACTCAATCATCTAAATTTTGGATTTCTTGACATGATCAATCATGGCAAATGACTGAGATGGACTTGGAAAAGAGGATGGGAGTTCATTTTTTGTGTTTTTGGGAGGGGGAGGACTGATCTATGGATTTGAAGTAGAAGGTGCATATATGTTTGATGTACTTACTTCTTTGGCAATCACTAGGTCCTTTGACTAGAAAAGAAGAGGGGTTCTCTGCTCAGTAATTGAAATTGATGGTTGGGGTCGCTCCTCTATTTCTCTTTGTCGGCCTGCTGGGCTGACTGATTCTCAAACCTAGTGAATATGGCGTATGATTCTTTGACTGCTTCACCTTCACTTTTGGGTTCATCCTGGAAATTTAGGAAACTAATGTGGGAGTTGCCAGCTGATTCTTCTAGATCCTCCTTAAAGAGATTAGTGCCATTTTCTTGCTTGAACTCAGGTTGGAAATAGGAAACATGTTCTATTTCCAGATATCCAACTACTGAGTTGGGTGGAGGTGCTTCAAGGACAAGGTTCATCTATGGGGGAGGAAGACGATTTGGTTAGCCTTGATTTCTGGTAGTGTTGCCTTGATATGGTTGATTAGGGAATGTCCTCCTTGGTATATCTTTATATAGAGGAGTAGAAGACATACCTTGTGCCATTTGCCTTTTCAAGGCTAGCAATTCATTTGCCAGCTTTTGTACGATTGGGTCAGTGGTGACTGTGGGTGAGTATTCAGAAGATGAAGAAGGTCTAGTTTTGTTTGGATCTCTTTTTATCTTCCCTGCTAAGATGAGGTCATCTTTTATCTCAGTAGCCAAGTGCTAAGCAACAACAAGGTCTATATGGCCAGCTCGTCTTAAAAGAAAACTTACTTTAGGTAACTGAGAATTAATGAAGAAGCATTTGAGATTCTCAGCTGTAGGTTGAGCAATTATAGGAATTCTATTCCTCAATTTGTCAAACCTGGAAATAAAATCCCTCATAGGCTCATGAGGCTCTTTCTTCATCTGAGTGAGTTGGGCTAGCAAGGCATGTGCATCTTCTATGGGCTTGAACCTTACTTCGAACTTGGCTTTAAGTGTATACCAATTAGTCATTGATCCAACTTGTAGATTGTAGAACCAATCTGCAATATCACCTTGTAGTGTCTCCACAAAAATCTTGACTGCCACGTCTTCAAATTACATATTTAATAACACCACAGGCTATGCTGAAGGCTATAATGTGTTCATCAGGGTGAACTATCCCATCACCAAAGAATTTGGGAAAATTCTTTCTTGAACTACGTGGGAGTTCATGCAGAGGTGGAGTCAAGTTGAGTGGGCTAAAAGAGTTACCCCAGGGGCCTCGAACTGCCATGATTTAATTAAGAAAAATAGAGATAACAAATTTGGATAGAGTGACTAGATTGTAGAATAAAAATGGAAAAGGACTAGCTCTGCTTCAGGTTGAGGCTTGAGGCCTCAAAATGCGCACTCTTTCTCAGCAGCTCTAGTTTTGCAGACCAAATAAAATAACAGAGGTGGAGGAAGATGGTAAGGCTATAATGACAATGGGTAAGACACAGAATGGAGTCTCCAGAGTCTATATAATAGATAAGGGAAGGAACTACTTCAATCTAAAACTTGAGGCTTTAGACTGCATGTTCTTCCCTAGCAGAGTCCCTAAAAACTGTTGGTTGAATATTTTGTTGATCAACGTACTGATAAACAAAATAAGTTTGATCAGCCAAAGTAGGAAGATTAGTCATCCAAATGTGTAGGTTTACCACATCAAAAGGGGACTAATCTCTCCTCTCATCAAGGGGAAGTTCCATATAGATATGATATGTATATATAAACAAAAAATAATACTCAAGGGTAGGATAAACCATCCATATCTCTTTCTTCAGAGATGATGCATGCAAATCAAAGGAAAAATCTCAAGGGAAATGATAGAAAGCACTCCTCTTCTTTCAAAATTACTATTCAACAAACCACAAGAATACTCCTGGTAGTAATTGCAAAATGTAACCAAGGACGTAGTAATCAAAAAACTAAGATGTAGCACAAAGTCTCCACCTGAATTACCCAAGAGTGAGATACAAAGGACAATGAGGGCACAAAGTCATCCCAAGGTCCTTTACATATAAACAAAAAGAAAACACACTAAAGGCAATTATGGGGGCACAAAGTCTCTCCATAGTTGACTTTAGGACACCTTCTTGACTACTTTCACTAATTTTGCTTTTAAATTAAAGGAACAAAAAATATATTAAGGAAAAAGACATAAGAACAGTTTCCCCAACAACCAAGATATCATAGCACAAAGTTTGAAAAGTCACTTGCTTTCTTATTCCAATAACAAAATATGATCAACAATCTGAGCTCAAAGTCTCAGTAATGCCTTTCAATTTGGGCAGAGTTTCATTTTTGATTTTTAGAAAAAGATCCTTTTTTACACTAACAAGAGAGTCCCTTATATAGCCTCTTCCAGATGAACTTGGGATTAATAACACATCATGTTGCATTGAACTTTGTTAAGAATATAGGATGGAATTTAGGGGCATCTACCTATTTGCTTTTCTCAATGCAGAGAAACAAGTCACGCTATTGAAAGTTTGCATCTTTCAATGTCCACCTGGTGATCTGATCCTTCTTCATCGTTCCTCCTTTTCTAGTTAATTGAATCTAGTCCTTAATTCAATTTGATGCTCTGTTCCTTAGTCGCTTCCTACTGATCTTGGCCTTAAAGTCTTTAAATGCATTTGGGTCCATAGATTTAAAACTAAAAGGATCAATGGCTATTTCATGGTTGCAACTTTGACGTTCATAGGCATGTCACTTTCCTCAGCAATTCCTTCAGCTTTGTCATTTGAGCTTTCCCAGAGGGGACTTGCCTTTTAGGCCTTGAGAAATGATCCACTTTGGGTCAGGAAGAGCCCCCCATAAGGGTATCTACCCTTTGGGTGGTCTTCAAATGGCCTTTAGGGTTCTTTTAGAGTCCTTTGGAGCTTTCCCGTGGACTTTTTCTGCAAACATTTTCCCCAGGCTTTTTTTGCGGTCATTTTCCCCAAGATTTTTTCGTGGGCATAAAGTCCGCAAATAATTTCTCATGGACAAAAAGTTTGCAAGAATTTGTTTTGTCATTGGCCTTCAGAAATTCCTTCAGGCTTTCCTCCCGCAGCCTTTCCAAATTCCTTTAGACTTTTTGTCCGAAGGAATTCCTTCGGACAAAAAGTCCAAAGGAATTATGCCTTAGTCTTTTTCCCAAAGGAAATCCCTTTGTCTTTTGGCTGCCTTAAACAAAATTTCAAAAGAACTTACCTTTGCAGCTTCCTTGAAAATGACCCTTCTGAAGGGTGCTTTTATCGACCAAGTGCCCTCCGCAAGAGCACTTGTCCTTTTGGAGGCTCTCTTGAAATTTTGCATTGAACCACTCATTTGAACCAACGGTTGAACCAAGCTTTGAACCAAAATGGTTCAAGCTGATGAACCCTTTGATTGAACCAAAAGCCATTGAACCATTTTATGAATCAACTGAATGAACCAAAGTATTGAACCAACTGAATTGAACCAAGCCTTTAAACCAAAGTGGTTCAAATGTTCATTGGTTCAATCGGTTCATTCTCTTTCATTTGGTTAAGTCCTTTTGATCCTCGTTGAACCAAACACATTGAACCTATTGAACCTTGAACCCATTGAACTTTTAAACCTAAGTGGTTCAATGGTTCAATAGTTCAATGATTCAAGCCTCAGAAACTTGTTCTTTTGATTGAACTTGATATTGAACCTTTGAACCTGACTGTAGAAGCCTTTGAAATTGGAAGCGGTTAAACTCTTGCTATTGATGTTGAACCTTTGAACCTGTTGAGCCTACTGAACCAAAATGGTTCAAGGTTCAACAGTTCAATCCTTGCTTAGAAGCTTGCCGATGAACTCTTTTGGTTGAACCTGGTCATTGAACCAACTTTGAGATCACCTAAGTGTTGAAAGTTTGCTTCTTTCGTGTAGAGTCCATAGAAATCAACCTGTGAAGCCCGTTGAACTTGGCTTGCTGAGTCCGTAGATTTTCTTTTCCTGCAGAGTCCATAGATTTCTCTTCTTGTAGAGTCTATAGATTCAAGCCTGCAGAGTCTGTATATTTTTGAGAAGCTTGAAAAATGAGGAATTTGATTGCCTAGGACAAATTTCAAAAAGGGAAGAGACAATTTTGGTCTGTAAGATCAAAATAGTTCAAATGTTGTCCTAAAAATGAGTGATTTTTGGGGAACAACACATTTGTCACTGTCATAACATTTTTCTATCATTGATAAGGTGTTAAGAAAGTTTCTCTTTCATTATTCCATTCTTCATGAACTTTTAGGACTTTCACACACAATATTATTTACCAACCATTGAAAATTACTTCATATACTTCTTTCTTACTTGAACCCATCACTTTACCAACTAATATGAACAAATATTGCTTTAAAATTCTTTCTTCCTCATAAACCACATGTTTCTCATGGTGATCGAATGGGAAAATATATGAAAATATTTTACCTTCAAGTTGATTAGTTAACCCAAATGTTTGTGGACTCCAATCCAACATGGCTATCATGGAATTAAGATCAACTAAGCTTTGTTCCTTATCTATCATTGTCTTAGCTTTGGTGTCATACCTCATGAGACCTTAAAAGGCTTTATTGCTCCACTCTCTTTCTATTTTTAATTGAGATGACCTTATTATTACTCTTATCTCACCCTTATTATGGAATTATTGGTCTTCAAGCTCCATACCTACATAACCACCATTATCATAACATATTAAAATGAGAAATTTGGGTTGCATAGTCCATTCTAGAGCTCTTTTTTCTTGTTCCAAGTCTCTTTTATGCTTTTCCTCATTGCTAAATTGATGTTCTTCTCCCTTGTGGATCTTTAAATATCCTTCACGATGACATGTGGTTCTTGGAAGGACCACCATACCTTTATCTTATTTAAAACTTGTTATATACTACCTTGATTCTAAAAACTCCACCTTTTCTTTGTCTTTCTCTCTAACATTCCTTCCTTGCATGGCTACTAACCTATTCATGGTCTCTTCTTTTGATCCATCACTTGATTTTTCCTTGAGTAGACTCTTCACCATATACATTGATGTTATATATTGGTCTTCCATTATTCTCTTCTTGTTTGCCTTTAACTTTATACTCCTTTAATAACTTCAAGTTTTCCTCCTTGAGATGCTTCTATAAACAATGTCCTTATTTCTCTTGAAACCTCTTTTTCTTAACCTTGTAAACTATTTTTGATCTCCATTAAACCTGATATGATCCTACCTTCCTGACTGCCACCTACTCCTTCTTGGAGAATATTTAAATTTTCCTTTTGGTTATCATCTACTTCTTTTATTTGAGGTCTATGAGTTCAATTTGCTTTGAATTTGTCTTTAAGATATTATCCTACCTCTTTTTCCCTGATGACAATTTTTTGTACTTGTTCATCCACTCACTCTTTAAGACCTTTAAACACACACTCATATAAATAATTAGATTGAAAAATGTTGAGTTGTGGAGCTAAAAGCTTCACCAGATGAGCAAATGCAAGGTTGCTGGAGTTACATAGTCGCCGACATCGGTCAGGAGTCGACCAGAAGCTACCAATGTCAGTTATGGATTGGCTGACGTCGGTCATATGCAGGCAGACAAGGACTGACGTTGGTCACCTATGCATTCCAAAAGTCTATTTTCATGGATGAACATATTGTTTGCATGATAAGTTTAATTGTTAGTATTGAGTCTGCATTTGAACCTTTGATTAAGAGGTGTATCTAACGGTGGAGAATGCATAGCTCATGATCCCTAATTCTATATAATAGTGATAGATCTTCATAGCTTGTGTATGAGAAAAAGGGTGAATCAATTCAAGTAGCTGAATTGTGTTTGTAATTGTGAGAGAGAACTCTTGAGGGAAAGAGATCTGTACATCTGAGAGGTGTGGAAGAAAGAGAGATTTCTTCATTTGTATTTCCTTCTGGAAGAGTTTAATACAAGTTTTTATTATTTTTTGTATCTCTTATTCTTTGCTAATTTTGATTTCTAGTTACTTATTATTTGGTTTAATTTTGTGTTTAGTTGCTTACACAAAAGTAATCAATTGTATCTGTAAGATCCTAACAAGTGGTATTAGAGCTTGGGTTCACTAATAAGTTGTATCAGATCGGGTTAGTGTGTGTTGATTACAGGTCACTCATAGGGGTTTTTGATTGAGTGGGAGTAAAGCAATGGTAGAAGAAAGTAAGCTGAGAATGGAGAAGTTTAGCGACAAGAATTATCAATTATGGAGGATGCAGATAGAAGATTATCTGTATCAGAAAGATCTGTACTTACCGTTGGGTGGGGTTTCAAGCAAGCCCACAAATATGCAAGATGAAGAATGGAATGTTCTTGATAGAAAGGTTTCTAAGATCTATAAGGTTGAGTCTAGCATCTTCTGTGATTTCCAACTTATCACAGGCAGAGACAACGACAGAGTTAATGAATACTTTGGCAAATTTATATGAAAAGCCCTCAGCTTCAAATAAGATATATCTTATGAAGCAATTATTTAATTTGCAAATGCAGGAAGGTGGATCTGTATCTAGTCATCTTAATGATTTCCATGCAATAATAAATTAGTTAAATTCAATCAAAATAGTTTTTGATGATGAAATTAAGGCTCTCTTAATTTTATGCTCTTTACTTGAAAGTTGGCATAGTTTGGTAATGGCAGCTAGTAATACTGCATCTGCTACAAATATCTTGAAAGTTGATGATGTTGTTAGTGTAATCTTGAATGAAAAAACTCACAAAAAAAGCACAGGGGAATCATCAGGTAATGCTTTAAGTGTTGAAAGTAGGGGAAGGCAAAAAGAGAAGGGCAAGCAAGGGAGATCAAAGTCTAAGTCAAAGATGAGAAGTAGATCCAAATCCAAAAATAGAAGAAAAATAACCTGCTGGAATTGTGGAAAGATAGGGCATGCAAAGAAAGATTACTGGTTGAAAGTTAAAGAAGAAAATCAGCATGAAGGTAAAGAAGAAGCAAAAGTTGCAGGTAATATTGCACAAGATGCTCTTATATTTTCTTTGGATAATAAAATAGAATCTTGGGTTTTAGATTCTGGTGCCTCTTTCCATGCAACCCCAAATAGAGAATTTTTCAATGATTATGTCCATGGAGATTTTGGAATAGTCTATTTAGGGGATGATGAGCCTTGTAAACATTGTTGGCAAAGGAAAAATGCAGCTAAAATTGCAGATTGGCAACACATGGGTGTTGAAGGATGTCATGCATGTACCCATCTTGAAGAGAAATCTGATTTCTATAGGAAAGTTGGGGGATGAGGGTTGCACAGTAACTCTCACAGCTAAATCTTGAAAGGTTTCCAAGGGTGCACTTGTATTAGCCAGAGGTAAGAGAGTAGGTACTCTCTATTTATGTAATTGTATTACTGATTACTCTCCTTTTGTTTTATCTACTTCAGATGTAGATGCAAAGTTGTGGCATTGTAGGCTTGGCCACATGAGTGAGAAGGGAATGACTGTTCTTAAGTCAAAAGGTAAGCTTTTAGATTTGAAAAGCATAGATCTAGATTTTTGTGAGCATTGTATTTTTGGGAAACAGAAGAGAGTGAGATTTCTCAAAACTAGGTCAACAAAGAAGAAGCATAAGTTGGAGCTTGTTCACTCAGACATGTGGGGACCAACTCAGGTAGCTTTAATTAGAGGATCAGAGTATTATGTTTCTTTCATTGATGATGCTACAAGAAAGGTATGGGTTTATTGCATAAAGAATAAATTTGATGTTTTTGACACATTTAAGAAATGAAAAGCTTTGGTTGAGAATGAAATAGGTTTGAAATTGAAGTGCCTTAGATCTGACAATGGTGGTGAGTACTGCAGCTATAAATTCAACGGTTACTATTCTATGAATGGAATACATAGGGAAAGGATGGTTCTAAGGACACCTCAGTAAAATGGAGTTGCTGAAAGGATGAATAGAATAATAATGGAATGTGCACGGAGTATGAGGTTACATGCTGATTTGCCCTTACAGTTTTGGGCAGAAGCTATAGACACTACAGTTTACCTGATTAACAAAGGACCCTCTACTGCTCTGGATGGTGGAATTCCAGAAGAGGCTTGGATAGGTAAAAAGGTAGATCTTTCATTTCTTAGAGTTTTTGGTTCTGAAGCTTTTGTGCATGTTGATAAAGAAAATAAAAAGAAGCTGGATGCTAAATCTATACGGTGCACTTTTATTGGTTATGGCTCTAGAGATTTTAGATTCTAGTTGTGGAATCTAGGAACTAACAAAATAATTAAAAGCCATGATGTTGTTTTCAATGAAAAGGTGATGTACAGTGATCAGCTCAAGAAGTTGAATAATACTGAGCAGGGTAATGTTGATTTGGACGAGGTGATGATCTAAAATGAGCTCACGGTAAGAATTTTCACACATAGAAAAACACAAACACCGACATTGGTCAGACATGAACCGATGTCAGTCAAATAAGAACTGACACCGAGTAGACAATAATCAACGTCAGTCAGATAGGAACTGACGTCAGTCAGGTAAAACTGATGTCGATCAGGTACAGACCCAGAGATGACTGAGATCGATCACTGATAGAGAATTTGGGTGGATAGTAAGCAGTGAATGAGTCTCAAACACCCATGAGGAGGTCAAAGAGGGTAAGTAAACCTCCAATTCATTATTCCCCTTCATTATACTACTTGTTGCTCATTGATGGTGGAGAACCAAAAAGTTTTGATGAGGCAATGCAGGTAGAATCTCAGAAACAGTGGGAGCTTGGCATGAATGAGGAAATTAATTCCTTGAAAGAAAACCAAACGTGGGATTTGGTTGAGTTGCCAGCCAGAGAGAAAGCACTAAAAAACAAATGGGTTTACAGGTTAAAGGAAGGTGAGAATGGACAAATGAGACATAAGGCCAGGTTGGTGGTAAAGAGATTTGCACAGAAACCAGGTATTGATTTTGGTGAATTTTTTTCTCCTGTAGTAAAAATGACTTTTATTCAGACTGTATTGTCTTTAGTTGATATTGAGGATTTGCATCTTGAGTAGCTTGATGTTAAGACAATGTTTCTTCATGGAGATTTGGATGAAGAAATATATATGGATCAACCAGAAGGTTTTGAGGTCAAACATAAGGAGAAACTTGTGTGCAGGTTGAAGAAAAGCTTATATGGTCTTAAGCAAGCTCCAAGACAATGGTATTTGAGGTTCGACAGGTTTATGATAGAGCATGGCTTTAGTAGATGTCAATTTGACCATTGTGTTTATTTTAAAAGATTGGATAATGGTAGATATATTATCCTGCTACTGTATGTAGATGATATGCTTGTTGCAGGTTCACACATGCAGGATATTTTTGAGCTCAAGATAAAATTAGCTCACACATTTGCCATGAAGGATTTAGGAGCAGCAAAGAAAATCCTTGGCATGAGTATTAAGAGAGATAGGAAAAATCACAATTTGATTTTGTCTCAAGAGGATTATGTGAAGAAGGTGTTGGAGAGGTTCAATATGCAGAATGCAAAACCGATAAGCACACCTATGGCTGGACACTTCAAGTTGAGTAAAGAATAGTGTCTTAAATCACATGATGAGGTGGAGTACATGAGTAGAGTTCCATATGCTTCTGCAATTGGGAGCTTGATGTATGTAATGGTATGTACTAGACCTGATATTGCCCAAGCAACGGGAGTTGTCAGCAAGTTCATGGCCAATCCACGAAAGGAACACTGAAAAGCAGTTCAGTGGATTCTCAGATATCTGAGAGGGACCAACAGTAGGCATTTATGCTATGGAGGGTCAAACACTTCTCTACATGGGTATGTAGATGCGGATATGGTAGGCGACTTGGATGGTAGGAGAAGCACCACAGGATATGTGTTCACTATTGGTGGAACGACAGTTAGCTGGATTTCAAAGTTGCAGAAGGTTGTTGCCTTGTCTACTACAGAGGCAGAATACATTGCAGTCACAGAGGCTAGCAAATAAATGATTTGGATGACTCGGTTCATGGAAGAGTTGGGAAAGGAGCAAGAGAGTTGCATATTGTATAGTGATAGTCAAAGTGCAATTCATTTGGAAAATAATTCAGCCTTTCATTCAAGAACCAAACATATACAACTTAGGTACCACTTTATTAGACAGGTATTGGAGGATGGTGAGTTGAAGTTGGAAAAGATCCACACAAATAAGAACCCTGCTGATATGTTAACAAAGCCAATAACAAAGGAGAATTTGAATCTTCATTCAACTTTTTCTGGTCTTCAAGATTGAGCTTGAAGATAGAGAAACAAGCTAGAGGATGTTGCTGTATAGGTATAGGTGTACCTGTTTATCTTCAAGTGAGAGATTGTTGAGTTGTGGAGCTAAAATATTCACCAAATGATAAAATGCAAGGTTGTTAGAGTTACACAATCGCCAACATCGATCAGGAGTCGACCAGAAGCTATCGACGTAGGTTATGGATCGGCTGACGTCGTTCATATGTAGGCAGAAAGGGACCGACGTCGGTCACCTGTGCATTCCAGAAGTCTATTTTCGTGGATGAACAGATTATTTGCATGATAAGTTTAACTGTTAGTATTGAGTTCATGTTTTTATTTTTGGCATGACTGATTTGAACCTTTGATTAAGAGGTGTATCTAATGGTGGAGAATGCATAGCTCATGATCCCTAATTCTATATAATAGGGGTAGATCTTCATAGCTTGTGTATGAGAAAAAGGGTGAATCAATTCAAGTAGTTGAATTGTGTTTGTAATTATGAGAGAGAACTCTTGAGGGAAAGAGATCTGTACATCTGAGAGGTGTGGAAGAAAGAGAGATTTATTCAATTGTATTTCTTTCTAGAAGAGTTTAATACAAGTTTTCATTGTTTCTTGTATCTCTTATTCTTTGCTGATTCTGATTTCTAGTTACTTATTATTCTGGTTTAATTCCATGTTTAGTTGCTTACACAAAAGTAATCAATTGTATCATTTAAGGCTCATTTCCCCCTCTTTATGCCTTTAGGATTGGCATCTCTCATACATGATTGACCAAGCTTCTTAAGTCTCCTATGAGACTCTTATCATGTCTTTCTGTTTTAGTATTTTTTGTTCATTTTTATTAATAAATAAACATACTAAAAAATTGAAATGATATAGGGTTTTAAAGGGAAACCTATGATGGAGGTTGTGCACCATTGATCCAATGAAGTAGGAATTCCTTTTTGGCTACGAAGGATTACCTGCACACAAGAGATAACTCTAAAAGATTGATTAATAGGATAGATAAGTGGATTGCCTGATGCTAGATCAGTTCCAAGAAGTGGTACACTTATTTAAGGGGATGTTAGTCTACTATTTTATAGAATTAAGTGGATAATGTAATAATTTTTTTTAAAAATAAAGCATATGATAATGTATATATGATACTAAAATTAAATAGATGTTATCAAATCATTCATTCCAATAGGCTATAGTTGAATATTCTTGTTCTTGTATTACTATTAATTATTCAGTGGCTACTTCTATTTTAGGGGAAAATATGATTGTACAAAGTCCTAACTCAAAGGAAATATCACTTTGATTTGTGAAGAGCGGGTGAGGGAGTATGGGAAAATCATAGATGGAAACCACATCACATATAATGCCTGACAATGTCATCTACAAATAGAGATTCATGATTTTAAGACCACAAAAAATTAATTAAGATTACTTAAAACTATTAAATTAGATTCAAATTTCATACATAAAGCAAAAACATAGGGATTGATATTGATTACCTCAGAATTGGTATCAGTTATGTAATCGGTGTCAATTCATGTGAGGAATCATCATTGATCCTAACAATGGGGATATAAAGATCAAAATAGGGCCTAAAGGTGGGCTTTAAGGGATTCTAAATGGCTTTAGGAATAACTAACTGATTATCTAACCAGACTAAGGGTAGTAAACAAAATATAAACAAACAATATGAGAATCAAAATATATTCAAACAAATGATATACTTACCTATGAAATGCTTTTAGTATTGTAGAGAATTATCATATTGATAGGGATGTTCTTAACCTTTGAATGAGTGAGGATGGAATAAGATAGGTAGGTCATTATTTTGTAGGTTTTCTAGGATAATTTATCTAACATTCCAGTATATGAGTTTGGGATTCTCCTGCTCGATGATGGTTTGAGTTTAAATTAACATCGTTCCTAATAGGATCAACAACGATCATGGGGATTAGTGTCGATCTATTTTAAGTTTACCAAGTTCATTCAAACAACTCCAATTCATGAGGTTAAACTTAGTTTAGGATGTTTTAAACAAATTTCAAATAGTGAAAGGTCATTAAGAGGTTAAAACAACTTACTTCTAATAAACTTGGGGAAATTTAACTAGATTTAGGAGGGTTAAGTAGTTGCCTAGGTAGAAAGTAATGATTAATACTGATTACGTGACATAAAAAAGTAATTGGTAAAATTGATTAACT
The DNA here is from genome assembly GCA_037957365.1 of Torreya grandis. Lineage (NCBI taxonomy): Eukaryota > Viridiplantae > Streptophyta > Pinopsida > Cupressales > Taxaceae > Torreya > Torreya grandis. The sequence goes on along the minus strand of JARHVA010000256.1, from coordinate 2,144,109 downwards.
AATGTAAAAAGGATGGGAAGGGGTGAGACAAATATATTGATATTAATATAATAGTATAAATTATTAATGTCTACATTTTTGCCTTTTATTGAGTGGTTTGTGATAATATACTATGAGATAAAAACTAGGATGCGTCCAATTCCCCGGGTTTATGTGAGGAGGTATCCCCCTCAAATTAGGAACTGATGAAGGATGACAAGGTAGAAATGGGTTTGAAAATGTGGTGGTAATGGATAAGGTAGATATCAAAGGAGCATGTAATATGCAAGGATAATCATGAAGTATAATGTTGCACTAACAAGATATAGGATATTCGAACAAGAATGCCCCAAGGCAAACAAGTAATGGGTTGTCATAACTAGGAACATGCAGGATAAATCAAAGGTAGTCAAGAGGGTAAAGGCTATGATGGGTTGACTAAATAATTTGGTGTGCTTGGTATGTGTGTGATACCTAGAGACATTTGCTCTCAAGATGAGGTACATTTTTTAGGATCCATAGGGGATAGACTCTGAAATGAATGTAGAGCTCTCAAAGGCTATGGGACTAATAGGGGGATCTATGTCTACAAACCAATAATGCTGGGTAACAAGGAATGGGATATATATATAATAAAAGATAAGGCCTTGTAATGGGATTATAAGAATGTAAAAATTTTCATGTAGTACAAGGAATAAGCCAAAATAGACATAATCGACATTGATCTAATGGATAAATATCAATTTTAGAGAATCAATGTCGACCATAAAATAATTGACATTAATCCTAGAGGGATATGTATATGATGCTTGATGTGGTGGAATATCATTTGTGAATTGATAATGTGTGTGCAAGAGAGAAAATTTGATGCTTGTCTACATGTTTGAGTGAAGTACATAAGATGGAGGCTAGTGGGAATGGTCAATGATAGTGATGATGATCATACGACAAGGTAGGGGTAATTTTTTTGTTTCATGTTTTTATTTTTTTAATATTTTATCTATTTTTTCATTTATTAGAGTGAGAAAGGGTCAAAAACAATCTATAGTAGATCAATATCGATTCATTGATGATCAATCATCGATTGGTTATAAATCGATATCGATCAAAAAATTGGTGATGATTTGGTGCCAATCGACATCAATACTATAAGGGTTGAGGCTAATTCATAGTGGTAGAAAACTTATATTATAGGGTTAGTGGTGTAGCAAACTAAAGAAACTTGGGGGGTCATGGGTTTGTAAGCACACATATTACTGCCATGCAGTATCGAGTGCCACCATTGCTAGAGTGGCTATGAGAGGTGATGGGAGATGTAGATTGGGAACATCTAGAGGTGGTAAGATTGGGTGGACTATGACACTATCACTAAGTGCATAGAGATCAAAGTCTAATAGTGTTACTATTAGAGTTATAGAATATAACTACCAAGATATTTTGGTTGTTGACTTGAGAGATGACCCTGACACTAGAGGATATATATGATATTATGACTATCGATGCAGGGGAAAATATTATTCTAGTGGATGAGATAATATGAATAATAACACTTACACAGTTATATGGAGATGATGTTGCAAATATTTCCTTCATAATAAGATGATTTATCTTTGAAATGCTATATGATCAGGATTGAGATGGGAGATAAGTGATCACCATGATGATGCTGGTTAGATCCTATTATGTGTTGCCTACTTTAGGCGGAGTGAGATTTACATATGGATTGATAGGATTCTTGTAGATATGTGGGAGAACCATATAATGTTTTCATGGGCCCATACACTCTTATCATAAATATACAAAGAGCTATGGGTATGGAAGACACAATGATGCTTTAGGATAGATATGACCTTCATATTATAGTTTTGGGCTTATGTGCACATATGAGTAGTGTAACTACTAGGGTTACCATAGATGGGATGGCACCAATTTGCATTCAGTGTAGGCTTTTTATGATGGAGAGATGACTTTACCCATCCACATAAATATGGGAGAGTACGAGACCTAGAGTACTATTGATAAGTTTTAGAGGAGTTGAGGAGGAGGAGGTGGTATGGAGGCCATTTTTTAAATTTATAATATGGTCAGGGATGGATAGAGAATTGATGGTATGGTATCAAGTGAGGTGGTTGTGACGATGATGCACATAGCATGTAGAGTTTTTTTAAATTTAGGTGCATATGATGAGAGTTTGGGTTGCTTCAGGATATACATGAGGCACCACAAGTATATAGGAGAGACGAATTTGATGGGGAATTGACAAATCCATAGGTGATAGATATTCAACTTTTGATAGAGGAAGAGATATAGGCATAAAATGTGGATGATGTCAAGGCTATAGAGGAATATTTTTTATGGTGGATGGACTGACTTTGAGGTGGACAAGAGAGAGTGGTGTGGCCTAGATAGGAGACAAGAGATTTATATATGGTGTATGCAAAGGATATAGAAGGAGATGGGGAGGAAGAGATGGATTTATAGACCATGAGAGTAGAGGGGGATGTGTATGCAATCAAAAATACATCATGTCTATAAATAAATCCTAACTTAGAGAAGATAGATCATACCATACACTTACGATTGGGGTTACATTAAATAATTAGAAACATGACTAATTTGGGGATCCATTAGACCCGATTAGGGGATCTCTTACCATAATACACTATGCTAGGGAGGGCTCCAAAACCTCTAGTCAAGCACAATCATGTAATAACCCTAAGGGATTCATATGTTTTGATATCTCACTAAACTAATAACAAGTAAAGTAAAATCCAATTTAGTGGTCACCAAAGCTTGTGGCACAATATAAGGGTTAATAAAGAAACAAAACATGTATAGAATAATATCAATTAAGCTATATATGAGTAAGACCCTAATACATGGAAAGAGAATAATAATATTATTCAAAGCCAATACTTATGCTACTTATATCTACTAATGATAGGATCAAAGTTAAAGAATACTTACATGAATAATGAACCCATCAAAACTTAATCTCTCCCTTGGCCAAAGGGGCTTCACAAGAGGTTGTTGTGGTATATAAGGATCACTAAGAAAGGACAAAGCATCTAATACTTCTCCATAAGACTAGATTCTCCAAGTAGAAACCCTAAGCTAAGACTCTTAAAGTACAATGGTGGAAGACTAGACTATAAAAAAATACAAATGAATAATAACTATTCATCATTTTAAATAAATGATGAAATGTTCTTATATATATAGCCAAATTTAACCCTAAATCCTTCCAAAAGTTTTGCTTGATAGGGTTGACCCACTCAACTTAGTAAAATTAAGGAAAAAAATTCACTAAGTCATGAGCTAGGTCACCAAGAGCTGACCTAGACCCTAAATGAATTTCACTCAAAACTATATAGGGTTGACCCAATCAGCCTAGTACAACCATCTATCAAAAGGGACATAAGGTGAGGAAAATAAGGATAGAAAGTGGGAAAAGACTGAGGAATATGCAAAAGATAAGTTATAGCTTAAGATAATGTTTTTAGGAGTTGGTTGGGTTGGTAATAAGTGGCAATAAGGGACAACAATTTTATGAAGCACCAATGGTTTGTCCACCTCTTTCTTGGTGTACCCTTTAAGGTGTGCACTTAGAGAGATTGAGTCTCAATGGGTTCCTTCAAGATAGAATACATCAATATTTGATAAAATTTGGAAATATTATGTGTATACATATGCTCCACTCAAAGCTCATCACGTGTCACTAAAGTGCAATAGGGGATGGTGCTTTGAGAAAAAAACATAGTAATACATAATGCTGAGGTTAAAAAAAGTTATAGTATTTTAAAGCAAAAATAACTATAAGTAAATGATTAAAAGGGAAATAAATAGAAATAAAATGTAATGTGTACCTTGACTTAACTTTATCATTGGATGGTTGTTTATTATGTTTGTAGTTTTGATTATGAAGGGCGTAGAGACTGATTTTGACAAACCCAAAAATACAAAACTAAAGAGCAAAAACAAATAAATAACTGGTGCTATGAGGACAGGATGTACTTGGAAATTTGGCAAGATAGGGTGACAAGTGTTATGTTAGACAAAATGAAAAATTCAAAAATAAGAGTAAATCAAGTAACTAAAAATTCAAGGTTACTAAAAATTCAAAAACTCAAACAAAGAAACCTTGAGGAAGAAAGGCAAACTCACCAAATCAAACCAAGGAAACATGTAAAAAAGGATAGTAATCAAACATCAATGTAAAAGAAGTAACAATCTTTACTTTTACAAAGACGGGCAAATGCAAAAAATGGTAAATAAATGGTTAAACAATATTGATGAGTGAGCAATAAAAATCCTGATCTCAAACATCAATAGAAAAAGGAAATGAAAGTAGAAATAGACTCAGGTGTCCATAAAAAGGGGTGGTACAATAATGACAAATGGTAAAATAAAGCAAAGTATGTCTAGAGATGTAGAGCCATGGCGTAAAGAAATTAATCAATAATCACTCAAACATGTTTGTTTTGTTTTAAAGATAGATAAAACTAAAATAAAGTAGTGCTATCATGTTTTTAAGTTGTGAAGAATAGGGATAGAAGAGGGAGAACAGATTTAGAATCATAATTTGCCTATCAAGGGGGAGATGAAATGGGTGGAGGGGAGAATAAAGGAAAAACCAAGGTAGAGGAACTCTATATCAAAGTTAAGACACTCAAATTACGTTTGTCAAAATAAGAGGAATTTTGACCTTAATGTCTTTGAAGAAGTTCTCTTAGCCACACAAGTCTTAGATTAAAAAATGAAGAATGTACATCATCCCATGAAGGCTATATGCATGAAAATTAAAATAGGCCTACCTTCCCACAATGTGTTCTCTATTCTTCAGGACCCCTTACAGAGCCATTGATATACTATGAAGATTAGGTACTTGCATGATAAAGTAGGTATCACCATAGAGTTTTTTAAATTCTCCTATTCCAATCTACTAGCCTACCACACCCCAATGGACCTCAACTCTATGTGAGGCCAACTATGGAGTTTGAGCTTCGATTAGAGATAGGAGATGTGCTTGTAATCATGTCTTTTGGTGTGAAGTTGACTTTTTGAGATTTGTATGTTCCCTTTTGTATATCATTGTCTTTTGTTTCAAATGATTTGGCTTTTAACTTTATTGATGGGTTTTTCTATTCCTCCTCCATATGGATTTGGAAAACCAAACATGGGTGCTAAAGATGACTTTCATTTGAATACTTTGGACTTGGTTACTAAGAGAGAGAACTTTAAAGAGCATGATATCTAAGAGTCTCATAAATATAGGTGAAATGAAAGTGCCATCTTGACTTTAACCTTATTTTATCCAATGTGAAATGAAAGGAAAGGAATCAAGAGGAATGACATATGGAAAAATTTGAATTTCTTCAAATCACAAAAAATGTGACAAAGGGTGAAAAAGGGATTCCATGATAGAAAAGTGTGATTCCTTATCATAAGAATGAGGGAAATGGATGAAAACATTCTAACATAGATTTTTGTGAAAATTTCATCTATCAAAAGAAGCAAAAGCTAAAGCTAAGAATAAGGATTGATAGCATATTCTAGAAAAGGAATGAAAAAGATGGTAATTTTATGAGGAGGCCCAGGTCCTATCCAGGTATTACACTGCACCTCATAAAGGAGAAACCCATGAGGGTACAAAAATGCATGGTAAAAATAAAATAAAATAAGCAAAAGGTAGTATTTTATGAGAAAGACTAGGTCCTATCCGTGGTTTTATAATGTAATTCACAAAAGAGAAACCCAAGGGGTGCAAAAAAGTGTGTAAAAATTATGAAAAGAAATAAACTATGGTACATCATGAGGAATATTGGGTCCTATCCACAATTTTACAATGCAACTCATGAGAAAAAGGGAAACCAAAAGACCAAAAAGGAAGGACTAAGCTTTGTGAAAGTGGAGAATGGCTACAAAGGGTGAGACCCATGTAAGTAACCTGCAAAAAGTGTTAGATAGATAAAATATATAGAAAGCATGAAAAGAAGGAAAGGTTTAGGAAAAATACTTCTTGAGAAATTGTGCATTAGTAGGCTCTTTAAAAACATGACCTTCATTGGTTTGAAGGTGATAGGTATTTAGACCAAGAATATCTTTGACTAAATAGGAACCCCACCATTTTGGGTGTATTTACCTTCTTTGTCATGAGTGTAGTCTAATTTAAGGACAAGATCACCAACATTAAATGTGTAAATTTTAACATGTTTGTTATGTTGTTTGGCAATATGAGCCTTGTATTGGTGGTTATGTTGTAAAGCAAAAAGTTGATGTTCATGAAGGAGATCAAGGGAATAAAGGCAAGATTCACATAATTTTTCATCAAGAATGATACCATGAAGAGATATATGGAGAGAGGGAAGCTCAAATTCTAATGGAAGAACTAATTTAGAATGATAGACTAGAGAGAATGATGTTGCCTCAGTAGTAGTATGTATGCTAATTTGATAGGCCCAAAGAGTAGGGTAAAGATGAAGGTGTCAATCTATGCAAATTTCATGAATGGTCTTTTGAAGAATTTTGTTGATAATTTTATTCATGGCATCAACTTGGCCATTACATTATAGATGATAAGGTAGAGAGAAGTTGTGATTGATCTTGAATTTAGCACAAAGTTGTTTGACATCCTTATTTTTGAAATTACCACCATTGTCAGAAATGATAGTGTGGGGAACACCAAAGTGGTAAATGATTTGATTAAGAATAAATTTAGAAATGGTGTTATCAGTGACATTAACAAGGGGCATGGATTCAACCCATTTAGTAAAATAGTTGGTAGTAGTGATGATAAAAATATGCTCATCTTGGGAGTGAGGTAATTTAACGATGAGATTGAATCCCCACATAGAGAATGGCTAAGGAGATTCAATAGTTTGAATTTCAATTGGAGGTGAATGAATAAGATCATCATGAAGTTAGAAAGGAGTACACTTTTTAGAAAATTTGATTGTATCCTTTTCAAGAGTATGCCAAAAGTAACCTATATGTAGGCATTTACGGGCTGTAACATGTCTGCTATAGTGATCACTGTAAATGCCCCCATGTGCTTGTTAAAAAAGAGGAAGGATATTTAATTACATAATGCAATGAAGTAAGATACCATAGACATTACAATAGTAAAATAATTTATATTGAAATACATACTTAAAAGCTTGTTTATGAATACAAGTCTTTTCATAAAAATCTAAGTTAGGAGGATAAGTTTGGTGCTCTAAAAATTGAATGATGTCTTTATTCCATGGGCTTTGTTGAATGGTGACAACCTTGATGTGGTAGATAAGAAAATATATTGGTTGAGTAGAAGATGGTGATTTTATTATTTGGATAAGAAAAGTGGGATTGGAAAGACCCTGGTGGGGATGAAAGAGAGATGCTGAGGAAGTGAGGGAATCATCAATGGAATTTTTATCTCCAGGGATAGGCTCAATAGTGAAATAGATGACATCCTTAGTGAGAGTGGTTGAAATTTGATGATAAGTAATGAGGTTATCACTTTTGCATTGGTAATCACCATTGACTTGGTGGTAAATAGGCTGAGAATCACCTAGAGCATGCAAATATTGGAAGTCTAAATCAAGGGCAAATTTCATGCCTAAGATTAGAGCTTCGTACTCAGCCATATTATAGGTGACATAAAATGTTAAGTGAAAGGCTAAAGAAATGATTTTACCAAGAGGACTTGTAATAATGCAACCTGACCCAGCTCCTTGAAGGAATTTAATACCATCAAAGTAAAGGGTCTAAGTATCCTTATGCAATTCGATATTAATTTCAAAAATTTCTTCAATAACTAATTTTGGTCTAGTAGTATTGGGGAAATAATGGATTCATAAATATTACTTACTTTAAGATCAATGGTAATGTTATGAAAGTAATCTTTAAATGAAATAGATTGATTGAGACCTTCAATATAGAGAATATTGCCATCTAGAAGACTATCTTGAAGGCGATTGGTAGCTAGCACAAAAACTATGGTAAATTGATTAGCTATGATTTCTCCTTTGATATCTTTTTTAATTACAATATGAAGATAATATTTCATAAGAAAATCCATTTGCCAATTCTATCTCTGAGAAGAAAGGCTTTGGAGAAGAAATGATTAAGGGGGTTAGAATGAATGATGACATAAGTGGTCTGGTATATCATATAGTGTCAAAGATTTTTAGCTACAAAATAGATGGTGAGGAAATCACGTTAAAATTTTGTATAATGTTTATCATAGTCGATGAGGCCTTAGATAATGTAGTATCTAACATACTCTCTTCCAGTATCATCCTTTAGGTCAAGCATTGTCCCAATTGATATAGGTGTAGAAGAAGTATATAGGATTAAGGGTCGATTATTGGAATGAGGATGAAGTTTAGGCAGTTAAAGCAATGAATCTTTCATGTTATCAAATATTTTTGAAAAGGGTCAATCCATTCTAAGGCATTACATTTATTAATAAGAGAATTGATGGAGTGGATGTGATAAGCCATTTTGGGGATAAATCATCTAATTGCCCCAAGTTCACCTAAGTGCAAATGTATAAAATGGAACAAGGAATGGGCATGTTAAATATAACACTAATCTTATCTAGGTAAACATCAATGCCATGGAGAGAGATAAGGAATCCAATTTTTTTTCTAGATGTGAAACCAAATACACATTTTTAAAGATTTCGTCTAACTCGATATTTAAAGAGATGGTCAACGATGATAACAAGATCAGAAAGATGAGTCTTATGAATTTTGGATTTGGTAATGAGGTAATTTACATAGGTTTCAAGAATTTTGTGGATAAGATCATGAAATATGTGAATCATCACTGATTGGTAAGTGGATCTAGAATTTTTGAGGACAAAAGGCATTTTGACATAGTAATAGGTGCCCCATTTCATGGTGAAAGTTGTCTTATGTTGGTACTTGAGGGTCATATGAATCTAATTGTAGCTTGAAAAGCCATACATAAGAGATAACATTTCACAACTAGCTATTGAATCAATACTGACATCTATCGAAGGTAAAGAGAAATTATCCTAGGGACAAGTGAGGTTAAGATTATCAAAATCAATACAAATGCAAATGACCATAATGACCTTTTTTTGAATGAGAAAAATGGTAGAAACCCATTCAGAATAGTCCATTGGTTTGATAAATTTAGCATCGAGTAATTTGATGATTTCTTTGTGACATAAAGTGGAAACTTCAAGTGGAAATTTCCTTTGATTTTGATGCACAGGCTTGGCATTAGGATAAGTAATGATGTTATGATCCATAATACTAGGTTCAATACTAGGCATGTCCTCGTAAGACCAAGTGAATATCTCATGATATTTATTAAAGAATAGACTAAAGTTATTATACTTGGTAGGTGAGAGTTCATGAGAAATTGTAATTGGTCAAGGATAGGATAGAGTATTATATTCAATGCAAGTGGTTTCTTTGATAAGCATATCATTGCCATCTTGGAACTGATATGATGCATTAACTAAAGAAGAAATTGAATTAGTTTTGGGATCGATGATAGAAATGAAGTTATTAAAATAAGGGGTTTTGGTTTTAAAATTCCCAAGTTTATGATGTTGCTAAGGAAGTTGAGGTTCTCAAGTATGAAGTAATTCAAAAATAGCTTCATCACTAAGTAAGGTGGGAATAGGAACATATTACTCAACATCTACTTCAAGATCTAGAATTTGATTACCATGGTGATCATACTCAGAATTTATCTGATGAACATCAGTTGTCTCAGCATCTAGTGTAATCTTAAGAGTCGGAGAAGTAGATGGATAAGAAGGGATATGAGTATTGATGGTTTTAGTGATGGGGGAAGTATGGAGGTAATGATTGGACTAGTAGGTGGTAAATAAGATGTTATAATTTGTTGGTTGAATATTTTGTTGATCAGTGTACTGATAAACAAAATAGGTCTAATCAGCCAAAGTAGGAAGATTAGTCGTCCAAATGTGTAGGTTCACCACATCAGAAGGGGACTAATCTCTCCTCTCATCAAGGGGAGGTTCCCTATAGATAAGCTATATATATATATATATATATATATATATATATATATATATATATATATATATATATATATATATATATATATATATATATAAACAAAAAATAATACTCAGGGGTAGGACAAACCATCCATCTCTCTTTCTTCAGAGATGATGTGTGCAAATCAAAGGAAAAACTCAAGGGAAATGATAGATAGTGCTCTTCTTCTATCAGAAGTACTATTCAAGAAACCACAAGAATAATCTTGATAGTAATATATATATATATATATATATATATATATATATATATATATATATATATAAACAAAAAATAATACTCAGGGGTAGGACAAACCATCCATCTCTCTTTCTTCAGAGATGATGTGTGCAAATCAAAGGAAAAACTCAAGGGAAATGATAGATAGTGCTCTTCTTCTATCAGAAGTACTATTCAAGAAACCACAAGAATAATCTTGATAGTAATATATATATATATATATATATATATATATATATATATATATATATATATATATATATATATATATATATATATATATATATATATATATATATAAAACAAAAAATAATACTCAGGGGTAGGACAAACCATCCATCTCTCTTTCTTCAGAGATGATGTGTGCAAATCAAAGGAAAAACTCAAGGGAAATGACAGATAGCACTCTTCTTCTATCAGAAGTACTATTCAAGAAACCACAAGAATAATCTTGATAGTAATAGCAAAATGTAGCAAAGGATGTAATAACTAGCAAATCGAGATGTAGCACAAAGTCTCCACCTGGATTGCTCAAGAGTAAGATACGAAGGACAATGAGGGCACAAAGTCATCCCAAGGTCCTTTACACAGAAATGAAAAGAAAACACACTAAAGACAATTATGGGGGCACAAAATCTCTCCACACTTGACTCTTTAGGACACCTTCCTGACTGTTGTCACTAATTCTGCTTGTTGAATTAAAGGAACATAAGATATATTAAGGAAAAAGACATAAGAATAGTTTCCCCAACAACAAAGATATCAGAGCACAAAGTCTGAAAAATCACTTGCTTTCTTATTCCAATAACAAAATATGATCAACAAACTGAGCTCAAAGTCTCAGAAGTGCCTTTCAATTTGGGCAGAGTTTCATTCTGATTTTCAAAAAGAGATCTATTTACAATATAAGAGAGTCCCTTATATAGCCTATTCAAGGACTCGAGAATAGTAACACATCTGTTACATTGGAATTTGTTAAGAAGACATGCTAGAACTTAGAAACATTTACCCATTTGATTTTATTAATGTAGAGAAACAAGTCACGCTATTGAAAGTTTGCAACTTTCAATGTCCACTTGGTGATCTGATCCTACCTTCATCATTCCTCCTTTCTTGGTTAATTGAGTCGGGTCCTGGATTCAATTTACTGTTCTGTTCCTTCCTCACTTTCTATTGGTCTTGGCCTTAAATCCTGTGAATGCATTTAGGTCTATAGGTTTAAAGGATTAATGAATATTTTATGAGCTTTAAAATTGACGTTCGCGCACCCGTCACTATGTTTTCAATGGCTAGTTCACTGTCTTAAATTTGACATCTTCAGGCGTGTCACCCCTTGGTCCTTCTTTGGATTTTCTCTTTGGCACTTTCTCAAAAAGAACTTGCCCTTTTAGGCCTTAATAAATGATCTGCCTTGGGTCGAGAAGAGCCCCCCGCAAAGGTATCTGTCCTTTAGGTGGTCTTTAGATGGCCTTCAGGCTTCTTTATTCTGGTGGGTCACTAGATTCTTCCTTCAGATTTCTCATTTTACATCTTCCCGAAGGGAAGGTGACCTTTCATCTTTAGGGATGTGTCCTACAATTTGGCAGCCAAGATTCCCTTGCAAGGGCACTTACCCTTCGGGGTCCTTCGGCAGCCTTCGCCTTAGAAGTCTCTCGCTGCCTATTCCTTAGAGGACTGTCTCTCGGGATTTCTCTGCGGGTATTTTCCCACGAACAAAAAGTCTGTGGAAATTGTTCTATTTGAAATATCCATGAATTCATTTAGGATTTCCTCCCGTGACTTCTCTAAATTCTTTCAAACTTTTTGTCTGAAGGAATTCCTTCAGACAAAAGTCTAAAAGAATTATGACTGTCTGCCTGAAACAAATTTTTTGAAAGAATTTACCTTTGCAGCCTTCTTCAAAAATGACCCTTCTGAAGGGTGTTTTTTTCGACCAAGTGCCCTCTGCAAGGGCACTTGTCCTTCGAGAGGCTCTCTTGAACTTTTAGATTTGAACCGCTTGGTTGAACTAGGCCGTTGAACCGTTTGATTGAACCAAATGTTGAACCGCTCCATTGAACCAAGTCGATGAACCGCTCTATTGAACCACTTCATTGAACCAAGGCAATGAACCGCTTGGTTGAACCAAACATTGAACCAAGCCGATGAACCAAGCTTTGAACCAAAAATGGTTCAAGCTGATGGTTCAATTGAATGAACCAAGCCTTTGAACCAAGCGGATGAACTAAGTCGTTGAACCATTTATTTGAACCAACTGTTGAACCAAGTTTTGGTTCAAAGGTTCAAACGAAGCCTTTGAACCATGTGTTTGAACCTGCCTTTAAACCAAAAGATGTTGAACCAATCATTGAACCAAGCTTTAGTTCAATGGTTCAAACAAAGCCTTGAATTGATTGATGAACTATTTGATTGAACCAAAGGATGAACCAAAACGTTGAAACAAAATGGATGAACCGATTGAACCGAAAGCGTTGAACTGATTGAACCAAAAGCGTTGAACCTATTGAACCTTGAACTCATTGAACCTTTGAACTAAAGTGGTTCAATGGTTCAAAGGTTCAATGGTTCAAGCCTCTTTTGCTTGAATGCTTATCGATAGACATTTTTGATTGAACCAAGGCATTGAACCAATCCTGAAAATGACCAAGTGTTAGAAACTAATTCTTTTGGTTGAACCCACCTACAGAAGCCTTTGAACCTATAGAAATGAACTTGCTTGCAGAGTCTGTAGAAATCAACCTATAAATCCCATTGAACTTGGCCTACAGAGTCCATAGATTTTCTCTTCCTGCCGAGTCCGTAGATTCAAGCCAACAGAGTTCATAGATTTAAGCCTACAGAGTCCATAGATTTTTGAGAAGCTTGAAAATTGAGGAATTTGAATGCCCAGGACAAATTTTGAAAAGGGAAGAGATAATTTTGGTCTGTAGGACCAAAATAGTTCAAATGTTGTCCCAAAAATGAGTGATATTTTTGGAGGACAACAGCTGGCTCTAGTTGGGGAACTTCTATCAATTACAAAAAGAATTGAAAGGAGTAGAATCCAGAATCTCTAGTGTCTTCATGTGTACCATTGGGTTACAGACTCATGCTACCTAGAAATGAAAGACATCAAAAATGGAAACAAACAAAATAAAATAGAATTAAAAACTATACAAATATACATATATATAGATGAATGATCTGATACTTCAAGAATTAAAGTATTTCAGACGCTACTTTTTGAGAGATAGTGAAAATAGTGCTTTATCTTGGTAAACCAGTAGGAAACCATTTTGCCCCCAAAAATAGTGATGGGCAAATGGAGCTCTCCACCAGGAAACCAATTTTTTGTGTCTTCCTCTTGGCCTTTTCTTCTTCTTATTCCAAGGCATGACGTGGTCTTCATACTGAAAACCATAACTCCTTGCTCTCCTTGCAAAGGGTTCCTTTCCCTAATTTTGATTTGCAGCAGCATGGTCCACCATCATAACTTGCTATTCTACTGGTCCAGTCCAGCACATGCTTTGATTATCAACATCAGACCCCTGACAAACTAGCAGCTCAACATCTCCTTTGATGCGAAGGAGTTTGACCTCTTCACCCTGAGTAGTCTTCAATTTGAGCAATAGAGATTTGTATCCAGTTGTGGAAGAAATGCTGCCATCGGATTCCAAGATCCAAGCATCATCAAAAGCTGATTTTCTATCAGATTTCTCTTCATTAGGGATGGAAGATCCTTCCTTGTTTGTACTGTGTCTTACCAATTCTCCTGAAGTCTTATTTGGATCAATTCCTAGATTGTCAGCTACAGGAATTTCATCTGTAGAAACATGAACATCCTCTATGGTAAAGAAATAATTACCCCTACCTAAAGACTCAAACAAAATTTATGCTGCAAGGGCTAATGTTTGGGTGACCACGTATTTTACTTCCTTTTCAGGGAGCAATCTCTTCATTATGCCTTGGACAGGGATCCTTGCCTCAGATAGATCCATGCTTAGTTCTCCTCCCGCGTCCTTGTAGAAATTTTGTCCAAGAAAAATGCCATAGGATGTTGGGATGTTAGCCACCAAGACAATCATCTTGAATCTCTTGTCTAGAAAGGCTGCCAATGCAAAGTGGGCATCTTTAATTTGCCCCAACAATGGTACTTGCTTGTTTTCCATGGAAAAACATCTCCCAAATGTCTTGGTTAGTGTGAGGCCTAGAGATTTAGCTACTTTAGTAGGCATGACATTGTCAGATGCCCCAAAATCAATGATGCAATTATTGAGCTGATAACCATTTATTAATAGGGAAACATAGAAAGGTTCTATTTTCCCAGGGGCAATTGGAGGGGTAATGACAAGATTATTTGGAATGGGCATGTTCTTTGGGGAATCAAGAATTATTTTCTTTACCTCTTGTCTTGCAAGGATAGTTTGGTTCTTGACACATTGGACTAACCTATCCAATTGATCAGGATTAGATTACAAGTATTCAAACTCAGACATTTGTATTTTTGTTTTTTTGACATGATCAATTATGTCAAATGGTTGAATTAGACTAGGAATAGAAGAAGGTATTTCAACCTTTTGGGTTTTAGGAGGGATGAGAGGAGGACTAGTTTTCAAAATGGGAGTAGAAGATGAAGGTGAAATTGATGTACTTACATTTTGGGTGATCACCAGATCCTTTGACTGAAAAGACAGAGTGGTTCCACACTTAACAATTGTAATTGTTGGTTGAGGTTATTCTTCTGTCTTCTCTTTATCAGCTTGCTAGACTAATTGGTTCTTGGATCTGGTAAACACTGCATATGATCCATCAATAGCTTCTCCTTTGCTTTTGGGTTCATCCTGGTAGTTCAGAAAACCAATGTGGGAGTCACCAGCTGATTCTTCTTGATCATCATCAAGGAGATCAGTGCCATTTTCTTGATTCAATTCAAGCTAGAAAGAGAACTCAGATTTTGTTTCAAGATATCCCATTGCTGAATTAGTTGGAGGAGCTTCCAGGGCAAGTTTCCCTTGTGGAGGAGGAAGGCGATTCTATTGCCCTTGATTCCTAGCAGCATTGCCTTGATATGACTGATTTGGGAATGTCCTTCTTGGCATATCTCTATATGAAGGAGCAGAAGACATTCCTTGTGCCATTTGATTTTTCAAGTCTAGCACTTCATTTGCCAGCTTTTGCACCATTGGATTAGTGGTGCCTGTAGATGCATATTCAGAAGATGAGATCATCTTCTACCTCAGTGGCCAAAAGTTGAGCTGCAACAAGATCTATTTGACTAGCACATCTCAAAAGAAAATTAACTTCAAGCAACTAAGAATTAATGAAGAAGCATTTGAGATTCTCAGCTGTAGGTCGAGCAATTACATGAATTCTATTCCTTAATTTGTCAAATTTGGTTATGAAGTCTCTCATTGGTTTATGAGGCTCTTTCTTCATCTGTGTAAGTTGAGTCAGAAGTGCATGTGCATCTTTTGTAGGTTTGAATCTGGTTTCAAACTTAGCTTTGAGGGTATTCCAATCGGTTACTGATCGAGCCTGTAGATGATAAAACCAGTCTATTGCAGCACCTTGTAGTGTCTCCACAAAAAGCCTGACTGCTACATCCTCAAATTCTACTCCAATTACTCCACAAGCTATGCTAAAGGCTGCAATGTGTTCATCAGGATGAACTTTCCCATCACCATAGAATTTGGAGAAATTCTTCTTAGAACTGCGTGGAAGCTCATGTAGAGGTGGAGTAAGATTGAGAGGACCAAAAGCATTACCCCAAGGGCCTTGAACTATCATTGTAGGATTATGAAAAGGAGGGATAACAAATCTCAGAGGGGTAATTATAGGCAAAGCTTTATCAACAATAGAAGTATATACTTTGTTTGGCAATGGAGATCTGACTTTAGTAGGAGGAAAGCTCTTGGTTTGTTGGAGATGAGATGGTGAAGGAAACATATCAAAATCACTTTGCTGTACCAACTCGAATACATGGTCAATGATACCTTTAGCCCTTTGGCTTTGTGTATACCTTGAATCTACTAGATTTTGAAACAAAAATGGAAAAGAATTGACTTTGCTTCAGTTTAAATCTTGAGGCTTTAAACTGCACTCTTTCCCAACAACTCTAGTTTTGCAGACCAGATAAAATAATGGAGGTGGAGGAAGATGGTAAGGCTATAAATGGATAATGGGTAAGACAAGCAATGGAGTCCCCATAATCTGTACTAAATAAGGGTTATAATGGTAATGGGTAAGACACAGGTGATGTTTCAATTTCAAACTTGAGGTTCCAAATTGCACAAAATTATGTATATCCCCAGTGGAGTTGCTAAAAACTATTGGTTGAATATTTTGTCGATCAGTGTACTGATAAACAAAATAGGTCTAATCAGCGAAAGTAGGAAGATTAGTCATCCAAATGTGTAGGTTCACCACTTTAGAAGGGGACTGATCTCTATTCTCATCAAGGGGAGGTTCCCTATAGATAAGCTATATATATATATATATATATATATATATATATATATATATATATATATATAAACAAAAAATAATACTCAGGGGTAGGACAAACCATCCATCTCTCTTTCTTTAGAGATGATGTGTGCAAATCAGAGGAAAAAATCAAGGGAAATGATAGATATCACTCCTCTTCTTTTAGAAGTACTATTTAGCAAACCACAAGAATACTCCTAATAGTAATAGAAAAATGTAGCAAAGGGTGTAATAACCAACAAATTGAGATGCAGCACAAAGTCTCCACCTGGATTGTTGAAGAGTAAGATACGAAGGATAATGACGGCACAAAGTTGTCCCAAGGTTCTTTACACAGAAATGAAAAGAAAACACACTAAAAACAATTATGGGGACACAAAGTCTCTCCACACTTGACTCTTTAAGACACCTTCCTGACTGCTGTCACTAATTTTGCTTGTTGAATTAAAGGAACAAAAGATATATTAAGGAAAAAGACATAAGATCAATTTCCCCAACAACAAAGATATCACAGCACAAAGTCTAAAAAATTACTTGCTTTCTTATTCCAATAACAAAATATGATCAACAAACTGAGCTAAAAGTCTCAGAAGTACCTTTCAATTTGGGCAGAGTTTTGTTTTGATTGTCAAAAAGAGATCTATTTACAATAAAAGAGAGTCCCTTATATAGCCTCTTTAAGAAGGACTCAAGAACATTAACACATCATGTTGCTTTAGAATCTGTTAAGAAGACATGCTAGAAATTAGGTGCATTTACCCATTTGATTTTATCAATGCAGAGAAACAGTTCACGCTATTGAAAGTTTGCAACTTTCAATGTCCACCTGGCGATCTGATCCTACCTTCATCATTCCTCCTTTCTTGGTTAATTGAATCGGGTCCTATATTCAATTTGCTATTCTATTCCTTCGTCACTTTCTGCTAGTCTTGGACTTAAAGCCTATGAATGCATTTAGGTTTGTAGGTTCAAAGGATCAATGACTATTTTATGAGCTTTAAAATTGACGTTCGCGCGCCTATCACTATGTTTTCAATGGCTAGTTTGCTATCTTGAATTTGACGTCTTCAGGCGCGTCACCCCTTGGTCCTTCTTTAGCTTTTCTATTTGGTAATTTCCTAGAAAGAACTTTCCCTTTCGAGCCTGAAGAAATGATCTACTTTGGGTCGAGAAGAGCCCCCCACAAAGGTATCTGCCCTTTGGGCGGTCTTCAGATGGCCTTCGAGCTTCTTTATTCTAGTGGGTCGCTAGATTCTTCCTTCAAATTTCTCATTTTACATCTTCTCGAAGGGAAGGTGACCTTTTGGATTCAGGGATGTTCCCTAAAATTTGGTAGCTGAGAGTCCCCCATAAGGGCACCTGCCCTTCGGGGTCCTTTGGTGGCCTTCACTTTAGAAGTCTCTCGTGGCCTTTTCCTTAGCAGACTATCTCTCGGGCTTTCTCTGCAGGTATTTTCCTGTGGACAAAAAGTCTTTAGAATTTGATCTATTTGAAATATCCACAAATTCCTTCAAGATTTCCTCCCATGAATTCTCTAAATTCTTTCAAACTTTTTGTCCGAAGGAATTCCTTCGGACAAAAGTCCGAAAGAATTATGACTGTTTGCCTTAAACAATTTTTTTGAAAGAATTTACCTTTGCAGCCTTCTTCAAAAATGACCCTTCCGAAGTGTGTTTTTATTGACCAAGTGCCCTCTGCAAGGGAACTTGTTTTTTGGGAGGCTCTCTTGAACTTTTACATTTGAACCGCTTGGTTGAACTAAGCCGTTAAACCGTTTGATTGAACCAAACGTTGAACCGCTCCATTGAACCAAGTCGATGAACTGCTCCATTAAACCACTTTATTGAACCAAGGCAATGAAACACTTGGTTGAACCAAACATTGAACCAAGATGATGAACCAAGCTTTGAACCAAAATGGTTTAAACTGATGGTTCAATTGAATGAACCAAGCCTTTGAACCAAGCGGATGAACTAAGTCATTGAACCATTTGTTTGAACCAACCATTAAACCAAGTTTTGGTTCAATGGTTCAAACGAAGCCTTTGAACCATGTGTTTGAACCCGCCTTTGAACCAAAAGATGTTGAACCAATCGTTGAACCAAGCTTTGGTTCAACAGTTCAAACAAAGCCTTGAACCGATTGATGAACCATTTGATTGAACCAAAGGATGAACTAAAACATTGAAACAAAGTGGACGAACTGATTGAAATGAAAGCGTTGAACCGATTGAACTGACAGTGTTGAACCTATTGAACCTTGAAATTGTTAAACCTTTGAACCAAATTTGTTCAACGGTTTAATGGTTCAAGCCTCTTTTGCTTGAATGCTTGCCGATAGACCTTTTTGATTGAACCAAGGCACTGAACCAATCCTGAAAATGACCATGTGTTAGAAACTAATTATTTTGGTTAAACCCGCCTACAGAAGCCTTTGAACCTATAGAAATGAACCTGATTGTAGAGTCCATAGAAATCAAGTCTATAGAAATCAACCTGTAAAGCCCAATGAACTTGGCCTGCAGAGTCCGTAGATTTTCTCTTCTTACTGAGTCTATAGATTCAAGCCTACAGAGTCCATAGATTTTAGCCTACAGAGTCCGTAGATTTATGAGAAGCTTGAAAATTGAGGAATTTGAATGCCCAGGACAAATTTTGAAAAGGGAAGAGACAATTTTGGTCTGTAGGACCAAAATAGTTCAAATGTTGTCCCAAAATTGAGTGATATTTTTTGAGGACAACATAATTTTTTAAGGTTCAGAAGATATAATTTTCTCAACCACCTAAGGAGTATTAAGAAGTGAAAAATTAGTAGGAGGCACATGACCTTTAGGATCTAAGTCATGATCCATAGAAATGGCATGGACATCCCAATTAAAAGTAGGTATTTGAGCTAAGGTTTTTTGATAATACTAGACATCCAAGTCTTGAGATTGAGCTTGGACCATTATGCAATTATCATCATATGTTAGAGAAATTATACATGCTTGAGATTCAGGGGGAGTTTTCGAATATGAAATCCCAATATCACTAAATGTACATGGAGACATGATGAGAGGATCTTGAAATAATTTGGCCACTCTAAAGTCATTGTAAGTGAAGGCATCTTTAGGTAAAGAAGGCTCTTGAGCATTGTATGGATGGGGAAAATTAGTGATCTCATAAATAAGAGGAAGAGTACGGTCCCTAGGTAATAAAGAAGGAGGAAGACACTCTAAAAATGTAGGGAGGTAGCTTAGAAATATTACAAGTATGTTATAAATAATTAGGTTCATCATCATCAGAATCAACTAGAATGACTTGTAAATCAAGATTGATGTTGATGAACTCAGGTAAGGGAGCACTATTGATCTTAGGAATTATAGGAATATGATACTAAGGTTTAGTATTAGGAAGTTGAATACTTCAAGGGTTGGAATCAACCTCATGATTATAGCACTTATCGTTATGTAAAAATTTAATGCATTAGTTATGAAAAGAGGTAATAGCTCTCATTCTATGAGTCTATCGATGACCAAGGAGTATATTATAAGATAAGGGTAAATCAAGGACCATAAGCTTAGTTTGAATGGTCGTAGGTCCAATTGTTAGGGAAATCCAAATGCAATCGAGTGGATTTTGATTAGTCTTATCAAAACCACAACAGGTAAGACATGTTTACTTGAGATGATCCTTGTTATAACCAAGTTGTTGGATAAACAAAAAAGATGTCACATTAATACTAGAGCCTTCATCAACTAAAACTTTAAAGATAAGAGTATTATTAATGGATAATTTAATAAAGAGTGGTAGATCATTGGTACAAAAAATAATTTCATCATTGATCATGTCCTCTTCAAAAAATTCAATAGAAGGCTTGGAATAAGGACACATGATTTCAATGGGATCCATAGAGGTAGATTGAGGTTCAATAGAAGGTGGTTATTCATTTATAGAGGATGTTTATTTAATTTATTGGAATTTTTTCATAAGGAAATTGTGATGGTAGGGGAAATATGAACCAATTCCGTAAGTGGAATCTTACAAAGCATAGAGTTGAGTTCTTAAAGAAAGTTCCAATGAGATTTAGAAGAAGAACCAACATGATGTTTAGGAGGTAAAGTAGATTTGGAAGAAATAGAAGTGGTTAGAGGTTTGGAAGGAGGAAGTTGTTCCTTAATAGCTTTTGAAGTCTGATTAATGAGAAGTTTTTCTTCTAAATATGGCTTCTTAGGTTTGGTAACAGGATCTTTGTGGGCCAGTTTGTGATGATAATTGACCTTAGCAGTGTTAACATATTGAGAATTGGTATAATATTGATCATAATCAACATCAATGGAACACGAATCCTTGGTATGCTGTTGATTATTAGTTGTGGAAAATATTTTTGGTTATTTGAGGTAGAAGCTTTAGAAACTTGTCATTTTTTAGAAGCAGTGGTGTACTATTGATGACAAAGGTTGATCATGGCTTCATGATTAAATGAATCACCAAGCATATATGAGACAAAAAATTTAGTGAGCCCTCTACAAGATTCATGGGAGTGCCTAATGTCGACATGGAACCAAAAAAATTGATTAGATTCATACCACTTAGGAGGATTGTTAAGATAGGTGAAAGGTTTAGAGGGTGGTAAAAATTATTTCATTTACTGCACTAAGAGTGGTGTGTGAGAAGATGAAGGAATGCCAGCTTTGACAACTCTTGGTTTGATTTACAGAGTATTACCAATGATAACATTAGTATATGTTTGAAAATATCCTTTAAGAAGTTTAGGTTTAGGTTCAAATTACTTTATAAAAAAGTATTGACATTTAGCTTGGTTAAGAGCTTCATTAAGTGTTTGGGGAGCAAAAGTTCAAACTTATATTAAAGAGGAGTCAAATCAGTTATAAATAGTTTGAAAAATTTATCATTAGTCATATTATGGTCAAATTTATGGGCTAATTACTTCCATATTTTGATAAAGTCATGAGTTGATTCAGTGGGAAATTGCTTAGCATTGATGAAGTGGCTAAGACAATTTTTGGGAAGATCATTGTGTTGAAACTCTTTAACTAAAGGATTGACCAAATCTTCAAGTTTCCAAATATAATGTTGGGGAAGTTGTTTGTACCATTCTAATACATCACCAATAAAGGTTTTAAATAAGAGTTTAGTTATAGTGAAGGTATTAGTTTGGATCCACTCTTTGTAAAGGTTGTCAAAGGCTTTGATAAATGAGGATGGGTCTTTAGTCCTACCATACTTGATAGTTGGAGATATGTTACAATATCAATGGAAATGATGAAGGGAGATAAAACTCATCTTTAATAATTTGAAGCATATTTTTATTCATTATGGGTTGAGGAATAACATTACCCAAGGCATCTCTAAGAGGTAGAGGAATGTAATTGGGATTAGCTTGAGGATGGATAGCCAGAGGTTGATTAGCCATATTAATTAAATGATTTTGGAGTTACATCATTTGAGAGGTGTTAAATGTTTGCATTATGTTCTTTGGATGGATAACTTGGGCAATAAGTTGAGTTGTATCAATATGTGGATTGGTGTTGGTAGGAGTACTCTTTGAATCGGTATTAAGGGAAGGGTTATTATAAGATGGATCATTAGTAGGATTATTTATTAAACTTGTGTCAATTAATCCCACATTAATTTTAAGATTTTGAAGATGAGATGTATCTTGGTAGGTATAAAAAGGATCAAACCCATCAAATTCATCTTGAGGTGTGATTTGAACCATGTTGCAGATCATGGATGAAGGAGGGGAAAAGGTGCCCCAAGAGTGATGGTGCTCTTGGGAAGAAAAGAGAGGGAGAAATGAACATCCCAAATAGTTTCTAAATGAATTCACACTATCCATGAATATTTTGATAGGAGACTTCATGATGAATTGAGAGAATTTAACAAAATTCTAAGGAAGAGAAAGAGATAACTGAGTCAGATAAATAGGGAAGGAAAAAAAATTATAGAGTTGACTGTGTCAACCTAGTACAAAAAAAAGGTCTAAAAGTTATATAAAGTCGACAAGGTTGACCTAATATTAGAAATTGGAGCTAAAAAAGTGTACAAAGTCGACAGGGTTGACCTAGTATTGGAAACAAAGGCTAAAAAAAGTGTACAGAGTTGATAAAGTCAACCTAGTACTATAGGTAGGGGAAAAATAGATAGTCTAGAAGAGACTGTGTTGAGCATAATTACTGTGTATTGAAATAAGAAAAAAATTACAAGCACTTTTGAAAGTAAGAAATGAAAGGAAACACATAATCAATTAGGTCAATGAGGTTGATGTAATTGAGGCACACAACATAAAACCTTGTGCCAATGCTGGTTAATGCAGGTTTATACAATACAACATACAAATTGAGAAAAGAGCAAACAATCAACTTGGAAAGTAAAACCTAATGAAGTAGTCATCCTAAATGTTGTTAGATAATTATAATATGATTTTTAGATGTGATAGGGAGTTGGTTGTAAGCAAGGAACTAGAAATTAATCTAGGGATGGTTTTAGAATGTTTAGGCTAAAAGGGATCTATATTGACAATGGTATTAGATTGGTATTGGTGCCTACCCCCTCACTTCACACATTGCAGTGATAAGGGTGTCAAGTGCTTATCTAACATATACCATTAACCACATGTTTATAATTGGCTAAAAAACCAAGTTGGCTTTCCCCTTGGTGATGAAATCCAAGTAGATAGGCCTTGGGTAGATAATTGTTAAAGTGTGTTTTAAGATTTTATGATTTGGTAGTGTGTGCATAAAAGAGAAAATAGTGAAACTAAATGGTATATTGAAAAACCACCTAATTCAACTATGTGATCTATTCTAATAATTAAAGCAATAATAAATGAAAGTGTGAGCTAATTACTAGCATATAAGTATTAATTCCAACTTTGAAACATAATATAATGTCAATTTAGATGACAGTGTATGCAGAGATTATAGAACAGAGTCAACAATGTTGCTACTATATTGTTGAAGTAAGGGTTTGAAAAAGAACTACGTCAATAATATTGACCTAGTTTTCTAGATAGAATACAAAATATATAATTATGTCAATAGGGTCAATCTAGTGGACTGTATTAGGGCTATTTTAAAGATTGTAAACTATGAAAAATAGAACTATAATGAATAACATAAATGATAGAGAAGGATAGAAAGGAACCTTAGTGGGTTGGAGGATGTAGAAGAAGATGAGATTAATATTTAAGTACCCTAATTTATACTTTCAAATTCTACCAACTATGTTGACTGGGTCGACCTAGCTTTGCAGTTCCTTATTTATTGAAAACCTAAAAAATGTACTATGTCAACAAGGTCGACCTAGTATGTTTTTTGAAAGTTTGGAAATGTATAGAGTCAATAGGGTTGACCTAATAGCCTGATCTAGATGTCTGAAGTGTACTATATCAATAGAGTCAACCTAGTAGCCTATACTTGATGAAAAATTTGCACAAACATAACAAAGTTATATTAATGTGACTGTATGTTAAACTTGTGCACAAAAGTTAGATATATATTGATATTATCTACCCAGTATCACAAATATAGAGAAATAAAATGATAAAATAATGAAAAACATGAAATAAAACCTACAAGGGTTAGATTCACCTCAAGTTCACTAGAATGTATGTAATAAAAAATGTATCATGTTTATAAATCAATCTTAACTCAAAGAGGATAAATTATACCATACACTTATGATTTGGGATACATTAGATAATCAAGAACATGACAAATATGGGGATCCACTAGACCCTATTAGGGGATCTCTTACCATAATACACTATGCTAGGGAGGGTTACAAAGCCTCCAGTCATGCACAATCATGCAATAACCCTAAGGGGGTCGTATGTTTTGATATCTCACTAAATTATTAACAAGTAAATTAAAATCTAATCTAGTGCTCACCAAAGCTTGTGGCACAATATGGGGCTTTGTAAACAAATAAAACATGTATAAGAGAATCTCAATTATTCTATGTATGAGTAAGGCCCTAATACATGGAAAGATAAGAGTAATATTATTCAAAGCTAATAATTATACTACTTCTATCTACTAATGGTAGGAATAAAGTTAGAGAGTACTTACTTGAATGATGAACTTGTTGAGACTCAATCTCTCCCTTGGCAAAGGGGCTTCACAATAGGTTGTTATGGTTTGTAAGGATCACTAAGAAAGGCCAAAATATCCAAGACTTCTCCATAAGACTAGATTCTCAAAGTAGAAACCCCAAGCTAAGACTCCTTAAGTAGAATGGTGGAAGAGTAGATTGTAAATGAGTGCAAGTGAGTAATAACTCTTATTCATTATTTTAAATAAATGATGAAATGATCTTGTATATATAGGTAGATTTAACCCTAAGCCATTTCAAAAGTTTTTGTCTTCAAGGAAGAGCTAGTCGACCTAGTACAATCAAAGAAAAAAATTCATTAGGTCACGGACTAGGTCGGCTAAGAGCTGACCTAGACCATAAATGAATTTCACCCAAAACTATATAGGGTTGACCTAGTAGACCTAGTATAACTGGCTATTAAAAGGGGTATAATTTGAGGAAAATAAGGATGGAAATTGGGAAAATATTGAAGAGTATGCAAAAGAGGAGTAATAGCTTATAGGAATGTTTTTAGGAGCTAGTTGGATTGGTAATAAGTGGCAATAAGGGACAACAATCTAGTGAAGCACCAATGGTCTATCCACCCCTTTCCTGACACACCCTTTAAGATGTGCACTTAGAGAGACTAAGTCTTGATGGGTTCTTGAAAGATAGAAAGCATCATTATTTGATAAAATTTGAAAATATTATGTGTATATATGATGTGTTTTTGGAGTAGTTATCTGGAGTTGATTTTGAGTGGGATCACCCATAGGCTAGCTTGACTAAGTTATAGGGGTGATATGAATCATTATAGTAGAGTTATGATGAGGCATGTTGGAATTGAGATAGATATTGTGACCAACACAAGAGACTCTGGGTACTATTAAGGGCTGTAGGAGGAGATGTATCAAGATCTACCATAGGGTGAGGGACACAAGGTAAGAGGGTGGGCCACTAGGTATGATGAGTATGGATGGGTATTAGGATGTTGTGGTGAATCTCTGGTATTATGATAATATTTTTACAAAGAAGCTACCAGAGGTTCCTAGATATTCCACCCACATGGACACATATGGTCAGTCTATATGATGGACACAGACTGCTATAACTAATATGGGGAGCGTATGGGAGAGATGGGAGGGATGGAAGAGACAATGGAGGTAAAGATGGAGGTAGTGGATGAATAAGAGTGAACATCCACCTAAGATAGCTCTAGTTCATAGAGTAGCCATATCTATGGCTTGTTATATGGATTGTCTTTGTATATATTGTATATTATGACATTCTTTGGATGTATATTTGAGCTTCTATATATATATTCATGAGTTTATGTACCACACATTTGTTACATTATCTTATGTTATTTGATTATGGATCTAGATTAATAAGATTATGTTTATATGGTATTTGAGTTTATTTTTGTGATACATCATTATTTATATTGATTATGTGGTGTTTACATGGATTATGGTTTTTTAGATCATGCGATATAGCTTTAAATTGTTATCTTGATTATGGAATTATATGTATGCATTTTAATGGATTTATGATGGATTTTAACTTTTGTAATAATTTTAGAGCTTATGAATTTATGATGTTTATGGCTATGGATTTGATATTACATAGATGGTGTTTACATGATTTTTTGATTATACTAATTGGATTATGTGGGATATCATGGATTGGGTTTTATGTCATGGTTGATTATGAATTATGCTATGGTTTTAATGATTTTAAATGTTTGTGAATAAAGATAATTTAAAATAATTTTTGTGATAATTTATCAAGAATGTATGATTCGTAATTGGCTTGTATCTTAACTAAACCTAGGCCTCCTATTGCTTTCGCATAAACACCCTTTTATCCAATGTTAATGGGAATCCTAAATAATCTCATGTCAACTGAATTCAAAATTTTTTGGCTTGAAAAGGGGATTTTTATGTTTGCAAGGAATTGGGGAAAAACTTAATTCTTTAGGAATACACATCTTGTTTTGTGTTTCCAAGCTTTTTTAGGTTAACCTTAAGCTAATACATGTATATGTAGATTTATCAATGCAGGAAGTATACAAATTTATGAAAGTTGATCAATGCGGGAAGATTTCATGGGATATAATATTGATTTTATGGATTTTTATAAGATCTTTTTAATAAGAAACTGATTAATGCAGGAAGTTTACTAACAAATAGGTATATATCCCTCCTTCAATGGAGTAGTCTACATGTTTAATTATATGCATTTTAGCAGTTATCCTTCAAGGGATCAGTCTATAACTTTGATCTTTTTATTGATTTTAATAACAATTATCCTTCAAAGGATTAGTATTCAACTTTAATCTTTTTCTTGATTGCATATCCCAAGTTAACTTTTGCCATGGATTAGATTTAAGGCAACCTAGGGTGTTTTCATAAACCAAGCCACAAAATAAGATAATAGTTTATTCTTTTTGAACAAGCTTTTAAGTTGAAAGAATTTTAGTTAATAATGATTTAAAACTCTGTCTTGTTTTTAGTGGAGCTAATCTATGAGAACATGCTATAAACAGATCCAAGGTATCCATATTTAAGGATAAAATGGGTATACTACTAGAAATTCATATAATTCTCTATCATTATTGGGTATGTTAGGGGATAAGATTTTAAGAGAACTTATGCTAACTAGAGTTTGTAATAAGATTATTAACAATAGAAAGGACATAGATGCAAATAATTTATAGGTTCACATTCTTGTTTTCCACCAAGGGAGGCCAAATGGTATGGCCCAGATCCATATTTATGAGTGATAGTATAGGGTCCAAGCCAATTCAGAGAAAACTTTCCTCATTTACTTAATTTCATATTTGTGACATGTCAATTTTATTTAAAGACAAGGTCACCGATATTAAATTCTAATTCTTTCAAAAGTCGATTAAATGCACATTTTATCCCTTCTTGATATCCATGAAGGTGATCAAGAGATACATATTGATGCTTGTCTAAAATTTCTAGTTGTGTTAATTATTCTTGACAATAATCCTCTTCAAAAATGATGTCCTTAAGAGAGATCTAAAGAGAAGGAATTTATACTTTTGGGGGGATAACTACTTTAGTACCATATACCAAAGAAAAAGGGGTAGCACTTGTAGGGTTTTGAATACTAGTTTGATAAGCCCACAAAGTAAAAGGTATGTGAAGATGCCAATCTTTCCCATCCTCATTGACCATTTTGATTAACATATTGACAAGGGTTTTGTTAGATGCTTTGGTTTTTACATTGGATTATAGATAATAAGGTGATGAAAAGCTTAGATTAATGTTGAAGGAATCACACAACGTATGGACTTGCCTATTTTTAAATGATTGACCACTATCTGTAATGATTTTATGTGGGACACCAAAATGACATATGATGTGATGGTTAATGAAATCAATGATCTTATCTACCTTGGTCAAAATAAGGGGAACAACCTCCACCTATTTAGTGAAATCTTCAATAACATTAATGATAAAACTATGTTGATGAGAATATTTAGGATTAGTCTATCCTATACGATCTAATCCCCATTAGGAGAATGGCCAAAAGTCCTTGGATACCTATAATGCATAACTAAGGACATGGGATAAGTTGGCATGTTATTGGAACTTCATGCATTTCTTGACATATTCACAATAATCCCAGTTCAAAGTAAGCCAATAATAACCTATTCACATAATCTTCTTGGTGATAGTTAAACCACTAAAATGGCCACCACATATTCCATCATGTGTTTCTTTGATTATGAGACTTGTTTCAGAGCTCTGGAGATAATATAGGAGAATACCCTCAAACCCCCACTTATAAATCAGAACCCCAATATTATATACTAGGTATTCTATTACTAAAAAGCATGTTTAGCATTTTTGGATAGATTTGAAGGAATGATACCTTTAGATAAATAATAAAATATCTATGTGTACCATAGATCTAGGTGATTTTACTCTATAATATAGATAGAAAGAAGATCAATTTTGGTATAATAAGGTTGATTGACCTTATGGAAAAGGAAAAAAAAATTATATTCCTGAGAGGAAGATGGGATAAAGGAAGATAAGGAAGCCATGGTATTAACAAACTTGTTGGTTGACTGAGGAGTGGTCTTGATGACATAGTGGTTGAGGGTAGATAATAACTATTATCCTAATTTTTTATACCTCAGGAGGATGTTATTCTTGCATTGATATATACCAATTATTTGATTGACTACTAGCTAGGAATCCCCAAAAATGTGGAGTGACTTAACACCTAGAGCTAAAGCTATTTGGAGACCTATAATTAGGTATTCATATTCTACCATATTATTAGTATAGTCAAAATTAAGTTTGAAAGATAGGGGTATAAGAATTCTTTCTATAAGTATTACAATAATCCCTTCTCCCCCTTAACACTCTTACTTATATCCATCAAATAATAATGTCATTTGATATTCAAGATCTCCTTAGGATGTGGAGGCTATAGATTCATCAAGAAATTAGGTCAGGAAAAGTTAGGGTAAGGGATAGGGTTTTCTCATTGTTTTGATAAGTTAGTGGTTTCAAGTGAATGGTCCTGATAAAAAAAAGTTAGGTGGGATGGAAATGGTATCATCGGTTATTGTGGGAGACCTGAGTGGGGATGAGGGTGCTTTATCATCCATATTTATAGATACATTTGACAATAAATTTCCATCATCATTAGTCTTAGTAATTTTCTTGAAACTGAGGCCATAATTTTCATATGATTTTCTAATTTCATTTATCATAACCATATGAGGTCCTTGTTCATAACTTAATAGGATAAAGCCTTTCCAAGAACATTTTTGTAGATAGGTTTGAGTGAAGTGTGGTTTGTCAAGAAAGGAAAATTTAGATGTGAATGGTTTGGTATGTGTTTAACTTTCCTTGTATAAAGGAGATTGATAAATTCTTCCATAGATTAAGTGTGTTTGGAGCTGGGGGGGATGGAGGGGATTATATATCATAAGTTGGATTGGTAAGTATATTATTGGTCAAGGCATTCATATTCTTGAGGGGTTGATAAGATGCTAAGAGTTAACAATTGATACTCCCCTACAAAGAGCTATTAAAATTTTGAGTCAAAGGAGTTTTCATCAGGGATACAGGATGAGGGTACTGTAGAACTAGATGATATTTCCCCCAAAAATAATGGGATTGATTTATTTAAGGGGATAAAGACATCATTAGGCTAATAATTCAAGTTACACGTCTTGAATTAATGTGGGTCTATGAGGACAACATGGATATTACCTTCATGTTCAAATTTTTGGCATCGATGTAAAGTAGAGGGGACATAATACACATATCCAATGATGTCCTAGTAGGATGTTATATTGAAAATTTCCCTCTATCATGTAAAATAGCTATAGGAGAGTACATATACCTACTTGGATGGGGAGGATGAATGTACCTAATGTGGGGGCAACAATGTCATTAAACACTCGTAATATAGCTAGAGATTGAGCTATAATAGTTTATGGTAATTGTATTTACCTAAAATTGTGTGAGAAGATAATATTTATAATGGATCCATTTTTAATCCTAACCCTTTTAATCCATGTTTGATTAACTTGGGAAATGATAAATAATGGTGGTTTCTAGTCATCAAGTTATAATGGGGATATTTCAGAGTCATGAAATGTGATAGATAATGACTTTTATAAGGATCCAATGAAGGCCAATAGAGGTTGAGGTTCATCTAATTGTACCTAGGTATCTTATAAGGCCTCTATCATAGCTTCATGATGTTGTGAAGAATTTTGGATAAGTTTGTATAAAGACATTTTGATGGTAAGTTGGTGGAGTTGCTTTAGAACTGATATATGTATTAACTCCATTAGATTGTTATTATGTTATTTCCTTAGAATAGAAACTTTAGGGCTTGGGATAGGTGATGTAGGATTGTCTATAGCAGAAGTAGGATCTTTTATAATAGACACTTTGGTTTTATTGTGATTTTGGGTTTTATGACCCTATATCTGGGATTGAGTGGCTATGTGTATTACATCTATCTGAAATGATGGTTGGTTTATTATGTCTTTGGATTCATCTAAGTCTAGAGGGTATAAGAGGGATTGATATTCAATTTCATCAGAGGTTATATCTTCTTTTTTTGAAGCTTGTTCTAACCTTGTCGATAATGTACTAGTTCCTGGGGTGGTCATGATTCTAGTAGTTTGATTATGAGGATAATCAAGACCAAATTATTCCCATAAAAGTTAATCTTTTGCTAATAAATCTTGGATTATAGTTTTGAGAGCATTATAACTTTTGGTATCGTGCTTTGATATTCAATGGTAAGTGTACTTCTTATTTTCTTGATACCATGATGGTTTTTGAGTATGAGGGTTAATAGGCTTTATAGGTGGTAGTATGATAAGGGAGGTTTAAAGGAGTTGATAAAAAATCATAGAATAGGACCCCCATAATGGATATTGGTTAGGTTTTTCTAACTTTTGAGGCATTTCCATGGGGGTTACATTCACTTAGTCTCTTGATTCCTTACATTAATTGTTTGAATGTTTCTAACAGAGGGTACTTTTAGCTTAGAATAGGACCTTATACTAAGATTATAAGGATAATAAGGATTTAAGGGATTGTGGATTAGAATTATTATTATGGGAAGATATTTTTTTTACTGGTGTGTGTTTCTTAGAAGAGGATTCCATAATGGTGGATTTTAGCCTTATAGAAGGATAAGGTCCCAATATGGATGTTTTAGTTTGAATCAGTGGTATAACTGTTTTCACTTTTCAAGCTTGGTAAAAAGTAATAGGGATATCCTCTTTATGGAGCTTAATTATTATTGGTGGATGTTGTAAGTTATATCACCCCAAGGCATTTATCTCCACTTCTTGAAACATTTCCCTTATTTTTCCATTTTATAGGATTTGGCTCAGCCTAAGTTATAAGAGAATATAGTTTTGGAGTTGGTTAAGGTAAGTAGTGGAAATTTTAGGAGGGAGTGAGTTAGAAGGAGTGGGTATGCTACATAAAGGTTTAATAGTGACTAAAGGAGTAGGGTGTGTGTTTTTTGGGATATTTGAATAAGTATATGCATTGATAGTCTTTCATCCTTTATTTTTGGTTGGTTGCTTTGAAAAAGCTTAGGTAGCATTTCTTCAGGAGGATCCCAAATAATGAGATCAAGAAAAACTGAATGGATATTAGGAATAGATCTAGCTAGTTTATATTATTCTAAAAAATCTCTAGTAAGGAGATCTAGGATCCTTGTTGTTTTAGAAGGTGATTTGAAAGCATAACTAACTTCTTTAGGTAGAAGTTAATCACAAATTGTGCTTATTACATGGGTTTCATGATCCAAGGTACTTTTGACATTTACTTGTGCATAAGTAGATATAGAAGGATGGTTTTGGAATGATTGCCTAAAGATATCGATAGATTGATTAGGAAGAAAATTAGGATTATATAACTATAATTCTCCTTGTTCAATAAGGTTCTGAACCAAACCCTTGAAATATTAACATTTATTGACCCCATGACCAAGTACATGATGATAAGCATAGAAATTATTCTTGTTGTACCAACTAGGTTTGGGGAAAGAATCATCAAGGGGTCTGACCAGTGGAAGCTTCATAATGGAAGCTTTTAGGATCTTATCTAAAATAGAAGCATGTGAATCCCTTAAGGGTGTGTATTATTGAGGAGGGAATCATGTTAAGGGTTTTTGTGGTTGTGTTTAGGAGGTAGAGGGTTTGGATTGGTTCTTTTTTTGCAAAGGTGCCAATTTTAAGACAACAACATTTATTGTGCCTTTAATTTTGGCATTGTTGGTCCCTTTGGAGGGGTTGGGTTACCTTCCTCTAAGGCTTGGATTTTTAGTTTATGGGCCATGGTAAAGGCTTCATCAAAAGTTTTAAATGATTATACTTATAGTGTTAACGAGATATGCTTAGCACACAATCTTGAAAATAACTCGATTAAGTTAGGTTGAGGAAGGGAGAAGGTAAGTTGATTTATAAGACCTCACCACCTAGCTACAAAATTGATAATGGATTCATCATCAGACTATCTAATGGTGTATAGGTTAGTTATGGTTACTTTCATATGATATTAATGGAGAAGTGTTCTAAGAAGATTTGGGATAATTTACCAAAAGAAAACAAGGAGTGATGAGGGATATAGATGTACTAATCTAAGGTTGGTCCAGCTAATGACATGGAAAACATATTTAAAAGGAGAGAACAAACATGTCTAAACATCCTAATGTGTTACTAGGGATCTTCTTTGTTTTGAAATTTCATAAACTTAGGAATTTTACACTATGAGGGATATGGACTAATTGAGATGGTAGGATTAATAGGTTCATTGAAAATTTACTTATACATGAGCATATTTTTATGCTTGAAGGTAGAGGCTTCTAGATTTTCCATCCTATTCATAAGGATGTTCATGAGGTCAAGATGGGTATTATATTGAGGAATACCACCTAAGATGTTTTGTTGTGGATGTTGATAGTTGGGGAATGGAGTAGAAAATGGTCATGAAAGGGGATAACCAACATAAGTGGTCATGATAGGTTGAGATGCAACCACATACTATGGGGCTTGCAAGGGTATGTTTTATTGTGGGGATGAGTGAAGGTGAGTGAACACAAGATATTATGAGGTATCTAGGTATTAAGTAGTCAAGGGGACATGTTGCTAAAGAGGTTGTCTTAAAAG
Source organism: Torreya grandis (assembly GCA_037957365.1). Lineage (NCBI taxonomy): Eukaryota > Viridiplantae > Streptophyta > Pinopsida > Cupressales > Taxaceae > Torreya > Torreya grandis. The sequence goes on along the minus strand of JARHVA010000256.1, from coordinate 2,110,624 downwards.
AATCTGTTGTAAAGGTTGAGTGTGAGGATTCAAAGCTATGCTTTTTTGGATAGGTAGGAGAGTCGTAGGGACTAAAATTAGTAAATTCTAGGGAGAAATAATGGGTGGTGGATTAAGTGTAAGTTGGCTTGTAGTAAAATTTTGGGTTTGGGTAATGAGCGAATAAGGATTATTAGATACTAATGGTGGTGGATTATGTAGGGGTTGTGTTACGTTTGTATCAAAACTCGTTAGAGGTGGATTATTTGAAGAGGAAACTATTATCAATTAGATTTTGCACGTAATTTGTGTTTTGTGTTGTAAGAGTTATAGTACGTTAGAAATATAATGATATAATGGGATCACCTCCAATCTGTGAGACCTTGGAAAATTGAGGTGAACCTTCAGAAAAAGCCATCTTCCTTTTACTAAGTTTAGTGTAACTGATATATGACCAGTTTACTTCTAACTGTAGTTTCTTAGTGATCTTGCTCCTAACTAGGGTTTTAACTTGTAAAGAAAAAGACTTCAGAAGGAATTTTAAACTAGAAAATGCTGATGCACCAAAGGGTTCTATTGGAAATCAATGCTCACTTTGATTTAACATATTTAAACAATAATATATTAAAATCTCTTTAAGCATAATCTTACACAAGTATGAGATCAAAGGTGAGATTATGTATTTTATCAAAAAAGGAATAAAGTGTTTGAATTTTTGTCAATAAGATTTAAAAAGGGCAAGATAAATAACATAAATGTTTCTTATATAACTGAAATAAGACTTAGATCATTCACAAATTTAATAAAATCTATACATACACAAAGATAACACAAGACAAGGAAGGCAAAACTTTAGTGTATTAATATTCTCTAGGTTACAACATATAGATCAATTTCTTACAAGAAAAAACATTTTATAACAACAAAAAGATCCATGGGCTATGTAGGAAATCCATATTTATACAAAAATCACTCCCTTAAGAGAGAAGAAGTCAAAAATACATACACTCAATTTTAGATCAATAAATCATGGAAACTCCACACAAATGTCATCATTCCCAGCTTAAAAAAGAGTATTTGGTGGAGTAGAAGGAGGAAAAGAACTATATAATAGTTGGGTACTTTTCCAAGTGTTGAAAATGTTGTTGGAGTCTTCCAGTTGAACCATCTCTCTTCTAGTTCGGTTGAAGAAATATGTCCATAAGAAATGGGGTACCAAAATGAACTCTATCACTTGGTCAAAAATTGAATGCTTTTTAATATTTGGATAGTTTAAAACTAAACTTATAAAACCTAACTTGTAATTTGCAGTTGAGACTTTTAAAATTTTTAAGTCATTCAATTTGTCAAAAAATAAAAGTGCAAAATACAAGTTGTACTTTTTCAACTAAAACTTGTCAAAAATATAATTGAAAATTAGAAGTAGATCTTTTTTAACTAAAGCCCAAGAGTTGTCAAAATTATAGTTATAATTTATAACTTGCAACTTTACAATGTATCTTACAAACTTTGTAGTTTACAGAATGCATTTTTAGATAATTAAATAATCAATCCACAATAGTGACTTCTGAGGATTCCTTATCCTTTTTCAATTGTATCTTCTCGATATAAGCAACGAAGCTTCTGAATATATCTTGTAGGTACTCTTCATCAGGATCAACTATGTCAATATTGTTGATGTCACATTCTGTTGTTACCTCAGATAGTTATCTAGAAGAGGCTCTATAGACTTGGATATCCTTCCCCATCTAATCAAGTGTATTATGGTACTTGATGAACTAATGGATGGAATTCAAATTAAAAGTTATGTATTGTATTGATTATTTCTTAATTACCTCTTTGAATTTTTATTGGACCTTTTGAATAGGAAGATGTTTATCTTGGTAATCCACTGCATCACATGATAATTTACAAATTGAATCTTTAATGTCATGCATTGCATCTGTGGCATTGTCACATGTGATCTTGGCCTCATCAATATTTTCACTGAGTATTATGATTCTAAAATTGGCTTCCCTTTCCATATCATCATGTTCTAAAGGGTTTTTGATTATCTTTTTAGACATGAGGGTGTCACATTATATATGGTAAATGGCCTACAATTTAAGAAAGTAGAGGTTTAGCCTTTCAACCTCTTATTCATATTTACTTATATTTGCCTTAAGAGATACAAGGTCATCCTTCAATGTCTTGTAGTAGTCCATGACCAGCCCTATCATCTTGTTCCCTTTTGTGATCAATTCTTTAGCCTAGTCTTTCATGGCTCTACCATTGTACCAATATTTGTTATTACATTAAATGTTTCCTTATCAGGGAACTGAGAGAGATTGAGTTGGCTAAATTGATTCAAGTTGATTTGTTGGGTCCATAACCTTTCTTAAGGAAACCATAAAATACTCAAACTTATTCTTTCATTCATCCTTAATGACCTTGTCACTATCCATTTTCTCAAAGAGAGAACTTATCATCATATTTTATTCCCTCTCTTGTTAGATGACCAAGATGTATTTTAGATAGCTAATAATCCCCTACCAATAAATATTCTTTTTGTTTATCAGGTGGGGGAACAACTATCTCCACATATTTTCCCTTATTACATCACATGATATTTTGAAGATGGTCTTGGGACCTCTCTTTGGTCGTTTGGATGCTTTTAATAGACCAAAATCTAGAGTGTTAGGAGATATCAACTATTTCCTCTTTTTGGAAACTGATTGTGCCAAACTACTTGGAGTGGATACCAATGAATTTTATGCTATTCTAATCACTAATATTACCTATGAGTTTCCAAATTAAGCTTCTACACTAGTACTTATTGTAACAAGTGTCATATCTATCATTGATATTATCACTGAGTCTTTGACTAATGATTTGGATGTCTCTTCCCCATTGGTGGGTTGAGTAGCAATAATTGTGTCAGTGGGAATCTCTGTTTCCACCTCCTTGGTGGGGGTTTGGGTTAATGTGAGAGTGGAAGAAGGCAAGGATACTTGGATGGTTGGAGTTGATGTGCTTACAATGGATGTGGAAGCTGGAAGTGACACAAGTAAAGAGGTAGGCACGTGTGATTAGAACAAGAGAACCTATGGAAGGGTAATGTCTAATGAATCAAAAGAATCTATTAATTTCGTAGGAATGGCTAGAGTGGAATTAGTGGGTAGTGTGATGGAAGATAAATATGGAGTGGTATCCATCCCAATGGATGTGATGGCTAGTGGGACTATAGTCAAAATGATTGAGTTTATAGCCATGTACTTCTGGGTGGTGTTGGTGATTAATGGGGTGGTAGTGGATATAGGGGATGAGGTGGAAGTGATTATATAAAAGGGAGGTGAAGGTGGATTTATAATAACCAACTATGTTGATTGGCTTACTACCAAGGGAATCGCTTATATTGGTTGGTCAGATGAACCCCAATTTGCTATTTCTATAGTTACAACATCAGAGAACCTTGTTCTTCTTAAATATTGTTCAAACATAGTTATGATGTGGTAGATGAATACATCATTAACTCTTTAGAATTTTTGTTTTCTCCCCTCAAAAGTGAGGTTATGATAGTATATATAAACCTTATTAATCTAATTTAGAACTATGTTTAATATCAAGAATGCCCTCCCTCTTGCTAAAACATAGATGAGGTAGGAGGTCATGCAGAATTTTCTAGTGGTTTGAACCTCCATCAACTATCTATGAATAGAATCACTTATCAATTGGGACCAATGAATGTATTGTTTGTTCTATTGGATTACCCAAATGTACTGGTGCATCCAATCTTGGTAGTTCTTTGATTTAGGTCTCCTTGTAACTCTATATAAGAGTAAAATGATATCTTCTACCTCATATTTGAAGTCTATCCTAACTAAGGTCTTAGGAATTATTATGGATAAATACTTAGGGGTCTTCAACCACTATTTGTTTATAAATTGTAAATAGGTTGAGGTATTATCCTGATATAAATTCTTACAGGAATAAAAATTAATGTCTATATAACTTTCAAATTTCAGGATCAAGAACACAATATCATTAAAATCTAGATCTAGTATTAGAACCTTCTTTCCTTTATCATTTACTACTTCTCTCTTCTTTACATCATAGTGCTTAGCCATGGTGAGCTCAAGCTCATGGCTTTGCACTAAGAGTGGTAAGGCTACAGCCTAGGGTAAACCACTATCATAAATGATTTGAATCCAATCATTCTTAAATTTTACATTGACTTTAGTCCAGAGTTTGCTAGGTCTATGTGACCTAGGTCTATCTCATTGATGTTGGAATATAATCTAGAAAGGACACTAGGTCCCTTTAACTTGAACTTCATCTCTTTTATAGACATATGCACTTGGAAAATAGGTGTGAGAACTAACTACAGAGCTAGTTTGGATTTGGGATTACAATTACAAGTTAATTTCTCGCTTTGAACTTGACAGGGTTTAGTTATGCTTTTGCAAGGGTATTTTTCTGATAAAGAAATGGTGTGAAATAATTAGAGTCTGACCAAATAGTTTAATGGGGTTTTAATTTATATTTTCACTTAAAAAGTTTGATTAAATATTCGTCAGGGGTATGGTTTACAACTGCAAGTCAGATCTCTGATGAGAACTCAAGGTGATAAAATAAAGAAAATCTTCACTTGGATTTAGATAGGGGTTTTTAGGTGTTTCTTTAGTTAGAATTTCTGTGGGGTTTTAGTTTTCAATAGTAGGAGGGATTTTTGCTTAGATTTTAGACAAATTTTAGGAGAACCCTAGGTAATGAAACTAGAAGAATCAAGATAAAAACTAACATGAAACCAATAACTAAGATTTACAAGCAATGAAGAAAAATGATGATGATGATTTTGTAGACATAAAAATCCTAAGTATGTCAAGAAAATAACTCAACTTATGAACAAAATCAATGGCAAATTCTAAAATAAATGTAGGTGACCTAGAAAAATACTGTGAATGCATGCACATGGATTGGTAATGGATAGATCTAGTGCTTACTTACTTTGATTGGAAATGGTAGTGAATAAACTCTAGTTAGGAGCATTACTTGTCTTAAAGGTCTAGTTCATAGTTTCACTTGGAAATAGATCTCTAGTTTTGGTCTCAATGTTAATTAATAACATAAAAAACCCAAATTTTATATTAACCAACCCTTAATTAATGAAAATCATGTTGATCAATGGTGGGAGATGGGAAAATGATATGAAAGTGGGTCATCAGAATCACTTTTCAAGTTTTTAACTTATAAATTTGTAATATCTTCTTCACTCTCAATTTACCATTTGCTTTGATGATCATGAATCTGAGAAAATTTCACCTATTTTCAAACATGAATAATGATTCTCATCTTCTGCTTCTCGGTCGCCTTAGTAGTCAATAATGCTTTACAAAGTAGAGAGCATAGTTTGGTTTACACTTTGTAAAGTTTCAAAGTGTAGTGAAAATTCTGGTCTATGCTTGGTCTTAATAAAAAGTGGAAAATGGAGTTTGGATTACATTTTGCAACTTTTCAAAGTTGCAAATTAAAATGTGAGTTTCAATTTCTGCCAGGGACTCGATAAGCAGGAAAGTAGAGGTTTAGGTGCACTTTGAAGCTTTACAAGTTGCAAATAACACAAAAATCTTTGATTTTTTCTTGGGTCTTGGAAAAGGGCTTTTATGTCATTCTAAGGCTTTTCTCAAAAAATCTTATAGGCCTCCTCTAATGCATAAGGTGCTTTGAGGTTTTTATCACAAAAAGATCAACATTTTTGGTGACCTTTGTAGGGTGATTGCTTCCTAATCAATTCTTTCCCAATAGCATTCTAATTTATTGGGCATGGATTCATTTTGAAGTTTAACACATACTACTTGGAGAAGAAACAAAACTAGGGATTTCCTAAAATAAGAAACAAAACATGGAAAACATAATTAAAAAAACTAAGGAGAACTCCTAATGAGTTATAGAGTGTGCAAAAAGGCACTTATTTACAAGAAACCAACTAATCCTAATATATACAAAGTTTTAGAAAGAATTCCAACCTTAGAATGATGCTTTGAGGTGTATCCCATTGATTGGGATAGGTAAATATGATCCATAAAGACTAGATAGCTGGAATGTATTGGCTCCATTGTAATGAGTTATGATGTATGTACCATTCCATACTGCATCAAAATTTATATGCTTGCCTAGATTGACCCTTTTAACATCCCATTTCAGGACCATATCTCCTTCATTAAAGATATTTTTAGATGATTTCTTGTCAAAATTACTCTTTACATGAGCTTGAATTACTTCCATAACTTTCATTGATTGGTTCTTCACTTCTTCCAACTTTAGGAGTTCTACCAACCACACGATCATTGTGTCATTTCCAATTAATTCTAACTGATGAGAGACTTCTAGAGATGGTAACTCTATTGATAGTGGAAGTCTAGCTTTATTTCCATAGACCAACATGAATGGAGAATTGCTAATGGCTCTTTTAGGAGTGATCCTGTCAGCCCAGAGTGTTGATTTCAACTTATTGTGTTAGGTCTTCTAGTTATCCTCCATAATCCTTATAATAATTTTTATGAGATGTTTTTGGTAGATTCAGCCAAGACATTACCTTGCAATTAATAATTAAATGAGGTATTCAAGTAGATGTTATGTTTTACCACCCATTTACTCACCCTGAGTACCCACAAAAACTTTGACATTGTCTGAGATAATGGTGTAAAGAACACCAATTCTAGTGATAATTCTATCGATGAATTCCAAGATAGATGATTCTATGGTATATTTCAATGCAACCACTTCGGTCCATATGGTGAAATAATTAGTCATTTTAAAGACCCATATGTGGATGACACTTGATGGTAGATTGATCATGCCAATAAAATCCATCCCCACTGAGTAAATGGTTGGTTAGCTTGGATTGCTTAGAGAGGGAAAGATGCTAATCTTTGCTTGCATGAAAATTAGGAAAATTTATCACAATTTTTCACTCATCTATTTGCATATTTTAATAGGTCAAGGCAATAGTATCCCACCCTCATTATTTTGATGGCATTGTTCTTTACAAAGAAATGGCCACCTAATGAGCCATCACGAAACTCTTTGAGCACTTTGGGGATTTGATCATGCTCGATGCACCTTAACATAACTAAATTAATGTATCTCTTAAATAATATTCCATAAAAAAGAGCATAAGGAATAGATTAGAGCTTAAAATACCTTTTCTTAGACTGATGGAGCTTAGGCAATTATTCATCAATTTTCAGGAAGGTAGTCATGTCATTGATCCAGTTGTTAAGTAGATGTGGAGTCATTAGTTGAAATGCCTATTAAATGTATATTTCATCAATAAAATTAATGTTAGAATCAATCTACTCAGATAAGCCTTTTTATCTTAAAAGCTTATTTATTTTAATGATCACATCATATTTCATGATTTTTGTGATTCAACTCACTCTCTTTTCATTTATTTTTTGGCTCAACAAGAACTCCTTTACACTCTAGTGACTAACCATCAAATGAATCTTATTATTTGAGAGAATGTGCTTGAAAATTTTGAGATATTTTATTACTACATATAATTTATTCTCAATAAATTGTACCTTTCCTCATAATCCTTTAAGGATTGACTAAAAAAAGTTATAGGCTACTCTAACTATTCATCATTCTATTGGGTCAGAATAGCTGATACACTACCTTCCCCTCCAAAAGCATAGAGATTGAAGTCATTCTCATATTTGGGATTTACAAGTGTTGGAGATTAAGAGATATCCTACTCAATAGCTTCAAAACTATCCTTTCCTTCCACTGTCAGGCTGAAATTGACCACTATTTTAAGCATAGTAGTAAGGGGTTTGAACATGGAGGCAAAATTTAGGATGAACCTCCTCATGAATTTGATCTTCCACAAGAAACTCTATAACCCCTTTTTGTGTCTTAAAAGTGATAATGAAGAGATAACTCTTACTCTTTTTGGGTATATTACAAGACATTATTTTGAGACTATGTGTCCTAGAAGTTTCCCTTCATGAATTAAAAATACACATTTATTTGGATTGAGGGAAATTCTAAACTCTTTGCACCTTTTAAAGACTTTTTTGAGGTGATCTAGGTGGTCACTAATCTATTTTGAATAAATAGTGATGTCATATAGATACACCAAGATCATCTCATTGATCAAACCCTTGAAACCCATATCCATGGCCCTTTAAAAGGTAGCACCAACATTAGTCAGATTGAAAGGCATCTTTTTATAGGCATATTTGCCCCATTTTATAGTGAAATTGGTCTTGAACTGGTTAGATTCCTAAACTAGGATTTAGTTATATCTAACATGACCATCTAGAAGAGAGAACCTCTTAGGTTTGGCTATTGTTTAGAGGATTTACTCCATGTATGGAAGGGAATAATGATCCTTCAAAGATGCTTTGTTTAGGTCCCAAAAATCTACACAAACCTTGATTTCACCATTATTTTTCCTAACAGAGACCAAGTTAGCAACCTTAGATTTTTGTAAGAAAAATTAATGAGAGTGGGGGGGGTTAATTCATTTAAAAAACTATTAAAACTTTACTTATCATTCATGAACTATCAAAACAGTATAGTGAATTAGCAACACATTAAGAACCATGAGCATGAGACAAGAACATAACACATAAAACACTTATTTGAGTGGAAAAATATCAAGAGTAATAAAATAATATAAATATGAAAATGGAATATAATATCATAAGACAAACATCAAGATTTAGTGAAGCAATAACTTCACTTAGAAGACCAACCCCAACTAGGCAAACACCAACTTGACTAGGCTTTAACAAGCACCTACTTGAAAGGAGACACCAATCCCATAGATGAATCAACACAAAATCATCCACATAATTGACTTAATCATATTCAATGAATATTTTTTCTCAACCAAATAATGATGACCACCTCTTTATCTCTTCACACTCTTTGACCTCTTAAACTGTCTTCTAGGTTCCTTCGCTTAACTAGGTCTCTTCAAGATAGATTAAGTCAAGATACATTGATAGTCATATATAGTACCCATATTATATATTAATTATAGTTTATTTTCAAATTGATTATGGTATAAAATACCTCATTTTACTCTTCAAAGTGATACATCTTCCACTTCAACTCACACATTCACTAGCTAGCCAATTAAGCCTTGCTCTTATACTATGCTCTTGCTCATACACCTCTTAGTTGGCCATAAACACTTGAAAACTTATATTTTTAGTAAAATATGCCTTATTAAATTCTAAAAACATGAATCAAACATTATTATAGGTTATTTATACCATATAAGATCAAAATCCCTTTCAGGTCTTAAAAGAGACTGAATTTAATTAGGCCTTCATTAGCACATGTTACCCTTTGAACTCCTTGGAACACTCTCAAAATTATCAAATGGTAGGAATATATAATATTTCAATAAAATATACTCTTAATAATCTCATATTATATCTATGACACCTTTTATCTCCAATCACCGCTTGAAGCATGCCATTAGTATTGTTCACAATTAGGCTTGTGCATAGCCAAAAAGTCTATCTTTGAACAACTGAAGCATAAACATAAATTTTATAAGAAACCATGAAAAAAATAACATATAAAAAATATACATGACCTTAGGGTCATCACTACATTATTTATACTTCACAACTCAGAGCAAAAGGACTCAAACCCTTCTCTACAAGTAGCCCACTCAGAATTGCCAACTAGCCTCAAAACATAGTCATGAAAATTTCAACTTATGACAACTAAAAGAACATAATTAAGGACTTAAAATACATGAAAAATATCCTAAAACATATTTAGAACAAAATCCAACAAAAATATCATAATATCTAATAGCAGTATTGGTCTTGTAGACCAATCTCATGACCTCACTGTACACAGACCTCACTAAGCTAGATAAATCAACTTGAGAGCAACTTTTATATATATAAAATGATCTCCAAATATTATATCCAACATGAAAATGTATTATAGGTCTTGAGAAAATTATACATGTACTTGGACTCATCCCTAATCTATAATAACACATCCCTAATCACATTCTCACTTTTGCTTGGGTTTCTCACTGTTGCATCAGGTATGTTACTGATTGGTCAAATTTTATGATTGGTTTATCACAATCAAAAGTTATAATTTGATCATAAACCACCATGGACATAAAATAAAAGTCTCAATATTTTTCCTCCATCCATTTAGAAACTTTGACTTGGTCAACTCTGACTATAACAATAATCTTTGAAAAAAATATATTTCTTCTATGGTCCACTCACTCACCTGATAAACCAATCACATTTTAGAGGTGGCTGGGAGAGTTTTCTACATGATTAAATAGTTTTTATAGTCATTTGAGACCATTATGGTCTATTTTGAATAATATCTTTGACATTAGGTCAGTGTTAGGGTTTTAGAGAGGGTTAATACTATTTCTAGTGTTAACAATTGTTCATAAAGGACTACCCCTCATTTCTAAAACTAATACCTAGAGATATCATCTAGGACACTTCCCCATCTCTCCTCAATAGCTTAGGTTCTCATGCAGAGATTACTTGTGCCAATGAATACTTAAAAAACCTTCTTGGGTTAAGAAACCTTTATTCTATGCACTTGAGAGACTTAAAAACCACTTTTCATGCTTTTTATTGTAAACTTTAACCTAAGACTTGGTCAACACATATGGGATAGTCTATAACACCACTAAAAATTCTCACATACTCATTCTTATCTTGAAATTTGAATCTCATACCTCATTTGGCCACTATGTCTCTCTTTGCTTGTTTAGTCCTTGACCTAAAAATTACATTAAGCCTTGAAATTGACCTTCAAGCCTCTTTTCATGGACTCTCCACCTAAATTAAATGATCACATAACATATCACATAATCAAAACAATGTCAAACATCCTTCATATGCCTTGACAATAGATCATGATTCACCATTAGGCCAATCAGGGTCTAAAGGTGGTCTAATTGCATACTAAGTGTGTACATCCTACCCCTATAAGCTCACTTTAAAACTCTCATGAGTTATTTAATGTCTCATATTCATGCTAAAAAAACCTCATATAGCCTTTTATACCTTGGTGCATCAATCTCACCAGGCCTATTAGGAATTAAAAGAATATAAACCAAATTTAAATCACCAACAAGATTTTAAATGTGAAATTAGATTTAATTATGCACTAAATTACATCACATAATCAATTCCTCAAATCACAATTAAATGAAAGCAATAAGGATAATAAAAACAATAATAAAACCATAACATAGATCTACCATGGTTCACTCAATGTAGGCTACATCTACCAAGAAAGTCCTCAAGAAAATCTATAAAGAAGATTACAAAGAACCTCTCAGAGAGATAGAATATATCCTATAAAAAATACTACACATATGCTATGCTAAAACTAAACTTTCACCTACACAATACTGTATCATAATCTTCTATACCACACCCTATAAATAAACACCCGTACTTTGCAAAAATATCTATACTTTGACTTTGTCTCTCAAAAACTACACCTTGTAAAAATTCACATCACTCTGAATAGTCACACCACACCTATATATATAAAATGAAAGAAAATCCACCAAATAAGAGGAAACTCACCATGCTTATCCAAGATTAAAATTATCCACTAGGTGACAACTCTCTTCCACATAAGCAAGCTCATCCATAAGCCCACCTAAGGAGGAACTTGCCATGTTTATCTCTCCTCTTCCAAAAAGCATATTTTCCAAAGATATGTGATCACAACCAACTCCTTGAAACAAATAAGTCATTCCCTTTTCTAATAAACAACTCCCTAAGAACAAGGAAGTCAACATGAAAAATAGGCATCTAACAACTGACTCTATAAAACATAGAATACATATAAATTAGAAATACAAGGAATATTCCACTCACATGTGGAATAAGGTTCCAAAAAAGGTAGAGTGGGGAAAAATGGGTTCCCCACATTTATGGAGATATCTAGGTCCCAAAAATATATCCTCATGGTCATGTGATATCCTCAAAGGGCTCTACACTCAACAATCTCCCACTTGAAGACCATTTTTCTTGAACATAATCTATCACTGCTCCATGACCACTAAGGCCAACCAAATATGAACATAGTCTCAACTTGTCCAATATGACCACCTTGGTCATCATATCTACTTCACCAAGTTATTATCCAAATATATCTTAATGAGGTGATAACATAACTAAATGTGTTTTGTCCTTGAGTGGAAAGTGGAGTTCTTTGCCAAATGAATAACACTCTGACTATCACTATGTAGTCTCTCAACTTCCTACTCATACCCCAAATCTAAAAAAAAATATTGTAACCAAATTATCTCCTTATTAGTCTTTGTGGCAACAACATAATTTGCTTCTATGGTTGACAAAGCCACAACCTTTTGTATCCTAGAAATCTAATTAACCACTGTATCTCCAATAGTAAATATATAACCTATTATACTCCTCCTACTATCAATATCCCCTACCATATCTGAGTCCACATAACCATGTAAAGTGGTATTTGGTCTACCATAACATAATGAAACATCAATGGTTCATCTCAAATACCAAAGAATCCATTTCACTACTTGCCAATGCTCATAACCAAGATCACTCATATATCTTCTCATAACTCCTACTACTTGGACAATATCCATCCTAGTACAAACCATGGCATACATCAAGATACCAATTGATGATGAGTAAGGTACCTTGGACATATTAAAATTTCAACCTTCATCTTGGGACAATGTTAATTTGATAATCTAAAATGGTCTGCCAAAGGAGTACCAACATATTTAACATCCAACATGCTAAACCTTTTCAAGACTTTCTTCACATACTTTGACTAGGATACAATCAGCTTCCTCTCCTTTTTGTCATGAGTAATCCTTATACCAAGGATTTAATTTGCTACACCAAAATCCTTCATAGAAAAGGAGTCACTAAGCTATTTCTTGAGTATATGAATATGATATATGTTCTTTCTTGCAACTAACATGTCATCCACATACAAGCATAATATAATAAAAGAACCATCATCAAAATATTTGATGTACATGTAATGGTTAGAATTACATTTTTGATATTCTTGTTCCAACATAAAACAATCAAATTTATTATACCATTATTATGGAGATTATTTTAAGCGATACAAGCTCTTATTTAGTTTGCACACATACTTCTCCTTCCTTTTGACCTCATATCCCTATGGCTGCTTCATATACAACTCTTCATCCAAATCACCATGAATAAAAGGAATTTTCACATCTAAAAATTCTAAGTGAAAATCTTCAACTGTAACTAAAGCAAGAATAGTCTTAATAGAATTTATTTTTACATCATGAAAAAAAATCTCATTAAAATTAATACCTGATTTTTTTGCAAACCCTTTGACCACCATCCTGGCTTTATACCTTTTTTCCTCTTCATCTTCTTTTTTTTTTGAAGATCCACTTGTTTGGAAATACACTCTTGCCATTGGAAAGCCTTACTAAATATTGCATTTGGTTCTCCATGAGAGATCTATGCTCCTCATCCATGGCTTGTTCCCACTTCATCCTGACATCTACCCACATTGCTTCCTCATAACACTTTGGTTCTCCATGATCAGTGAGTAACAAATAATTCAAATAAGGAGAAAAATATTTAGGTGCTCTTCTTACCCTAGAAGACCTTACCATAGGAGTTTGGGGTCCTTGTGTATAAGGTTCTTGAACTAATTCATTAGATACTTTGACATCCGTATTGTCATCCAATACTATGTACTCTTTCTATTCCTATTTTTGTTCCTATAATTGATTCTTATACATGACTTTTTTATTAAGGACTTCATCTCTAGACCAAAATAAATTTTAATCTTTAATGATCCATAAACATAAACCAAATTCATCCTCACCACATCGAACAAATATGCATTTTTATGATTTAGCCTCTAACTTGGTCCTATCCTCTTTCTTAATGAGAGAAAAAGCCTCACTTCTAAAAACTCTAAGAAAAGAATAATCAACATTCTTACTAGACTAAGCTTGTTCAGGAATACCTCCATTTAAAGGCATAGAAGGTCCTCTATTAATCAAATAAATTGTTGTGCTAACTGCTTCTACCTAAAATTGTAAAGGTAACCCTACATGTAACCTCATGCTCCTAACACATTCTACTATTGTTCTGTTCATCTTTTCAAGTATCCCATTATTCTGTGGAGTTCCTAGAATCATCCTTTGCCTATGGATTCCATTGTTAGAATAATAATAAAAGAAAGCATTACTACAATACTCACCTCTATTATCTGATCTAAGACATTTCAACTTGAGAGTTGTTTCATTCTCAACCAAGGCTTTCCACTTATTAAAAATGTCAAATACATCAGATTTATTTTTAATTCAATAAACTTAAACTTTTCTAGTTACATCATCAATAAAATTGACATAATAATTAGAACCACCAATAGAAGATACCTGAGCTGGTCCCCATACATTTGAATGTACCAACTTTGACTTGTGTTCTTTATTTATGGGTCCAAATTTTAAGAATTTAACTTGCTTTTGCTTCTCATACACATAATTCTTATAAAAGTCTAAATCATTTTTTTAATCTAGGTAGCTTGTCTTTTAAGATATCTATGCGCTTATGGCTCAAATGACTGAGCCAGTAGTGCCACATATTAACATTTCCATCTGCAACAACTAAATCATAAGAATCAACACTATTGGTTAAAATAAAGTACCAAATTTATTTCCTCTCAAAATCACAAGAAATTTTTTGGTAACTTTCTAAAAATCTACAGTAAATATTACCAAACAACCCTCATTACCCAATTGCCCCAATGAAACCAAATTCTATCTCAACATAGGCACATGTCTGACATATTTAAGTACCCATGTGTTCTTATTCTACATATTCAACTGAACACAACCTTTTTCGACTATCTCACATGGTTCATCATCACCAAGATAAACATGTCCTAAATTCTCTTGAACATAATCAACAAAATAATGCCTATGTGGAGTGGCATGAAAAGAAGCCCTTGAATCTAATACCCAAGACTCAAAAAAACTATCCAAAGAAAGAATTAAGGCATCCTAACATGATTTACCTAATCTCACATTTTCCTCATTTGTTTTCTCATTGTTGGCATTCTTATCCTGAAGTGACCAACAATCCTTCTTTCAGTATCCACTCTTCCCACAATGTTAACATATCATCTTAGATCTAGATCTAGATTTACATCTACCCTTTGAATTTCCATGGTTGCCTTTGCTTTTGTCCTGTTGCCTCCCTCTAGTTTCAACAAACAAAGCATTACCTAAGTATGATTCACTAGTGGTCTCTCTTCATATTTCCTTATTAAGAATCATATCTACAATATCCTCAAAATTTAAGCTTCCCTTGGCAGGGACTGCATTACTTGCAACCATAACCAAGCTATCCCAACTATCAAGTAAAGAGCATAAAATTAAAAAATCTCTAACTTCATCATAAAACTTAATTCTAACAGAAGTGAACATACTTACAACCGTATTAAAATCATTTAAATGACTAGCAATAGAACCATTCTCATACATTTTTATATTAAATAATCTTTTCATAAGAAAATTTTTATTTGAAGAAGAGGGTTTCTCATACAACTTCTCAAGTTTATCCATGAGATCCTTTGTATTTTTTTCATCTAAAATGTTAAATGCAACAGAAGATACAAGACATAACTGAATGGCTCCCAATGTCTTCCTATAAAAAAATGACCAATTTGCATCACTGATACTTATAAGTTGTTCTCCTTTCCTCTCTGTTGATGATGGAAATTATTTTGTCAATGAATCAACCCTTTAAAGGCTCATCTAAGATTCTAAAGATGTGAGGGGTTTTTATTATAAATTTTAAGAAAATAATCAATAAATTATTTAAGTAACTTATTCCATTATCATAATCATAAATAGGTTATAGAAATAAGAATCAATTGAAATAAAAATTTGTAATCTATTCTATCCGATCGAGAAAACTTATTAATTAGACAATCTCTTGAAAAATAGAAATTTGATTCTAAAATAAATATGTATTTAAATGAACTATTCATTATTTGCAATGGTTTAGAGATTAACTGAAAAGAGAGAAAGGAGATAAAAATAAAACAACAAAAAGAAAGGAACAATAAACAAAATATAAAAGAAATAAAACTAAACAGAAAAGAAAGTAAACCTAAGAATGAAGGAAACTAAATAAGAAAATCTAAGAAAAGGAAAATCTAAAAACATAAATAAAACTAAAACAAAAATAAACTAATATTTAAAACCTTTTAAAATCTAATGACAAATAATTAGGATAATACTAAAACTTAAGAAAAATAAAATAGTTAACTAAAAGAAAGACCTAAAATTAAGATAAAACAAAGAAACTAAAATAATAACAGTCAACTTGAATAATGATAATTTTAACTAAAGATAATTAAAAACTAATTTTAACTAAAATTGAAAGTAAACTATAAACTTGACTAGGAAAAAGATAAATAACAATCAAGTAACAATGCAAAGACCAGGACAGATCTAAATTAAAGCATCTATCTAAACAAATTTTACTAGTCTATAAAGTAACCAAAGCTCTTAAGAAAATAAATTAAACTATTTAAAACATGACAATAAATTAAAAACCTATCTAATAAGAGAAAAGATCTAGAAGAAAACTAAAAGTCTATTATATTAAAAATAGAGTTAATTATTTACAAAAGTGTTATGAGTCTCAAAATGAGAGTCATATTAGCATAACGAATAAATTTTAATGAGAAATCCAATAATCTTTCGTTACAAGATTTGAAAGGATAACTTATCTACTGAATATATCAATGAAGTGTCATGAGAAGGCAAAATGATCATTATTTTCAGGTTGAATATTTGAATTTCATGCATAGGACTATAAATAAGAGTTCATCAAAAGATATTACACTTATCAAAATTTAGATAATCAGTAATAGATAATAAATATAACTGAATATACCTGTGTTTCATAAATGACTACTCAACTGTCAGATAAAGTACCATTGAGTCTATCTATAGAAGCTATACTATCTTAGATAAATTGCATAAAAAGTAGAGATAAGTGATTGACTTTATAAAATAATTAAGTCCTCAATATCTATTGTGCTTTTGTCTTCAAATGAATAATTGATCTCCTTTAATATCCTTAACTTTAGTTATGAAATAAGTTATAACCAACTTTAATAAGTTATTAGTTAATGTTAATTATTTGACTATTAACAAAGTCAATTAATGAACTAAAATTGTGAGGATAAATTAGTTAAGACTTTAAAGTCTTAATTTGATCAAGATATTTAAGAAAATAGATTGGGTACTAACCTTAATGGGTGGGGACCCATACTAATTAATAATATAATAAAATACATAATAATCATAAAATAATAAATCAAAAATTGATAAATTCTACTTATGTTTAGACCATAATGCATTTAAAATAAATTTTAGCATATATAACCATACCAAAATTATTGTTCATATCAAATCTCTAAAAAACTATCAAATCAGAAGTATCATACTAAAATTTCAAATTGTATGAAAAAATTTAAATACTTAAATAGAAATTATCCTTTAGATGACCAGTAATTATTCAATTCAAATAAAAATTCAATTACTATTTTGTCTTGCTAATTAAGGCAAACATTATATTCCATTTCCATAGCAAGGAAAGACAATAATTTGGTCCTTGTATCAGATGTGTCATCATCAACCTCTAACTTAACCCTCTTAATCTTCTTGAGTTCATTAGATGCTTCAGGTTCAGTTCTTTTTATGGAATAATTCTTTTTAGTAGCATGATTCAGAATGTCTATGGTCTTCCTTATGTTAATATACCCTTGGACTCCCAAATTGAACCTCTCAAGCCAAAAAATAGGCTCACTATGTGCTCTCAATAGGCTTAACTTTATACATTTTTCACCAAAGTTTGTATTAGATGGAACATGTGTATCTAAAAGAGTGACCACTTTCTTAAGGTCTTTGGCATGAGTTATTTATATTTCAAGCTAATTATTATGAAATTAATTAGCTAGAAGTGGTTGATCAACTAGTTCTCTAGAAATAGGGGGCTACAGTTGCAAGGATCATGATCAAGATGATGCTCAAGGAAATGAGAAGAACTGCTTTGGGATTCAGAACGAGCTCCAAATTTTTGACCTTGAAATCTTCTATGACCTCTATGGCCTCCATAACCTCTTTGAATAGGAAAAGTGTTTATTAAATTCTAAAAATCAAGATCAGATGTGTCAAAATGCATCGACATCTTGTGCCCTTAGAAAATCTCATGGAAACAAACCCTATTGAGACTTTTGCTATGACTTGACTGACCACCCCTATTTGACATCTATCCCCATCTTCCATCATTACTATTTTTAGCTGGTTGATCCCATCTAGACATATTGAGATAATTTTTTTTGAAAGAAATGTCAAATTTCAAAATGTTGAGACCATGATTACATTTAAAACATAAATCCAAAAATACATTACATCACTGTATCTAAATCATAACAATATTAATTTTTATGATTTAAACAAGATCTAATTTCAATTTTAAAAATTTCAACCATTCGAGCACCTATGCATACTTATTCATAATCAACTATTTTAAAACTTACAAACTGATCACATCATACAGTGATTTAAACTACCCAACTTATAAAAAAATATGTTGTATACTTTAACCAGACACTATTTTGAAACTTAAATCAATTTATAAAACATATTTGCATAATAACACAAAAAAATGTATTTTGCCATTTTTATCTCATCATAGCCCATTCAATATACTACAATCTTCAAAATCATTTGAAATATTCTCACATCAAAAATGTCTTGAATCTCAAAATACCATAACTTTTCAAAAATCATAAATTATTTCATGATTGTCATCTGTATGGACAAAAAATTTAGATAACATTTATGCAACCGATCAAACTTAACATATATAATTAAAAATATCTATATATCATTATATCACCATAGCCTGCTTGATGTCAAAACCAAATTCGTAAACACTTTGGACAAGCCCTCATAACTCCATCATTTTATCTAGACTGAGAAACTAAACTTCCAAATATGAAAATAACTATCAAAACAATGATCCATTTCAAACTACTACAATTGTATCTATAATAAAACACCATCCTTCAACTAAAAAACCTAGGACCAAAAGTGGCTAAAAACTAAGAATTTTTTTAAGATAAAATCTAGATATATAAATTAATCCAAACCCTGTGCATGATAACTTCATCTTTAAAAACAAGTCGGGTATAGAAAACCCTCATAATATAGCTAAAAATTCCCTTGAAAATTACAAAAAAAACTAAGTGCAAGTTAATTTTTTTTTAGATTCATGCACATGAGAAACTATCTTGACTTAAAAACATCAAACTAAAAGATATTGCTTCCATAAAAAAGAATGCAAAATACCCATGATAGGAATCTGAGACCAGAAAGCAAAAACTTTAAATAAAAACTTATTCGAGTTTGAAGATATTTATTTCATACAAAATCTTAGACTAGCCAAAAATTATTTATTCATGCAAACTTGTCACCTCACAGACAAAATTCAACCACATATTTGCATACCAGAGCTTTTCAAATTTCTTCAAACTTTCAAAACTCTTACAACGAAATCTAGATTCCAAACTGAATAAAGTTTTTATTTTCTGTCACAAAACTTTATATTTTCACTGTAAAATGAAACACACATACTTGGCTTCGAATCCAAACTCTTATTCATAATTTACACTCGACTTTTCTCTATAATTTAAATGACATCACACCAAAACTTTGCTTCCACTTAGAACTTGTAAAATGACATAATGAATAATGAAAACATAGATTTTATTTGCTACCCTCCAAGCCGTAACTAATCAAGTGACGTGTTATTTTCTCATTGGTTCACATTTACCAACCATGTACTTAGTAATTCCTCCAAATATTTTGATGACTAGCCAGACTTAGCAATATGCTAATCTTCCTACCAAAACCTTTACCAAGTACTGTGATTTGAAGTGATCAATTGGTAATTAATGCCCACATGCCACCAAATCAATCATAATTATAAATCATTAAGAAACACTTCCACATATTTAATGCCTATGCCAAATTGACCAAGCTTCGATAGGTCTAAGCCCATTATATGCCAACTCAGCCACCAACCATGCTACGTTAGTCCTTAAGAGTTATTTATTTACCAATATCACCAATTAACCTAAGTCACTCAAACAAATCCTTCGAAACTATACATGTTGCTTATATTTAGCACAAGTCATGTCGAAACCAATTTAAACTTTAATACTATGTGATAATCATCATGACCTTAGGAAATAAAGAATATGATAGGCATAAATCCCTTTAGCATGCTTCAAGAAACCTTAACCAAAATAAAGTAATAAGAATGTTTCTAAAAATGATTATCATGTTTTTCAAAAGACTACATGTCACTAAACCGCTCACCAACCCAATATATCATTTGAAAACAATATTATAAACCAACTGAACTGACCAATTCAAACTTTGAATACCAATTAAACTTACTGATATAAGAATGAATCAATCAATTGAGCACCATTGAACCATCAAAATTAAAATGAATCATCCATTTTAAAACATGTAATATCACTTCAAATAAGTCATTAAAATGACTAAGAACCAAGAAAAATAAGTCTACTATAACTATCAAATAGGATGAATCAAATACGTATATTTTATTCATTTATCCTCCATGCTTTTTGAAACAATTAAAACATAAATAAAAATCTTCAACTAATCATTACAATTTTATAATCAAATATGCATCTACAATATAATATTTCAATAGGGTCCCTAACATAGTTTTAGATTTTATGATAGAGTCATTACTATGGTGGTAAGTATATATTTGAAAATTTAGGAGGGGTGTAGAAAATAGGCATAACAGTAGTGATCTTGCTAGTCGATTTTGTGAAATAAAGTTGATTAGTAACATATTTTCCTATAATATATAATACTAATTTTACCTTGAGAATGTGATCCAGGAAAATCATTTCTTAAGTAGCTAAGCATGAACCCCTTAGATAATGATTTTAACAAGGGATGGAGTGTTTGGCTAGCATGACATGAAGAAAAGAAAAATAATTAATAATTTTTTTTGGGTTAGACGCACAAATAATTATAAAAGCCTTATGAAAAAATCTAAAGATGAATTAACACTCCTAAAATTAAATATAAATCAATTATATTATTCATTACTACGAGTCTGAATTTGTAAGAATATTTCTAAAAATGAATGATACACCATTCTCTGCAGACTCTTATATTCTTCCTTCAAAATGTGATCTTCCTCATCCCACAATTCTTCATTGATCGATCAAAAGACAAATAAAAAAATACAAAACAAAATAAAATAAATAGAAAAATAAAAGAAAACAAACCAAAAGAAAAATAGAAAACAAAACAAAAAGAAAATAAATGAAAAGTTAATCATGAAATAATTTTAGATGATGGCCATTAACTGAATAACGTAGCTAATTTATTTCAAGATATTTAAGATGAAAAGTGTTATTACCAATAATTGTAGCAATTCTATAAGGTCCAAGTCATAATGCATTAAATTTATGGTGTTTTCTAAAATCTTCATGAGCTTTATCTCAATATAACACTAAATCACCAACTTTAAACTTTTTACTAGACACCTTTTTATCAAAAAACTTCTTTAACTTTTGCTTAGCATTTTTTAATTTTTATAGTGCAGTTACTTTAGATTCATCAAATGCTGTCAAATCGTGTAACCTTTGTTCAATTAAATTTGTATCTTCAGCTACATATCATAAGGTAGTCCTTACCAAAGAAATTTGAAGTTCTATAGGTAAAGTGGCTTCAAATCCATAAGCTAACATGAAATGAGAGTAACTAGTTGCTATTTTAACAATAGTTTTGTCAACCCATAAGGCTTCAAAAATATTAAGATGCCAATTACTTTTATTATCACAAAGTAACTTTTTCATAATAGAAATCAAATTTTTATTAGTGGACTCAACTTGTCCATTTTCTCATGGATAATATTTTGATGAATGACTGGAAATGATAGAATATTTTTCTACAAATTTTAAAAACTCATTTGAAACAAACCGAGGTCCATTATCATAAATAATGTTATATAGAACTCCAAATCTAGAGAAAATTTGATATTTTAAAAATGAAATTATTTCACCTATCACTAAACTCTTAAGAGCTTTGGCTTCAAGTCATTTGGTAAAATAATCTGTGGTTTTCAAAATGTATCTATGACTTGTAGATGAAAGTGGATGAATATATGAAATAAAGTCCATGCCCCATTTAGTAAAAGACTTTTCAAGAATAACTAAATTCAAAGCCATCACTGGTAATTTATCCCTTCCAACAAAAAGTTGACAATGCCTACAAGAACGGCCCAAATATATGCTTCTTGAAACAAAGTGGGTCAATAATAACCAACTTTTAAAAATTTTATAAGATGTTTTTGCAACATAATTTTCATCACAGTTTCATTCATGAAAACCCCTAAGAACTTTTTGAGTTTGATTATGAGTAAGACATCTTAGTAAAACACCATCATGATTATGATGAAACAAGAAGTTCTCTAATAAACAAAAATTTAACGCTTTTAAACGTAAAGAATGTCTTTATTTCTTATTTAAATTATTAGGACAAGATTGATTTTGAAAATAATAAACTAAATCATGATACAAATCATCTTCAACCAACAAACATTACCACTCATTCATTTCATGTCCAAACTTAAAAATTTTAACAAATTCAACAACTTTCATACTTTTAAAGTGTGGTTTTGTATTTAAATTTTCATCAACTGAAAGAACTAGAATGTTAATGTTTGAGGTAGCATTTTTAGCTAAGTGTTTGGTTAATTCATTTCTCTTAATAATTTTTGATGTTTCGAATTTGAGGTCAAATTATTGAATATATAAAATCCACTTAGCAAGTCTCCCTTAAATAGTTGATTGTTTTAAAAGAAATGATAAAATAAGTACATTAGATTGTATATGAACCTTGTTTCCCATTAGTAAATATCTAAATTTAATTCAAGCATAAATAAGAGAGAAGATAAATTTTTCAATGAGATGGTACCTAGTTTCTGTATCTTTTAAGACTTGATTCATATAATCAATAGGTTTTTCCTCATTATTCTCAAATTCTTAAGTAACTACAACTCCTATAGCCCTTTATATAGAATTAAAATAAAGGATAAATACTTTATTTACATCAAATTTGGCAAGACAGATGCACTTGCAATATCATTCTTAACAAAATTAAAAGCTAAATCAACATTTTCATCCCAAATGTAAATCTGATCTTTCTTTAATAATACCTGTAATGGATTAGATTTATTAGTGAAATCAAAAATAAATTTCTTAACAAAATTTATTTTACCAAAGAAAGATCTTAAACTTGACTGATATTTGAGAAGAGGTAATTCTTTTATTGCTTTAACACGTTCAAGATCATTAGAAATACCTTCTTTAGAAATTCTATGTCCTAACAATTTTCCTTTGGTTACACTAAAAACATATTTCTTAGGATTTAAAGAAATGTCAAACTTCCTACATATTGTGAATACTTCACAAAGATGTTCCAAATATTTCTTTCTTTTCTTGGAATGAACAGTGAGGTCATCTGAGTAAATTTGAATTACTATGCCTATCAAATCATCAAAAGCGACATGCATAGCCATTTGAAAAGCGACATTTGCATTCATTAAACTAAAAGACATTTGATTGTAAACAAAATTATCTTTACGCATGATAAAAGTAGTTTTGTGCCTATCATCAAGATTTATGAAAATTTGATTATAAACTGAAAAAATATCTAATAAAAACATCATTTTAGATCCTGCAATCTATTGTAGAATCTTTACAATACTTGGTAGAGGAAAGTTATCTTTTACACTTGCTTTATTTAAATCTCTAAAATCAACACAAAGTCTAATATCACTATTCTTCTTTCTTACAGGAACTAGATTAGCCACCCATTTGAAATATGTTACAAGATTAATGACACTAACATTGATCATTTTATCTAGCTCTTTGTTAATGGTGCCCTCTAACAAAAGACTGATTTTTCATATTTTTTACCTCACAAGTTTGATACCTAACTTAATTAAAATTTTATTTTTAATAATATCCATATCATAACCTCTAAGATCCTTATTAGACCATGCAAATATATCAATAAACTCTTTAAATAGTTTAATAAACTTAACCTTTTTATTTTTAGTTACTTGGATCTTTAAATAAATATACTTAGGATCATCTTTAGTGCCTAAATTTATGATAATGATTTCATCTATGATCCTCCTTGACAACTCTTCTACTCTAGTGATTTTTGGCTAGTCATTAAGTGAAAACATAGATTCTAAACTTACTAAATTAACAAGGAATTTGCTAGAACTTAGTTATAAATAATATCCATAATTAAGTAAATAATCATCATGATCAAAGTAATTTTCTTTGAAAAATGAATCTATATGTTCATCATAGTTAAAAACTAGCCAATTATCTTTTAAATTAAGAATTTTGGGATGAAAAAGTTTAATTAAGGAAAAATTAACAGTGGGTTCAACTTCAATCAGAGTAGGATTAGAAGCATAAACAATAAATTTATCTAATTTTATATTAAATTCTCTAAAAATATGAGTGATATTGAAGGATTCAAATTTTTTAATTAATACATAAACTTTTTGAGTGTAACAATGCAAACGAGTTTGATTGGTTTTATATATTTTTTTAATCTGTCTTACTATTAACTTTGAATCTTCAAAATTTTTGAAATGTTTAACATTCAATTTTTTATCTTTCTATAATCCCAAACATAACGCTTTAAATTTTGTTGTGTTATCAGTGTTCTCAAAAGATAATTTGTAAGCATAACAAAATATCTTACCAATGGTAGATATGAGACAAATACCAATATCACTATCCTTTTGGGAACAAGCTCCATCAAAGTAAAGAGACCATACAAGATATATTTTAAATACTTATTCATGTTGATTTTTTAGTTCATCAACATTCAATAATTCATAAGCCCAATACCTATGTTTATGTAGGAAATACTAGATGAATAAGGAGATTCAATTGGAGTACTAAAAAAATTCTCTCTTTTAATAAACACAATCTCATTATTAACTGGAACTTAAGTCACATCTTTACCAATAAATGCCCCAGTAGTTTTTGACCAATCTCTTCCTAATAACATTACATAATTACTAGGAATATCTAAGACCTAAATATTAGTCATACATCTAAGATGTTCATCTTGTGCAATCTTAATAACTATGTTGTGAAACTTGCCACAACTTCTGGTTTATCTAGCATCAAAATCAATAAATTTTCTACTATCTACTTCATAAAAAATACCCAATTGATCAGTAATAAATTTAGGCATAATATTTTTTGAAGTACCAGTATCCAAAATACAATTATGAATTATTTTATTGCTAATCTTAAATATGATATAGAAAGGGAGAATATAATCAGTAGGAGGATCAAACTGTTGAGCATAGATATGTTCAAAATTATTTTTCTCTTATAGACTTACATTAGCTCTTGGATTTTTAAATGTTTCATTAATCTTATCTAATTATCTAGAAAGATTAACAGCTTGCAACAATGAAAATCTAGCTTTGATGGTTGAAAAATCATCAATTATGTTGTAAGTCTTAGCATCTATTTGTCTAAAATTCTTATATTTATAATGTTGATACTGTGTTATTATATCTAATTATAAAAGGAATATTTTTATCATTTTTATCATTATCATTATGAATTAATTTTACCTTTATCATCTGAATGAGGTTTATCATTTACTAATCTATTATTGTGAGGAACTTCATAATCTTTATTCCTAATATTTATAACATAGATATTTTTTTTCAAGAATCATCAAAAAAATTTACATTATATGTTGAATCTTCAGTTATCTTATCTTTTCCATGTAAAAAATATTTCTTAAACTTAATAACAACTTGACATGTTTTAGGATTATGATCAAGCTCATATACATTACAATAATAAGCAGTATTATCATATTTTATGTTTTTATGTGAAGAAGAGGGCTTATCATTAAGCTATCTCTTAAAAATGACTAGATCGTCTAAACTTTGAATTACTTTTAATATTTTAGTATTATTTGAATTCAATATGTGGTAGATCTATCTTTAAAACATACACATTTCATATTTTTTCATAATCTATATAAAATTTTATGGTTTGATCATATTCAACTATATCTTTATTCTCTAATGCCATGTTGTATTTTAAGGGTAAAACATTGCAAAAATAGAGTCTAGATAATTTTTTAGAAGGCCTAAGATCACTTGAAATTTTTTGATGTAACTTGATGAACTTAAAGACAAAATGATACATGGTTTCACCTAAATTTAATGAAATATTAGAAATATCATTAACTAAATCAAATTCTTCCTTATCTTTACCAAAGGACAATTCTAACTATTTCTCTACATCACTCCAACTATCAATCACTTTTACAGACAGACTAACAAATGCTTGATAAACCTTTCATTCTAATATTTATGCAGAAACCCTTAAACAAATATTCTCATTAGTTATTCCAAGAGTGGCACAAACTAATCTAAAAGATTTTAAGTGATCTTCCTAAGATTCTTTAGTAGTACCAATTTTTTTTGATATATTTAATCCTTTAAGAGAAGACAACTTACCTGGATATTGATTAGATTTGCAAAAATCTAAGGAGCTATAGCTATCTAACATTATTGATAATGTTTTTCTTCATCCTCACCTTTTGTGAGTTCTTCTATTTCTCTATTATTATACAATCCATGATGGAGATCCTCTAATCTTCATTCTGGGATTAACTGTTCTCCCTCTAGTTGACTTCCCTCTAATTAGTCCTTGATTAGTGGGTTTTTGACAATTTGATATACCATTTGAACTTTTAGCTGATTTTATTTGAGAGAGATGATTATTTTATACCTAATTTTTTTGACTTAAATGCTGATTAGAAAAAGGAGTTACAACAGGCTCAACAAAATCATAAAAAAAAGAGTCAGAAAGATAACAAATTCTAAGATTAGGATTAACAGCTAACACTCCTGCTTTAGTTTCTCTAATTACTATTTAAATTAATTATATATTTTTGAGTTTCACATGTCAAATTAAAAAACCAATTGATTTCAAACTCAACAATTTCTAATTATTCATTGATAACTTCAATAACTTGAGGAAGGTCTTTAAGATGATTATACCAAGTAAAACATATCAAATTAAAAGCAATATCAACCTAATCTTCTTCTGCATTAACAATAGGTTGAATAATAGGAAGTTTTTCACCTCCAAGAACCATTAACAAAGAAAACATATTCTAAAAGAGTACTCTCTAATGGATACATCAAATTTGTTGACGATGGAAATTGTTCTGTCAATGAATCAACCCTTTCACTTATCATGAAGTTTAAGTTGGAATCATAACAGTCTAATTGTAGGGGTTATAAAGGCTCATATAAGATCCTAAATATGTAAAGGGTTTTATTATAAATTTTGAAAAAATAATCAATAAGTTATTTAAGTAACTTATTCCATTATCACAATTAAAAATATGTTATAGAAATAAAAATCAATTGAAATAAAAATTTGTAATCTGTTCTATCTGACAGATAAAATTTATTAATTAGACAATCTCTTTAAGAATATAAATTTGATTCTAAAATATATATGTATTCAAATGAAATCACAACTTCATTATTTGCAATAGTTTAGAGATTAACTAAAAAGAGAGAAAGGTGCTAAAAACAAAATAACAAAAAGAAAGGAACAACAAACAAAAGATAAAAAAAAAAACTAAATAGAAAAGAAACTAAACCTAAGAATGAAGGAAACTAAATAAAAAAATCTAATAAAAAGAAAATATAACAACAAAAATAAAAATAAATTAATATTTAAATCCTTTTAAAATATAATGACAAATAATTAGGATAATACTAAAACTTAAGAAAAATAAAATAATTAACTAAAAGAAAGACCTGAAATTAAGATAAAACAAAGAAACTAGAATAATAACAGACAACTTGAATAATGAAAATTAAAACTAAAGATAATTAAAAACTAATTTTAACTAAAAGTGAAAGTAAACTATAAAGTTGACTAGGGAAAAGATAGATAACAATCAAATAACAATACAAAGACTAGGATAGATCTAAATTAAAGAATCTATCTAAACACATTTTACTGGTCTATAAAGTAACCAAAATTCTTAAGAAAATAACTTAAACTATTTTAAACATGACATTAAATTAAAAACCTATCTAATAAGAGAAAAGATCTAGAAGAAAACTGAAAGTCTATTATATTAGAAATAAATTTAATTGTTTATAAAAGAATTGTGAGTCTCAAAATGAGAGTCATCTTAACATAAAGAACAAATTTTAATATGAAATCCAACAATCCTTCATTAAAAAAATTGAAAGGACAACTCAAAAACTGAATAGATCAATGAAGTGTCATGGAAAAGTGAAATGATCATCATTTTCAAGGTGAATATTTGAATTCCACACATACGACTGTAAATAACAGTTCATCAAAACATATTAGACTTATCAAACTTTAGATAATCAATAATAAATGACAAATATAACTGGATATACTTATGTTGTATAAGTGACTACTCAACCATCATATAAAGTACCATTGAGTCTATATGTAAAAGCTATACTATCTTAGAAAAATTTTATATAAAGAAGAGATAAGTGATTGACTTCAAAAAATACTTACCTGTTATGCTTCTATCTTCAAATGAATGTGTAATCTCATTTAATATCCTTAGCTTTAGTTATGAAATAAGTTATAACCAACTTTAGTTAGTTATTAGTTAATGTTAAGTAATTGACTTTTAACAAAGTCAACTAGTTAACTAAAATTGTGAAGATAAATTAGTTAAGACTTTAAAGTCTTAATTTGATCAAGATATTTAAGAAAATAAACTAGGTACTAACCTTAATGGGTGAGGACCCATACTAATTAATAATATAATAGAATGCATAATAATCATAAAATAATAAATAAAAAATTGATAAATTCCACTTATGTTTAAACCATAACACATTTAAAATAAAATTTAGCATATATAACTATACCAAAATTACTGTTTATACCGAATCTCTCAAAAAATATCAAGTCGAAAGTATCATACTGAAATGCCAAATTATATGAAAAAGTTTAAATACTTAAATAAAAATTATCTTTTAGATGACCAGTAATCATCTAAATTAGATAAAAATTCAATTACTAGTTTGTCTTGTTGATTAAAATAAACATTATATTCCATTTTCGTAGTAGGGAAAGACAACAATCTAGTCCCTATATGAGATGTGTCATCATCAACCTCTAGCTTAACCCTCTTAATATTTTTGAGTTCACTGGATACTTGAGGTTCATTTCTTTTCATCGAAGAATTCTTTTCAATAGCATGCTCTAGAACAACTATGGTTTTCCTTTTATTAATATATCCTTGGCCTCCCAAATTGAACCTCTTAGGCCTAAAAATAGGCTCACTATGTGTTCTTGATAGGCTTAATTTTATATATTTTCTACCAAGGTTTATACTATATAGAGTAGGTGTGTATAAACGAGTAACCACTTTCCTAAGGTCCTTGACATGAGTTATTTCTATTTCAAGCTGATTATCAGGGAATTGATTAGTTAGAAGTGGTTCATCAACTAGTTCTCTAAACATAGGGGGTTGTAATTACAAGTAAGGATCATGCTCAAGATGATGCTCAAGGAAATGAGAATTAATTTGGGATTGAGAATAAGCTCCAAATCTCTGACCTCAAAATCCCTTATGACGTCTATGGTCTCTATGGCTTCCATAACCTCTTTGGATAGAAAAAGTGTTCAATAAATTTCAAAAATTAGGATCAAATGCATCAAAATGAATACACATCCTTATGCCCTTAGGAAATCTAGACCCAAAACATCTAGCATAAAAACTATCCCTATTGAAACTTCTGCTATGACTTGATTGACCACCCCTATTTGACATCTATCCCCATCCTCCATCATTACTATTTTCAGGTAGTTGATCCCATCCAGACATGTTGAAATATAATTTTTTTGAAAGAAATGCCAAATTTCAAAACTTTGAGACCATGATTATATTTACAACATAAATCCAAAAATACATTACATCATTATATCTGAGTCATATAAATATTAATTTTCATGATTCAAACATATGAAAATCTAATTCCAATTTCAAAAATTGCAACCATTTGAGCACTTATGCATGCTTATCCATAATCAACTGTTTTGAAACTTCCAAACTGATCACATCATACACTGATTTAAACTACCCAACTTATGCAAAAATATGTTTTATACCTTGACCAAACACTTTTTTGAAACTTAAATCAATTTATAAAACATATTTACATAATAACACAAAAAACTATATTTTGCCATTTCTAACTCATCACATCCCATTCAATATACTGCAATCTTCATAATCATTCGAAATAATCTCACATCGAAAACATCTTGAATCTCAAAATACCAAAACTTGCCAAAAACCATAAATTATTTCATGATTGTCATTTGTATGGACCACATTTACAAAAAACATTTATGTAACTGATCAAACTTAACATATATAATTAGAAATAACTATATATCATTATATCATCACACCATGCTTGATTTTAAAACCAAATGAATAACCACTTTGGAAAAACCCTTATAAATCCATCATTTTATCTAGATTGAGAAACAAAACTTCCAAATATGACAAAAATTGTTACAAAAATGATCCATTTTGAACCACTGCAACTGTATCCATAATAAAAGACCATCCTTTAATTGAAAAACCAAAAACCAAAAGTGGATAAAAATTGAAAAAGATTTTTATATAAAATATAGATATGAAACCTAATCCAAACCCTATGCATGATAACTTCATCTTTAAAAATACTTCAAGTATAGAAAAACCTCATAACACAACTAAAATTTTTCTTGAAAATTACAATAAAAAATAAGTGCATGTTAATTTTTTTAGATTCATGCACATGCGAGACTATGCCGACTTAAAATCTTCAAACTAAAAGATATTGCTTCCATATAAAAGAATGTAAAATATCCATGACAAGAATCTGAGACCAAAAAGCAAAAACTTCAAATAAAAACTTATTCGAGTTTGAAGATAACTATTCCATACAAACTCTTAGACTACCCAGAAATCATTTATTCATGCAAACTTGTCACCTCACAAACAAAATTCAACAACATATTTGTCTACCAAAGCTTTTTAAATTTATTCAAACTTTCAAAACTCCCATAGAGAAATATAGATTTCAAACCGAATAAATATTTTCTTTGCTTTCACAAAACTTTATATTTTCATTGTAAAACAAAATACACATACCTGGATTTGAATCCAAACTCTTCTTCACAATTTGCACTCAATTTTTTTTTGTAACTCAAATGATGTCACACCAAAACTTTTCTTTCACTTGGAACTTGTAAAATGACATAATGAATAAAAAAACATAGATTTTATTTTCCACTCTCCGAGCCATAACTAATCAAGTGATGTGCTCTTTTCTCATTGGTTCACATTTACCAATCACGTACTTAGTGATTACTCCAAATATTTTGATGGCCAACTAGACTTAGCAACATGCTAATCTTCCTACCAAATCCTTCAGCAAGTACCATTATTTGAGGTGATTAGTTGGTAATGAATGCCAATATACCATCAAATCCATCATAATCCTTAAGCATCAATACACACTTCTATATATTTAATGCCTATGCCAAATCAACCAAGTTTCGATGGGTCGAAGCTCATTATATGCCAACTCAGACACCAAACATGCTACATTAGTCCTTAAGATTTATTCCTTTACTAGTATCATCAATTAACCTAAGTCACTCAAACAAATCCTTCAAAACTATACATGTTGCTTATATATAACACAAGTCACATCAAAACCAATTCAAACCTTAATACTATGTGATAATCATCATGACCTTAGGAAATAAAGAATATGATAGGCATAAATCCACTTATCATGTTTTAAGAAACCTTAACTAAAAAAAAGTAATAAAACTATTTTTGAAAATGATTATCATGTTTTCCAAAAGACTGCATGTCACTAAACCACTTACCAACCCAATATATCAACTGAAAACAACATTATAAACCAACTAAGTTGATCAATTAAAACTTTGAATAACAATTAAACTTATTGATATAAGAATGGATCAATCAACTGAGCACCACTGAACCATCAAATTCAAAATGAATCATCCATTTAAAAAAATGCAATAACACTTCAAATAAATCATCAAAATGACTAAGAATCAAGAAAAATAAGTATACTACAACTATCAAATAGACTTAATTATATATGCATATTTTATTCATTTATCCTTCATGCTTTTTGAAACCACTAAAATATAAATAAAAATCAGCTAATCATTACAATTTCATAATCAAATATGCATCTACAATATCATCAATTAATAGGGTCCTTGACACAGTTTTAGGCTTTATGACAGAGTCATCACTATGAAAGTAAGTATAGATTTGAAAATTTATGAGGGGTGTAGAAAATAGGCATAACACCCTCCAAAGGGAGATGAAGCTCCTTCTGATATAGGTAATCTTTTATTTTTATTTTCCACAAACCAAAATTTTAACCATCAAATTTTTCAACTCTGAATCTGATCTCTTCCCCCATAGCTCACACTCAAGCTAATAACCCTTCTTGTGATTTAACACTTCAGTAAAAACACAACCAAAGCTATGATACCAATTGTTAGGAATTAAAAGAATATAAATTAGATTTAAATCATCATAAAATCACATAACTAGATTTTAAATGTAAAATCAGATTTAATTGTGCACTAAATTGCATCACAGAATCAATTCCTCAAATCAAAGTTAAATGAAAGCAATAAGGAGAGAATAAAAATAAAATAAAATAATAACATATATCTACCATGGTTCACCCAATGTGGGATACAACCACCAAGAAAGTCTTCAATAAAATCTATAAACAAGATTATGAAGAATCTCTCACAAAGATAGAATATCTCCTACAAAAAATGCTACACATATGATATGCTGCACCTGCACCTGGACAATATTATATCATAAGTTACTATACCACACCCTATAAATAAACATATACACTTTATAAAAACATCTGCACTTTGAATTTATCTCTAAAAATCTACACCCTGCCAAAATTCACATCACTTTAAAAAGTCACACCACCCCTGTATATGTAACAAATGAAGGAAAATCCACCAAACAAGGAGAAACTCACCATACTTATCCAAGATAAGCATTATCCACTAGGTGACAACTCTCCTCTACCTAAGCAAGCTCATCCATAAGCCCACTTAAGGAGGAACTTATCATGTTTATCTGTCCTCTTTCAAAAAACACATTTTTCAAATACATGTGATCACAACCAACTCCTTAAAATAAGGAAGTCATTCCATTTTCCAATAAATAACTAACTCCCTAAGAACAAGGAAGTCAACATGGAAAATAGGCATCTAACAACTAATTTCATAAAACATAAAATACATAGAAATTAAAAATACAAGGAATATTTCACTCACATGTGGAGCAAGGTTCCATAAAAGGTGGAGTGGGAAAAAATGCACTCCCCACATTTGTGGAACTCTCAAGGCCCTCAAAATATATCCCCATGGTCATGTGATATCTCCAAAGGGCTCCAAACTCAACAAGTCCACCAAGCTCATACCTTCTCACAAAGTCTCTTCATGCAATGTCCAGTGTCATGACTAGGATTTTCAAGCTATTAAAACTTGACAACTGACCTTGAAAAAGTATTTTATGCTCTTATACCTTACATGTCTTACATTCTCCTCAAACAATGTCATACCTCTCAATGATGCTATCAAATAAGAAAATTCTTCAATGACCTCATGAACACCTATCTTAAGAACCTTTAACATCAATGACAATATCAGTGCCAAACTTCAACAATAGGAATAATTCTCAACAATATCCCCCTTTTTCATTAATGAAAAACATACTATATACTGATAATTCTTATCTACCCATTCTAGTATTTCTCCCTTTTTGACATAAATTACACAGTGATGTCTATAACTCCTTAGATCACACTCCTTACAACCAAAATACTCAACAAACAAGACTTATGAAGTATAATACAAATATGTTCCCCCTATCTCCATTCTTAACTTCTTGGAACAACTCACCTATTTTTGAAGCTAATGAGCATGATTAACTCCCCCTAAGTACTTGACTTTTTCAATGATTTATAGGGGTAGGAATTACACCCAATTCCTATCTTAGGTGTTCAAAAGTTACCTTTAGAAGTGGTCTAGTCAAGATGTCTGAAATATGATCTTGTATAGAAACATATTCAATTTTGACACTTTGTTCACTTACCTGCTCTATTAAAAAATGATACCTAATGGGAATGTGCTTGGTCCTTGAGTACATGATAGGGTTATTTGAGATGCTTATAACACTTGTATTATCATAATAGATAAGGATAGGACCATCATACTCCACTTTTTAGTCTTTTACAGTCTATCTCATCCATAGGACCTAAGTGCAACATGAAGCTACAATAATATACTCAACCTCACAAGTGGATAATGCTACTAATGGTTGCTTCTTGTTTATCCCTAAAACTAGGCATCCACCAAGGAAGAAGGTTCCTCCATTGGTAGTCTTCCTATAATCTATACTTCCTACCTAATCTATAACCGTGTAAGCTGTCAAATTAAAATCCTTGTTTATTGGATACCACAACCCATACTCCATTGTCCCCTTGAGATACTTGAGTATCTTTTTGACTACTTGTAGATGATTCTCTTTTGGATCTTCTTAAAACCTTTCCACAAGACCTATTTATTACATGATGTCAGATCTAGAGGTAGTGGTATACAAAAAACTTCCAATCATTAACCTATATGATGTCTGATTGACCTTTTAAGACTCATCTTCCTTGCTTAACTTACATCATGTGATCATGGGTGTATTAACTACCTTGCAATATTCCATCTTAAATTTCTTCAACATATCTCTTATGTACTTGTCTTGTTCGATGAATATAGCTTTTTTATATTGAGTGATTTATAATCAAGAAAGAATGATAGTTTTCCTATCATGGACATCTCAAACTCTTTCTTCATCACCTTTGCAAAGGATATTGGTGTATTTATTGAATTTATTACATTTACTTGTATTTCGTATTTAGATTGGTGCACTAATTACTTATTGTAATTAGTTTATTATGTTTATTAATAATTTTCACTAAATAGGATAAGCGTGCTTAGCTAGTAGTTAACTTGGACACCTATCTTGTTACAGTGGAGTTCCATTTCACTATTTAGGGTAAGATAGAATAAGATTGCTTAACTAGTAGTCAACTTGTGTTAATCATTTACACAAATTAGACACTTATCTTGTTAGTGTGGAGTTGCACTCCATTATTCTTGTAGTCAAATATCAGTTGAACTACATGTGTTATGTGAGTTCTCTGATCTTTATCTTGCACACTTTACTCTATATAAACAATGACTATTTATGTATTATATATTAGATTAATATTGAATTATCAGAGTAATTCATCATATTTGAGTTATTTATTCATTTTAGTTATTATCTCAGATATACAATTATTATTATTATTATTATTATTATTATTATTATTATTATTATTATGATTACTATTATTATTATTATCTCTTGTTCATGCTTTCTATTAGATTCATTAGATTTTGTATCTAATTCTAACAATATACTAGAGCTATCTTGAATTTATAGATTACTAAATATTCAAGAGAAAAATATCTAGATATAAGATCAATTTTTTGATTTTGTATACAAGCACAAATTAGAGCTTTATGGAGAATTTTTGACCTCACTATTTAGTTCAAAGTGTTTGAGATAGTCAAAATCATCTACAATTTTATCCAAATTGGGCATAAGAGGTGAAATTGGTAAGGGTTTGATCTAGAAGCACCATGTCCAAATCTGGTGGGTACCTAAAAATTGAAGCATTTTTGATCAAAATGGATCTCACGGTTGTATTCAAAAGGTGCCGAAATCTACATATCCATATAAAATTTGTCTAATTTTGACACAGTCACCTGTAAGACATTTGTTTTTGCTCCCAGGATGGTCGTACGGACTGTGTGGGTGAAAAAATATACTGTTTTTAACAGGCCTCATAGATCAGTAGGTAGACTTGATAGGGTAACTTTGGGTGCCCACTATTTGAACACCAAGAGGTATTTTTGAGCAATTTTTTTTTGAAATAGCTTAAAATTTCATACTCTTCACTGTTGTACTTTCAATTTTTTTTAGATTTTTCTAGAATTTGTGTTTTTCTATAGTAACTCTTGGCCATCATTTTTTCAACTTCAAAGGCTCATAACTTTCACATGCAACCTCGTATTAAGGTCCCATTTTTTTTGAAAGTTAATATTTTTTTGATTAAAACACATTGGTGTAGAAATTTTTGTAATAAAGTGAATGTTTTTTATTCTTTTAGACTAGAAGGCCTAATTAAGCTTTTTGTAAACTAAAAAAATTAGAATTCAGCCTTGTAACTGTACTTAATTATAAAGTGCCAATAAATACTTGTTGGGTGGGATAAAACTAAGTAATTTAGGGAGGTTTTGTGGTGTGTTTTGTACTTTGCCATTTTTCTTTGTGATGGTTTATTTTCAATTGCATCATGGGAAATCTCAAGTTCCCACTATTAACAACATATAACTATAACACATGAAAAATGAATGTTTGGAATGCATTAATGATGCTAGGATATACGCCTTATATAACAACTCTTTTTACTCCACCTACTGATGTAAAAGAGTTACAACTCTTTCTCTTTGAAACTACTGAGGTAATTAGATGCATTCGATCTTACATGTCTTTAGATTTGAATTTCCATATTGACAAATGTACAACTCCAAAAGAGGCTTGGGATAAATTAGCATCATTATTTGAAAAAATAGATGAGGTTCATGGTTACCAAATTGACAATGAACTCATTAGTTTGGATCCTAAAAATTAGACTGCAATATAAGACTACATTACTAAAGTCATACATCTTAGAGCACAACTTTCTGTCTATAAAATTGATAAAAAAGATATTCAGTTGATTTTCAGTACCTTACACAAATTAGGTCCTGAATATTCATCCTTTATCTCTAGCTTTCAAACTCATAGGCTAACATTGGAAACATCTTATCAAATATCCACCTTTGAGGTATTCTCTAAGATTCTAATGGCTGAAGAATAAAATTTAATAGCTATGGGTCTAATCAAGTCATCCAAATCTCAAGCTCTAGTTACAAATCAACCTTAGCATAAGTAAGTTTCAACATCAACATCAAATACAAGTTCAATTAAAATGAAGCAAAATAATCAGAATAATTCATAGAAAGATAAGAATAAAGGGAAAAAATCTTCCTCATAAGGAGAATATAAATCCACTAATAAGAAAGGGGATTCACAAAAAAGTACTAGCACTCCTTGCCCTTATTGTAAAAATGGGTTTCATAGTGAACACAATTTTTGGAAGAAAGAGATTGATGACCTTAAGGGTATTCTCAAGAAGAATAACATCAATCAATCCTTTGCAAAAGGATTCTTCCACTCTTTCAAATTCAGGGAAAGGGAAAGCTATGACACTAGTTATACTAGCAAATTCTCCCAAGTCATGGTCATTAACTTAGATGCTTCATACCATATTGGTTCTGATCAAGAATAATTTTCTAGATTAGAACCAAATTCCTTGCCTCATATTCGCATAGGTATAATTCTAGGGTAGATTTTATAGGAAAAGGTACAATTGATGTTAATAGTGGTGTATTTGAGGATGTCCTCTATGTGTTAGAGTTATCAACTAACCTTCTCTCTGTCTACCAAATCACTCACTTTGATATTTACCTTTTGCTATTGGTTATTCCATCTATTATCATTTTTTGCACCAAAGATGATGTCATCAACATAGATAACCACTATCAGCTGATGGTCATCTTTTGTCTTGATGTATAGATTACTATTTGTAACTCCTCTTTTGAATCTTTGATCCAATAGATACTTGTCCAACCTAGCATATCAATATCTAAGAGCTTAATTTAGACCATAGAGAGCCTTTTTCAATCTAGAAACATAGTCTTTGTCATCTGAAAGTGATAACCCTTCATGTTTCTCAATGTACACTTCCTCTTCTAAATTCCCATTCAAAAAGGTAGATTTGACATCCATCTGGTTTACCTTGAATACTTTGAATCCCTCATATGTTAGAAATAATCTGATGGCTATCAATATTATTACTGGTGTAAGGTCTCCTCAAAGTCTAACACTTTAACTTATGTATATCCCTTGCATACCAATCTATCCTTGTTCCTAGTGACTTCTCCATCTTCATTTGACTTATTTCTAAACAACCATTTTATGCCAATGACATTCTTGTCTTTAGGCCTAAGAATTAGTTCCCATGTCTCATTCTTACCTATTTGGTCTAACTCCTCATTCATAGCACCTATCCAAAATTTATCTTTACTTGGTTATATAAGAATCTTAGGTTCAATCTTGGATAATAGAGAAACATTTTCTTGATTTATATTACTTACCAGTCTTCTCCTTATTTGCATATCTTCATTCTTGTTACCAATGATTTGAGATTTAGGGTAATCTCTTTGAATCTATCTTGAGGCTCATTTTGAGTCCTATCTCTCTTCAACTTCTTCATCTTCTTCATATTCTTCATCAACCTCTATAGTCTCCTCTTCCTTTTTGAATTCCAGATTCTCTAAGTGTTTTTTGACAATGAGTGAGATTTCCTTGTCTCATCAATCTTTACATTGGTGGTTTCCACTATCTTTTTTAGTCTCTTGTTATAACATCTATAGGCTGAGATCATTGATGAGTATCCTAATAATATGCCATCATCAGATCTAGATTTAAAATTTTCCAAGTCTTCATCATCTCTTTTGATGAAACATTTATTCCAAAACACTCTAAAGTGTTCCATATTGGTAGGTCTACCCTTCCATAGTTCATAAGGAGTCTTGTTTCCATTAGTCCTCATCTATCCTTTATTTAACATGTAGACACTAGTGCTTAATACCTCTCTCTAATATCCATAAGATAATATAGACTCATTTAACATAGTTCTAGCCATCTCGTAAAGTGTCCTATTTTTCCTTTCCACTAACCCATTTTGGTGAGGTGTCCTAGCTTTTGATAATTGTCTTCTTATTCCATGAACCTCATAGAAGTAATAAAATTCATTGGACCAAAACTCTCCTCCTTTATCAGATCTTAGGCATTCAATCTTCCCTTTTTTTCCATTCTCAACAAGAGCCTTGAATGCCTTGAACTTATAAGGAGCTTCTAATATTTCTATCAAAAATGCAACCCAAGTCATTCTCATGTAATCATAAATGAGTAACTATCTCATTAAATGATTTGAATTATTGTAAGACCATAAGATCAATGTGTATTGACTCCAAAGGTATTATAGTAGAGAACTCCTTGGACTTGAACCTTATTCTAGACTGATTACCATGTTGACATGCCTTGCAAAGTATGTTTGTAGGTTTGATAATCTAAAGCATGTTCACAAAATATTTAGTGCTAATATTTACCAGGTTGTCAAAGTTTAGGTGATATAACCTTTTGTGCCATAACCAAATTTCATCTATCTTGATCATGAAACATCTCTCCTTATTGATCTCATTCAATACATATAGGTTGTTCTCAGTCCTCTTGGCATTGGAAATTAGCATTCCTAATTTGGCTCTCCTTATATCATACCCTCTATCATGAAAGGTTAGTGTGTGTCCTTGATAATGGAAGTTGTGTTGTCTCTAAACTTCACCATTCTTAAATCATTATTCTTTAATGAGATGAAATTATTTTTGTCTCCTATCATATGGCTTGAGAAACCACTGTCTATATACCATTTCATGCCTTCATCTTGAATGTGAAAGGTAGTTTGAGCCAGTATAAAATCCTCTTTGGTCTTCTGTTCCTCCTTGGTAAATAGTCCATCTTGCCTCTATATATTAATATGATTCATCATAACTTGATTTAGATTCGATACCAATATTTGATCCTTATTATGCATTCTAGGAGCTTCATATGTCTTGTTGAATCTTGTGGGCCTTCTAATTCTATTAGAGTAAAATCTTGCAATGTGTCCAATATTGTGATAGATATAACAAATAACATTCATGTACTTACTATGGTTCCATGATGAGTTATGATTTATTTCATTGGATTACCTAATTGGTATTTTAATGTTGGTACTCTTAACTTGTTCTTACTTCTCATGATATCTCTAAAATTTTCTCATTTTATCTATGAGTTGCTCATACTCAACCTTCAAGGAATCTAACTCTATCTTCAACTGGTCATACTCAACTTCCTTTGACTTAAACCTTGTGTTGACCCCTTATAAATAACTACAAATATCCTTGACAGTCTTATTTTGATGTTTCAAATCATCAAAGGCAGTTATGACCTTAGCTTCAATGTCTATTTCAGCTTCTCCTTCTTCACTATCATAGTAGACTTCTTCATCATACATGTTATCTTCTTCATGTTGATCCTAAGACATTCTTGTTCTTCTTAGGATCACCTTCAAGATGTTAGACTTTACTCAAAGGACTAGACTTTGATACCAATTGTTTGAAGCATAATTATTGGGAGGGGGGATGATTCAATCATTGATTTTTTTTTTACAACTTTACTTTATCATTCATGAACTATCAAAACAATATAGTGAACTAGCAACACATTAAGAGCCATGAGCATGAGACAAGAGCATAACACATAAAACACTTATTTATGTGGGAAATACTCAAGGGGAATAAATCTCACTGATTATGAAAATTGAATATATTTATATAAGATAAACATAAATATTTAGTGAAGCACCAACTTCACTTGGAAGACCAACCCCAACTAGCCAAACACCCATTTGACTAGGATTTAACAAGCACCTACTTGAAAGGAGCAACCAATCACCTAGATGACTCAACACTAAATCATCCACCTAATTTACTTGATCACCTTTAGGACATCTTATTTATCAACCAATTGATGATGGCCACCTATTCATCTCTTCACACTCTTAGCCCTCTCAAACTACCTTATAGGCTCCTTCGCTCAACTAGGTCTCTTTAATATAGATTAGGTCATTTGAAATTGATAGTAATATATAATACACATATTAGATATTAATTATAGTTTTAATTCACCTTTATAATTGTCTATAATACTTCTTTTATCTCTTCAAAGTGCTGTATCTTCTACTTTAGCTCACACATTCACTAACTAGCCAATTAGGCCTTATTTTGATACTAGGCTCTTGATCATAAATCTCTAGGTCAGCCATACACAGTTGACCACTTATATTTTCAATAAAATAGGTCTTAGGACATGAAAAAAACATTACAATATGTTGGTTATATTATATAGGTCCAAAACCCCTTTTAGGCCTTAAGGAGACCTAATTTAATTAGGCCTTCATTAGCACATGTTAACCTTTGAACATCTTAGAACACTCTCAAAATTATCAAATGTAAGGAAAATATCACATGCCACTCAAATATACCCTTAATAATCACATCTTAGGTCCCTTACACCTTTTATCTCCAATCACCACTTGAAGCATGCCATTAGTATTGTTCACAATTAGGCTTGTGCATACATAAAAAGTCCATCTTTGAACAACTCAAGCATAAACATAATTTTTAAAAAAAACCATGGAAAAAAATAATATATATAGAAGCTACATGACCTTAGGGTCATCACCACATTATTTATACTTCACAACTTAGGGAAAAACTACTTAAACCCTTCTCTACAAGTAGTCAACTCAAAATTGCCAACTAACCTCAAAACACACTCATGAAAATTTGAACTTATGACACATAAAAAAATATAATAAAGGAAATTAAATGCATGAAAAATATCCTAAAACATACTCAAAAAAACCTCCAACAAAAATATCATAATCTCTAATTGTAATATTGGTCTTGCAGAGCAATCTCATGACCTCACTGTACACAAACCTCACTGAGCTAGATAAATCAGCTTGAGAGCAAATTTTTGAAATATAAAATTATCTAAAAATATTATATAAAACATGAACATGTATAAAATTTCTCAAAAAAAATTTCCATGCACTTTTATTCGTCCCTAATCCATGATAACACAACCCTAATCACCTTCTCACTTTTGCCTAGGTTTTTAATTATTTGCATCATTAGGTCTGTTAGCGACTGATCAAATTGTATGACAAATTTAGCACACATAAAGGCTATAACATACTCAAAAAAATCCATGGGCATAAAATACAAGTCTCAAGCTTTGTCCTCCATCCATTATCAACTTTGACTTAGTTAACTCTGATTGCTACAACAAATCTCTAAGAAACAAGGCCTTTCATGTAGGGTCTACTCACTCGCCTGACAAACTAATCACACTTGGAGGTGTATGGTAGAGTTGTATACATGATTAAATAGTTTTTATAGTCATTTAGACCATTATGTGCTGTTTTGAACAAAATATTTGACATCAGGTTAGTGTTAAGGTTTTAGAGAGGGTTAACACCATTTTTGGTGTTAACGATTATTCATAAAGGAAAACCCCTTATTTCCAAAAATAATGCCAAGAGATATTATATATAACCCTTCCCAATCTATTTTAAATAGATCAATTTCCCATGTAGAGGTTACACATGCTAATGAATACTTGAAAAACCTTCTCAGGTTGAGAACCCTTCATTTTACACACTCAAGAGACCTCAAAACTAATTTTCATGCATGTTATTACAACATTTGACCTCAGACTTGGTCAACACACCTAGGAAAATATATCACACCACTAAAAATTCTCATATGCTCATTAATATCTTGAAATTTTAATCTCATACCTCATTTGGCCACCATTCCTCTCTTTGTTTGCTTAGTCCTTGACTTGCAAACTACATTAGACCTTAAAACTGACCTTCAAGCCTATTTTCATTCACTCTCCACCTCAATTACATATTCACACAACATATTAAATTTAATTTTTTTTTCAAACATACTTCATATGCCTTGAAAATAGATCTTAATGCCTCATTAGGCCAAGCAAGGTCTAGAGGTGGTCTAGTTGCATCCTAGGTCTGTAGGTCCTACCCCTATAGGCTCACACTGAGACTCTCATGAGTTAATAATACCTAATATTCATGATAAAACAACCTCATACAACCTATTATTCCTCTATGCATCCATATCACTAGGCCACCAAGCTCATACCTTCTCACAAGGTCTCTTCATGCAATGATCAATATCATGACTAGGATTTTCAAGCTCTTAAAACTTTACAACTGACCTTGAAACACTTCTTGATTCTCTTATAACTTTATCACATGTCTTAAATGATCCTAAAATAATGTCATACCTCTCAATGATGCTATCAAATAAAAATATTCTTCAATGACCTCATGAACACATTTCTTAATAACCTTTGACATCAATGACAACATCAATGCCAAACTTCAACAACAAGAACAATGCTCAACAATCTCCCCCTTTGTCATTGATGGAAAAACATAATGTCTACTAATTATTCTTATCTCCCCATTCTGATATTTCTCCCGCTTTGACATAAATTACAAAGTGATGTCTGTGACTCCTTGGATCACACTCCTTGCAACTAAAATACTCAACACACATGACTTATGAGTTTATGAGATATAATATAAACATGTTCCACTTATCTCTATGCATGCTTTATTGGAAAAAATCACTCATTCTTGGAGATAATGAGCATGATTATATCCCCCTAAGTAATTTAACTTTTCAATGATTGCTAAGGGTAGAAATTACAACCAATTCCTATCTTAGGTATTCAAAAGTCATCTTTAGAAGTGGTTTGGTCAAGATGTCTACAACCTGTTATTGTATAGAAACATATTCAATTTTGACACTTTGTTCACTTACCTTATCTCTTATAAAATAAACTTTATGGGAATGTTCTTGGTCTTTGAGTTCATGACATGGTTCTTTGAGATGCTTATAACACTTGTATTATCAAAATAGATAGGGATAGGACCATCATTTTCCACCTTGTAGTATTTTAGGGCCTATCTCATCCATAGGACCTGAGTCCAACATGAATCTACTGAAATGTAATCAAAATAACAAGTGGACAATGCTACTGATGGTTGCTTCTTGATTGTCCATGAAAATAGGCATCACCTAGAAAGAAGGCTCTTCCACTGGTACTCTTCCTATCATCTATACTTCCTACCCAATTTGCATCTATATAGGCTATCAAATTTAACTATTTTTCTTCTTGGATACCATAATACATACTCTATATTAACCTTGAGATACCTAAGTATCCTTTTGAATACTTATAGATTATTCTCTTTTGGATCTAATTGAAACCTTCCCATAAGACCTACTACTTACATGATGTCAGGTCTAGAGGTAGTGGTATACAACAAACTTCCAATCACTGACCTATATGACGTCTGATTGATATTTGAAGACTCATCTTCCTTGCTCAAATTACATCCTATGATCATGGGTGTACTAACTACCTTGCAATCTTCCATCTCAAACTTCTTCAACATCTCTATTATGTACTTGGCTTGTGAGATGAATATACCTTTTTTAGATTGAGTGATTTGTAACCTAAAAAATAATGATAGTCATCTTATCATGGACATATTGAACTCTTTATTCATCACCTCTAAAAAGGCCTTGGTCATGTTCTCATTGTTTCCACCAAAGATGATGTTATCTACATAGAAAACTACTATCAATTGATGGTCATCTTATATATTGATGTCTGGATAACTATCTGCAATTCATATTTTTAATCCTTGATCCAACATATGCTTATCTAACCTAGCATACCAAGCTATAGAAGA
Organism: Torreya grandis; assembly: GCA_037957365.1. Lineage (NCBI taxonomy): Eukaryota > Viridiplantae > Streptophyta > Pinopsida > Cupressales > Taxaceae > Torreya > Torreya grandis. Next base: position 2,065,661 of record JARHVA010000256.1, on the reverse strand, counting down.
TTGCTTTAGACCATAGAGATCATTTTTCAATCTATAGACATAGTCTTTGTCATCTAATAGAGAGAACCCTTCAGGTTGCTCAATGTACACTTCCTCTTCCAAATTCCCATTAAAAAAGGTAGATTTGACATCCATTTGATATACCTTGAGTCCTTTGAATCCTACATATACTAGAAATAATCTGATGGCCTCCAATATTTCTACAAGTGAAAAGGTATCCTCAAAGTATACCCATTTAACTTGTGTATATCCATTGCATACCAATCTAGCTATGTTTCTAGTGACTTTTCCATCTTCATTTAACTTGTTATAAACACCCATTTTGTGCTAATGAAATTCTTGTCTTTAGGCCTAGGAACTAGTTCTCAAGTTTCATTCTTCTTTATTTGGTCTAACTCCTCATTCATAACACCTATCTAAAGTTTGTATTTGCTTGTTTCTATAAGACTCTTAGGTTTAATCTTGGATAATTGAGTAACATTCTCTTGATTTATATTACTTACTAGTTTTCTCCTTGTTTGTATACTTGCATTCTTGTTGCCAATGATTTGAGATTCAAGGTGATATTTTTGAATCTGTCTTGTGGATACTTTTGAATATTATCTCTATTCAACTTATTCTTCTTGATAATCAACCTCTATAGTCTCCTCTTCATTATCAAAGTCTAGATTCTCTAAAGTGTTCTTTGATCGTGAGTGAGATTTACTTGTCTCATCAATGTTTACATTGGTACTTTCCACTATATTTTATAGTCTCTTGTTATAACATATATAGGCTGAGATCATTGATGAGTATCCTAATAATATGCCATCATTAGATTTGGAATCAAACTTTCCCAAGTCTTCATCATCTCTTTTGATGAAACATTTACTTCCAAACACTCTAAATTTTTCCACATTAGCAGGTCTACCCTTCCATAGTTCATAAGAAGTCTTGTTTCCATTTGTCCTCATCTAACCTCTATTCAACATGTAGACACTAGTGCCTACTACCTCTCTCCAATATCCATAAGATAATATATACTCATTTAACATAGTTTTAGCCATCTCTTGAAGTGTCTTGTTTTTCATTTCCACTACCCCATTTTGGTGAGGTGTCCTAACTACTAATAATTGTCTCCTTATTCCATGAACCTCATAAAATTCATCAAACTCATTAGACCAAAAATATCCTCCTCTATAAGATCTTAGGTACTTAATCTTCCCATTCTTCTCATTCTCAACAAGAGACTTGAATGCCTTGAACTTGTCAAGAGTTTCTAATTTTTCTTTCAAGAATGCAACCTAAGTCATTATTGTGTAATCATAAATGAGTAACATGAAGTAGCTATCTCATTGAATGCTTTGAATTCTTGTAGGGCCACATAGATTAGTGTATATTGACTCTAAAGGTCTTGTAGTAGAGTACTCCTTAGACTTGAACCTTCTTCTAGAATGCTTACCATGTTGACACACCTTGAAAAGTATGTTTATAGGTTTGATGATCTTAGACATGTTCTTCATAAACTTCTTAGTGCTAATCTTGACCAAGTTATCAAAGTTTAGGTGACCTAACCTTCTATGCCATAACAAACATTCATCTATCTTTCTTGTGAAGCATCTCTTTTTTTTGATCTTATTCAATACATATAGGTTGTTCTTAGTCCTCTTGGCATTGGCAATTAGCCTTCTTGATTTTGTCTCCTTTCTCACACCCTCTATCTTGAAAGGATAGTATGTGTACTTGATTTCACATTTAACTTACACCAAGCATGTTATGTTTCAAACCTTCCACATACAACACATTTTGTATTTTGGTCTTTTCATTGTCTAAACTCAAGACACCATTGCCAACTATATTGGTAGTTATGTTGTCTCCAAACCTCACTATTCCTAGAACATTCTTCTTTAATGAGATTAAATTATTTATGTTTCTTATCATGTGGATTGATCAACCACTATCTATATACCATTTCATACCTTCATCTTGAATGTGAAAGGTAGTCTAATCTAGCATAAAATCCTCTTTGGTCTTTTATTCCTCCTTGGCAAATAGTCTTGTTATGGTGTCAATTTGTACCCTTGGAGAGGGTTATTTATGTTCTTTCCAATTAAGCTACACTGGGAAATATTGAGCCCCATTTTTGGAGTAAGGGCATGGACCATGCCACCTAGACCAATCTTGGTGTGAGGCAACCATTAGAGTGATTGTTTCAATTTTTGTACATTTTAGCACTAGTTGGAGAAGTCCTCATGGATCTCATGCTAGTTGATGGGTAGTTTCATATCATCAAACATCATAAAGACATCCCTACCAAGACTCAGATGTGGTGGCTTGAGAAGTATGGATGTTAAAGAGTGGAGTAGGTGATCTAATGACCCCTCAATGATATATCGATGTACATCATGTACTCATCCAACCTGGACCATGTGGTAGAACTGATAGACTGATGACAACTCAACACTCAACATGTGTCCATCTAACCTGGAAAGAGATGCCCTTTTTCCTATATAATAAGGCCTACATTTAAAGATTATGAGAGGAAATTAAGTGTAACAAAGCTTTAGAAAAATAGAGAGCCAACCCATAGTCTTTCTATCTTGTATATTAGTCTAAGTAGTGTGAATGTATAGCCCAAGCTCACTTGTGAGCCAATGGGCATGAGTAGAGTTAGGAAGAGCATATACCCTATTATTTATACTAAAATCTATTAATGAATTATCAGTTAATAATGAATACTATTGATGATTTAAAATTGCACTTGATCTTAACCAATCAACAATGGGAAGTTTCAAATTGTGGGACAATGCAGCTTGAAACAACCTCCAGATTTTAGAGAAGCTGGTCTCTTCTTTTGTGTTGGGTGTTGGGGAAAAGGGATAGGAGATTAAACATAAATGCAAAATGTAGGAATTGAAACCTAACTATGGCAATGCGCCTGAGTGTAATCCTAATCCTAACCTGAGCACAGTGAGACTATTATAGGTTTTAATTAAATTTAAGAGCAAACAAGTGCATGACCAATGTAAAAGGTTGAAATAACAGAAACAAAGGCTCACAACAGGGAGTTCTTTCACTGAGACACAGAATGTCAACAAAAGCATAGTGTTCAATCTTCTTAATAGAATTTTCTAATCACATAAGAGGTGCAGAAGTCACGTACAATTATGTAAACCTTCTGATTTAAGAAAATTAGACAAAACCAAATAACATTCCTAATCACAACTCCAGAGAATCTACTGTATAGATTACTTCGCAAATGACATAGATAACACCAACCAAGGCATGGAGCTCAAATTTCCTTAATTCATTTAGCTACATAAAGGGCATAGAAACATGCATGATTATATCAACTTGACAACTCAAGAAAATTGAGACAAGAGCAAATGATGTTACTGGTCAAAAAAATCTAGAAGTCTAAAACTATGAGAACCCCCCCCCTTTTCTCTTATAACTCTTCCTCTTTTATAGCCTTAGATCTCTCCTCTCATCATCCCCATTCTCGTGCAATTCTTCTCTGTTCTTCACCCACCAAGGACACACAGACGGTGCCTTCAATGCTTTGGGGACTCTAAAAATCTACCTGACGAACTGTTCCATCTATTCGAATTAACTCTAGCCAATTTTCCCTCTATTTCACTTTTGGCAACAGATACATAGAACACTCTGTTATTTTGGAATGGGAGAGGACACTTAGTTTCCTAAAAATCCTCTTACTACTTAGAAGGCACTGGAAAATGACACTTGGTGCTTTCCACCTGATTCATCAAAGACACACGGCTCTCTCCACTTCTCTTTGGGTTTGCTGTAGTATCATTCAAGACACATATTAGACTTTTATGGATGATGACACGTGGCAGCTTCTACAAACTTTTGAAGTAACACCCAAGGCCCACCACAATCTTTATTTGGTCATGAAGCTTAAGATGGTCTCTCAGAAGTTGGCACGTGGTGACGTCCGCTGCTTCTGGGAAGATACGTGGCATCTTCCACTTTTTCTTCTAGGGGTATGTGACACCTTCCACTTTTTTTGGAGATGGAGTAGAAAGAGGCTCATAGAGTGACACTTGGCAGCTTGCGTTGCACTTTAACACTTAGGTGAAATGAAACGACACCTTTCTGTTTTGAACCATAGTATTGGACCTAGGTGTTAAACCAAAGTCTCTTGGATGCCGACACATGGTGACTTCCACCACTTCTTTTAAAAAGGTAGTTTAGGGCTTTCCATGACTGCCACTTGGCACCTTCCACTGCATCTTGCTCCTTAGCCTTTTAAAAACCTTTGTCGAAAAGAAGAAACATGGGTACCAATATGAGACATGGATGCTGACATGTGGAAGCTTTCGCTTAACTGCTATTAAGTACATGGCATAATCTACAGTTCTATTGGAGAGTTATAAAAAGAGTCTTAAACAATGCCAGTTGGTCGGCCCCATGTTTCAGAAAGTGATGCTTGGTAGCTTCCACTTGAATTCAAACACTTAGGCAAAATGAGGTGAAAGAAACAAAAGAGGAGAAAGAAGACTCATGCTCAGATAGTGACACTTGGCGGCCTCCACTACATTTTGACACTCAGACAAAAAATGAACTCGTGCTCTACCCCAACTTTGCTACTACGACCAAGGTATATAGGAACCAAAACTGTAGTGTTCAGCTGAAAATTTAAATGCAACGTAGAGTAAAATCTTACACTACAGTTACTGGTGACCCTCAAGAATTTTGAGCCTACTCAAAAAGAAAAGTCTACCTCCCGCTAGATCAAAATTGTGAAAATTATAGCCTCAAAAGAGCCATCGATAAATGTTTAAAAACACTTATTCAAAAGAAAAGTGGGAAAACAACAAAAAACAATGTGAGAAAGGGAAATTATTTAACTATAATACATGAGAGACCCATGTCAATTGAAATGTTTTAAATAGATTCGATTTATATGAATCTCTTCAAGTTCTCCTTCCATCGATTCTAGCTTGAAAGAATTCTTTTGCTTGCACATGCGAATCCTATATGGACCAGTCCATAGCACTTCGAATTTGGTATGCTGATCCAGCTTGGCGGCCCTCACATCCCATTTCAAAACAATCAAGCCTACTTCAAAATTAGGATTTGAAGTCCTTTTATCAAAACAATTCTTAACCATTACTTGATGTTTGATCAATGAATCATGGGCTATATCCCTCTTTTCCTGAACTTCCAGAAGTTCTACAAGTATGACCTGCATAGGGCCATTTTATTCAATCTCAATTTGTTTGATTAGCTGAAGAGCAGGGATTTCCAAACTTAAGAGAATCATGATAAAATTTCCATATACCAATTCATATGGAGACATTTTGATCACCTATTTGGGCATGATTCTATCAACCCATAGTGCTAGATTAAGCACTTTATGCCATTCTTTGTGATGATCAGCCCCTATCCTTTTGATGAGTCTTATTAGGTTTTTGTTGGTTGATTATGCCAAACCATTACCGTGAGGGTAATAGTTGGATGAAGTTTTCAGATGTATTCCATGTCTTAAGGCAAAGTTGGATATTTTAGACCCTAATAATGCTTTAGCATTATCCAAAATGATGGTGTAGGGAGCCCCAAAGTGAGTAGTGATATCTCCTAGAAAATCTAGGATCACATTCTCTGTTGCTTCCTTAAGTGGGACTGCCTCAGTCCATCTAGTGAAATAGTCTGTGATAGTTAATATCCATTTGTGACCCATAATGGACACTGAATTTATCATCTCAATGAAGTCAAGACCCCATTGAGCAAATGGTTCATCCATAATTATAGGACTGAGGGGCATGGCTGCATTCCTCCTCATCCCCATATAATACTGGTAGGATTGACATTTTCTAACTAGCTAATAACAATTTGCAAATAAAGTAGGCCAAAAATATCTTGCCTCACTTATCTTTATGGCTGTGTTTTTTACAAAAAAATGCCCCCTAATAATCCATGATGCATTTCATTTAATATCCTCTTAGCTTCAGCCTGTTCGACACATCTTAACAATTTTCCCTCAGAATTTCTTCTGAAAAGGACTTGTTCAATTAAAATAAAATGAACTCCCTGTATCTTATAATATCTCCTCTTGTTTTGAGGGAGTTCTCTTAGATAAACCCCATTTTTTATAAATTGAATCCTGCTTGTGACCTAGGATTCTTGATCAACCTCTTGCAATTTGAGCACCGTCTCCGTCTCTCCTTCTAGATCTGCTTCCTCAGGTAACATCTTTTCAAGCTCTTGGGTTATATATTGACACAGCCCCTACCTCTGACCAACTTGGTGGGTCTGACCTCTACATCATATTCAAGGATCTTAGTGATCCAATTGGCTCTTTTCTCAGTAATCTCCCCCTCCATGATGTATTCCTTGACACTTGGGTGAGCTACAAGTATTAGAATTTTGTTCCCTAATATTAGATGCTTGAATTTCTTGAGGGCTTTTACCATGGCATAGGCTTGTCTTTCCACAAAATTATACCTAGTCTCGTAATCTCTAAGAGTTCTTGAGAAAAAGGCTATTGGGTGCTCCCCCTCTAGCCTATCATTCTTTTGAGTCAAGATAATAGCAATACTTGACTCCCCTCCATAGACATACATTACGAAGGGCATGGAAAAATTTGGGTTCTTAAGCACTGGGGTTGCTGAGATAGCCTGCTTGACCCCCTCAAAAGCTTGCCTTCCTTCTATAGTCCACTTGAAAACTAGGTCCCTTTTTAGCAATAGTGTCATTGGTCTAACCAAGCTTGCAAAATTAGATATGAATTTACTGACAAAATTGATCTTCCCTAAAAAGGACTGGACTACCTTTTCATTTGTTGGAAGAGGTAGGTCCAGTATAGCTGTGATCCTCTTAAGATCTATAGAAACCCCTTCCTTAGACACTATATGCCCCAATAGTTTTCCCTAAGGTACAAAAAAAATACATTTCTTGGGATTCGATATCCCAAAATCTTGACATCTCTTGAAGACAGATTCTAAATGATCAAAATGATCATCAGCATTTTTTGAAAAAATATTGAGGTCGTCCAGATAGACCAGGATGACCTTATTTACAAGTTCACCAAAGGTTATATCCATAGCTCGTTGAAAGGTGGCTCCTACATTTGATAAGCCAAATGGCATCTTCGCGTAGGTAAACATTCCCCATTTGGTAGTGAAAGCAGTTTTGCACTGGTCTTCTTCAGCTAGCCAAATTTGATTATACCCAGAGAAACCATCAAGTAAAGAAAACCTCTCTGATCCAGCCACAGTTTGCATAATTTGTTCCATGGAGGGTAGGGGATAGTGGTCTTTCAGAGATGCTCTATTTAGATCTCTGAAATCTACACACAGTCTTACATCCCCATTCTTTTTTCTAACTGGGACTAGATTTGATACCCAGGTCGAGTGCTTGATTAAAAATATTATTTTGGAATCTAAAAGTTTTTGCAACTCATCTACCATTAGAGGCTCTATTCTTGGATTTACTAGCCTTTGTTTCTATTTGATGGGCTTGGACCCTTCAGTCAACTCTATTGTGTGCTAAATAATGTCTCTATTGTATCCATGAAGGTCTTCATAGCTCCAAGCTATGACTCTATCATATCTCTGGCATAGTTTGATTAATAATTTCTTCTCTTATTGAGTTGCATAATTTTTGACTTTTAGCCTCTTCCCGTCACTCACCTCTACCTCAGAATAGTCTGCTTTATCTACCTGGAACCTTTTCTTTTCTAGACTTACATCCTCTGGGTTAAACAAGTTTTCTAAGGTGATCAATCCCTTGGGGAGCTTATTAGTCCTCAATTGAATAATCTGATCACTATATGCCTCTTCAATTTTAGTTTGTGATTAGTCCACAAACTAATCTAATTGTTGTAAGAAAGAGACTACCTGAGCATCATTTTCAAACACTTGCCAATTTTCATCATTATCTGGGATGGTCGGCCTCACTATAACTTTTACTGACTCATTGTTAACCAATAGGCTAGTTGCTGGGTTAAATTGTGAGCCAATCTGAGCCATCTTATCAGCCTCAAAGTTTTAACTTCTAGGGATTATCTCGATATTAAAAGCTTCAAAATATTCTATCAAATCCCAAATCCTATGCATATAGGATCTCATTCTCACATTTTTGGCTATTGCCTTTTCCCTAATTTGCTTCACTACTAATTCTAAATCTCCTCTTACTCTTAGGTTCTTTATTCCCTTTTTCTTGGCTAACAGGAGCCCATGTACTAAAGATTCATATTCTGCATCATTATTAGTGCAAGCAAATTGGAATTGGATAGCCCTTAAAATTTTATCACCATTTGGAGTAGTAAGACAAATTTCTGTTCCAGTACCATGTTTACTTCTAGCCCCAGCAAAATTCAAAGTCTAGACCTCTGAATCTTGAGCAGTAGGTGGCTCCTTCCTTATAAGATTTGGGATTGCTTGATCCTAGTCAAAGATGACATACGTACCCAAACCAGTAGAGTCATAGTTCCCATATGGGTCGCTATGCATCATAGCCAACAACTAGCTATTTTCTTCTTCTTGATCATGCTCAGTCCAATCGCCTAGTTCTTCAACAAAATTTCTTTCTTTTTTATTCAACATGGCATGATTTGCTTCTAATCTTGTTGTTGGTTCATTGGTGATATGGTCCTTGGATAGTGGTTTAGATAGAATTTTCATCTTTAAACCGTATCTGGTTCTCAGGATGAGGTGAGACCAGTCAAGAGACATATATCCTCCTATTTTTGCTATAAAGTCTCTGGATAAACATAAACTAAAGATGGGAGGTATATCTATGACAACTATATCTTGGTTGACAATTATGTTGGGACATGTGAATAACTGCAAGGGGAGTTGTTTAAATCTTCCTATGGTTTGAACTATTTTTCCATCTAGCTGCATAACTCCTTTTGCAAGGCGTTCATATTTTATTTTGAGGGCATCAACTATTTGCTTGGGCATCACAGTTGTACTAGCTCTCAAATCTATCAATGCATTATGCAAGAGTTTCTTTCCAACTATTAAAGTTAAATAGAAAGGCTCTGGCTTGGATTTACTTACTTGTACTACATCGTTCATGAAGGCTGTTGTCATTGGAGGGACTGTATCTTTGAGTTTTTCCTTCCCAGTAGGTCCTTTCTTGGTAACAACACCTTCAAATACTGCTTTCCCTTGCAGAGCTTCTTGCAGTAATGTATTTTTCTTAGGAATAGCCAAGATATCTCATATAGATACTTGTGCTAGAGTTCTCTTTAATTGGTCCACTACATTGATCGGTCCCAAAGACTGAGTTTTTTGGTAATAGGGATACCTCATTTTTTCCTGAATCTAGGTAGCAATCCCTTGATCTTGTACTGGTTGAGGTACTTCTTGTCTAACAGTAGCGTTTCTTTGCCCATGAGATGGAGGATTATTCTTGGCTTGACCACTTACAAACTCAAGCTACTCCACCATTCTCCTCTTCGATCTGGTATAGTAATCAGATTGCACTACTGGCCTTTGGGAGGTAGATGCTTCATTCAAGAAAACTACTTCTTCATCCTCAACCCATGAGAACAAAACATGTTCTGGGGATATTTCTTCCTCCTTTTGTAAGGACATTCCTTGCATCTGAGCCACTAGAACTAAATTTTGCATGTTGAGAGATTGGGATGCTTGACTGCTACTAGTACTGGCAAACTGACCATCCATTCTTCTTTGCTCAGCTACCCTTTGTTGTAGATTACCTCTAGGACAATCTTTGGGTGTGTGAGCATCATTGCAAGGAAAACACCAAGCATTAGTATCATCCACATAATTATTTTGACCTGGAATCATCTCCCTATTTGAGTTGGGAGGAACGGTCTGTGAGGGTGTGGGGACTGCAACTAATTGATTTGCTGGTTGATGGTTGGTTTGCCTTGGAGGACATTGATATTGGTTTGGTTGGGATGAAAACCTATTTCCTTGATAGCCTTGATAAGGGGGCTTGGGGAAAGTATTTTGTTGCCTCTTCATATTAATCAGCTCATTGGAGAATGTCCTTAGCATACTCTTGATATCATCCATCTTAGATAACTAAGCAAGGACTGGTTGTTTCACAGATGATGGAGGGTAAGTATACATAGACATAGGTGGGCTTATAGCTTTAGGAACCTCTTGAGGTAGTGGCAAGGTAATTTCTGGGAATACCAGCATGGGAGGCCTTGGAGGTAACTTCCTAGCATCAATTAAATGATTCTCAGCTCTAACCACAAGGTCATAAGCTGTTGGCAAAGTGTATCCTCCCAGTGACTGAATCATAATAGATATATCTGAATTTAAATCCTTGAGATAGAATACTATGGCCATACCAGGTGGTGGTTTAGCTGTAACAGGGATTCTGTCCCAAGTTTTTTGGAATCTGGTGTTGAAGTCAGTCATGTCCTCTTGTGGTCCCCTTTGAATGGTGATCAACTGTTGTAATAAAGAAGACTTATCACTTTTCTCTGCAAATCTTTCAAAGAACTGATCTCTAAGCTAGTTCCATGTAGATATGGTATTTGGGGTCAAAGACTGATACCATTCTAAAGCCTTCCCTTTGAATGAGGCTGCTAAGAACCTTAGGGCCAAATTTTGCTCTGTGACACCATGTATGGCACAGACATCTGATACATCTTGAAGATGTGCCATGGGTGTTTTTGAGTCTTGCCCGCTAAATTTGGGTAGAGCTTTTAGAGCATTTACCAAGATAGGATCCCAAATGGCTGGTGGTGTTGGGAGGATTAAGGGGCTACCAGTGTTCCAAGTTGCATAATTTTTTGGGGGCATATGGGCTCCCATGTTTAGTACTGGTACAAACTAGTTAGCTCTTCTTCTTGGACTAATTACCAGAGGTGGCAAAAGAATACCTGGATTTGTAGTAGATTGTGATCTGGTGACTAGTCCACAGCTTCGACTCCTTGTAGCTCTCTGGTTCATGCGGTCTTGAAAGAAACTTCAAGACTGGTCCCATCGAGTGTGCCAAAAACTATTGATGATTTAAAATTTTTCTTGATCTTAACCAATTAACAATGGGAAGTTTCAAACTATGGGACAATGCAGCTTAAAACAACCTCCAAATTTTAGAGAAGTTGGTCTCTTCTTTTGTGTTGGGTGTTGGGGAAAAGGGATAGGAGATTAAACAAAAATGCAAAATGCAAGAATTGAAACCTAACTATGGTGATGCACCTGAGTGTAATCCTAATCCTAACCTAAGCACAGTGAGACTATTACAGGTTTTAATTATATTTAAGAGTAGACAAGTGCACGATCAATGTAAAAGGTTGAAATAACATAAACAGAGGCTCACAACAGGGAGTTCTTTTGCTGAGACACAGAGAATGTCAACAAAGGCATAGTGTTCAATCTTCTTAACAAAATTTTCCAATCACATAAGAGGCATAAAAGTCATGTACAGCTACGTAAACCTTCTGATTCAAAAAAATGAGACAAAAGCAAATAACATTCCTAATCATAACTCCAGAGAATCTACAGTATAGACTACTTCACAAATGACATAGATAACACCAACCAAGGCATGGAGCTCAAATTTCCTTAATTCATTTAACTACATAAAGGGCATGGAAACATGCATGATTATATCAACTTTATAACTCAAGAAAATTGAGACAAGAGCAAATGATGTTACTGGTCAAAAAACTCTAGAAGTCTAAAACTATGAGAAAATTCCCCCCCTTTTCTCTTACAACTCTTCCTCTTTTATAGCCTCAGATCTCTCCTCTCATCATCCCCTTTCCCACACAATTCTTCTCTATCCTTCACCCACTGAGGACACATAGATGGCGCCTTCAATGCTTTGGGGGCTCCAAAAATCTACCCAGTGAACTGTTCCATCTACTCAAATTTACTCCAGCTGATTTTACCTCCATTTCACTTTTGGCAACAGATACACGGAACACTCTGTTATTTTGAAATGGGAGAGGACACTTAGTCAGTTTCCTAAAAATCCTCTTACTACTTAGAAGGAACCAAAAAATGACACTTGACACTTTCCACCTGATTCATCAAAGACACGCGGCTCTCTCTGCTTCTCTTTGGCTATGTTGTAGTATCATTTAGGACACATATTAGACTTTTATGGATAATGACACTTGGCAGCTTTCACAAACTTTTGAAGTAACACTTGAGGCCCACCAAAATATTTATTTGGTCATGAAGCTTAAGATGGTCTCTCAAAAGTTGGCACGTGGTGACCTCTGCTACTTTTGGGAAGATACGTGGCATCTTCTGCTTTTTCTTCTAGGGGTATGTGGTGCCTTCCACTTTTTCTAGAGATGGAGTAGAAAGGGGCTCAGAGAGTGACACTTGGCAACTTCCACTGCACTTCGGTGCTTAGGTGAAATGAAATGATGCCTTTCTATTTTGAACCAAAGTATTAGACCCAGACATTTAACCAAAGTCTCTTGGATGCCAAAATGTGGTGACTTCCACCACTTCTTTTAAAAAGGTAGTTCAGGGCTTTCTGCGACTGCCACTTGGCACCTTTTACTGCATCTTACTCCTTAGCCTTTTGAAAACCTTTGCTGAAAAGAAGAAATGTGGGTACCGATATGAGACACAGATGTTGACATGTGGAAGCTTCTGCTTAACCGCTATTAGGTATGTGGCACGATCTATGGTTCTCTTGGAGAGTTATAAAAAGAGTCTCAGACGATGCCAGTTAGCCAGCCCCATGTTTCAAAAAGTGACGCTTGGTAGCTTTTGCTTGAATTCAAACACTTAGGCATAATGAGGCAAAAGAAATAAAAGAGGAGAAAGAAGACTCATGCTTGGATAGTGACACTTGGTGGCCTCCACTACATTTCGACACTCAGACGGAAAATGAACTCGCGCTCTGCCCCAACGCTGCTGCTACGACCAAGGTATACAGGAACCAAAACTACAGTGTTGGACTAAAAATTTGAATGCAAGGTAGAGTAAAATTTTACTCTAAAAATACTATTAAAGGAATGGAGTATTAATATTTGTTTAATATTCTACATGAATTTATGCTTATAAATTGGTCTCATTTAAGCTTTATGTTAGTTCTTTCATAATGTATTAGAATATGGAGGTTCAACCCTAGTTGCTAATGGCATCCTAGTGCCATTTAGAGACCTTGACCAACCTATAGATAAACTAAGGGTTAAAAATTGAGTGTACCAAGGCTCTATGACCTATGCCTAGAGTGATATCTTGAGGATGGGTTATTAAACCTAAACCATCCCTTTGACTTACCTAAATAACTAAATGACCCCATTGGCCATTCCCACATCCTATGCCACTAAGAACCCTACCTAACCAAGCATGGAATTGCACGTATGGACTCAAGTAATCATATGTCTCATTCCTATCAAACTCCCTAAGAATAACCAATAACTAAAAGGCCACCTGAACCCCTCTAACTGATGACTAAATCCCCTTGAACCCCAAGTTGTGCCTTGTTGCAACTAGCCCAATGTGGGCCCAATATTTTTGCTATTGTGCTTCAAGTGAGCACACAAGGCTTATGCCTTATGTCAACCTAATTACTGTGCCATATCATGCTCTAATTTCATACACTAGACCTTATTACCCTCATGCCTAGCCCTACCAATTCTAGAACTGACTTGGCTTGATACCTAAGTGCATGACTAAGCATAGATGCCAACCTAGAGAACTTTTATACAACATTTGGGTTTTATTACCGAGACTCATGTTGAATTTCATTGCTATAATGGTATAATATAGCAATGATCCTACTATTACTTGAGAGGATAAAGTGCTGGATAGAGCAAGTGGAAGATAGTTTCACATAGAACCATCTGACATGCAAAGGGTAGAATATAAGTAAATGGGTACAAGCTAACTTGTACGATGATTTGTATGAAGTATTATTGTAAAAGCTACTTGAGTATGTGTACTGGTGGTTGGTCACCTATACTACTATTATAAGGCATAGCTAAAAATATTACCTTGAGTGGACCATAGAGCACAAAGAGAGGTTGGAGAGCCTAGATGAAGATTGGACACACACTGTGGACAAGTTGTGGAGTGGCATGTTGAAAAACTATGTGGTGGAGTTTGCAGTGTTGACCTTTTCATACCCAAAAGAGGTAGAGTACATGTTTCTTCATGAACCAAGGGGAATATTCATAAGAGGGCTTGACATCAAACTAAAGAAGCTTCTGGTGGATTACAATATAGAAACTGTAGGAATGGAAGGCTAATGTGCTTACATGTATAAACAAACATAGAAGGTGAGAGGGGGAAGTGTAGGTAAGGTTAAATGGAAGAGGAAAAACAAATTGACACCCAAGTGCTCTAGAGGTTAAACTATAGTAAGTGAAGGTGCAGACTAATGGAGGATTTGGAACCTAGAAATATTGAGAGGACTTGTAGTGAGTAGGAAGGGCATGGGGAAGGATCCCTTGAATTATAGTAGCATGAATAGAGAGAGGAAGAAACAAGATACTAGACTCAATAGTTGGGTGTAGGATGTAATGGGTTCCTACAAGATGTGACACTCATGAATGTGCCAAAAGCACCTACCCCCTTTAAACCTAAATCACAAGCTCATACATTAGATTCTCCACTAGAAGAAAGAAGAATGGTAACTAAACCTGTTATCGACATAAACTTTGATAGAGTCCAAAATTTGGATGAAGAATTTTTAATTGAGAAAGTAATTCCTTACATGGAATTGAGTAATGGTATGATTAATCTAGCAAGAACCAACCCATGGGCCTCAAATATAGGTGCAAGAATTCTCATGTAGAGAATATCAACTACACCAACTGGGCAATATCCCATAGGGAGTGGCATGGTGCCACTAGTGAATCATATTGTGCCCATAAGTTTAACAACATAGCCTACTCCATTAATGTCAATGATGAACCCTACAAGTGGAAGTATAGGAGGGATACCTCCAACACAGATGTAAGGGGGGTAAACTCCTCAAATCCAAGCACCATAACCTCAATAGATCTACTATGAGATGGTGATGAACTTGATTGAGTATCATGGAGTTGAAAATGCCATGGAACATGTGCTAAAGTGTGAGTTATAATGGTATGCTTGAGGCATCACTCAGCCCAAGTGCAAGGCCACCCAGTTTGTGACCACTTTATTAGATTGCACTCATACTTGGTATCAAAAGTTTGACGTGAACCAAGATATGGTTGACTACACTATGCTAAAGAAAGCCTTCTTGAATAAGTTTGATATCGCTAAGTTTGAGTAACATAACATCACAACGCTTAAGGAGATCAACCAAGGATTATCTAATAACATGCACTTATATGATGCATGGTTTAAAACTCTCCTTTCAAAGCTTTTATATGACATTCACCCCTCTCAGCACACATACTAGTTTATTGGAGGCCTAATAATACATTTTAGAGGAGAAATATCTATGAAGACCTTCACAAACCCCCATGAAGTGATTGAATCCATGTTATAGGTTGAGGCAGTAGGCAACACTAATACAGGGATCAACCCATTCATGGAGGAATAGATTACATCAATGGCCTCCTAGTTATATAAACTGACTGTTGGTTCTATGCATGGCACTCATAATGCATATATTGTGAGATGGAGGGGCACAATAAGAACAACTACCTATGAAGAAATATCCACACCCTCCTTTTCAACTATGAGGTTTGTCATGGGCTGTATGAATCTAGAAACTATCCTCTATTATAGTGTGTTAGCCAAGTAAACACTACCATTTAATACAAAATGTGTGATGCCTATACACACTCAATCATAGACTTTAGAGTCATCGATGAGATGTGCCAAAATATGGAAAGAGGTACAAGGTAGGTAATGACATCAAGTGACAGTCAATCAGATCAAGGTAATTAAGGTTATAGCTAGAATAATATGGGTTATAGCAACCAGTGAGGCACATATGGATGAGGAGGAGGACATGGTGGAGGAAGATTCCCATTATGATCATACTACAAGTGTGGGTCGACTAAATATTATTAGTGTCACTACCCCATACACCTAATGTGTGGGTACTATTGAGGACCACATCGAGTCAAATAATGCTTATACTTGTACAAGAAGATAACTCAAGGTTGGCCTGGTGTAGATAAAGGTGCAACAATGGTAAGGCATGAGTCCAAAGAGGAAATGTGGGTTCCTAAGCCACAATAGACTTGAAAAGAGCCACATAAGGTATAGGCCATGACTTGAAGTGGTTTTACCATCCAACCACCCACTACACTGAACCAAGATCTATGCTTAGAGTATAAAAAATCTAGCCACATTGAGTGTATAATGTAGATAGAACCAAAAGCTACACTATACCCTAACCCTACATGGTAGAAAGACATTCTATAGTAAGACATGAGTGTGATACAAAATTTACAAGGTGACATATAGTTCGCTAGAGATTTAGAAGTGCAAGCTACTACTTTACATAGGAAGCAAGATCACCAAGAGGTTAAAGTACATGAATTGATCAAGATCCTATACCTCTTGAAAACTTAAGACATGTTTCCCCTAGTAAAATATTTGTTAATAAAGCATGTAAAGAAGAAACCAGAAGTAGAGGTTATGCCTCAAATCATTGAGGTTGTTTTGTTGTATAAAGAGTGCGTATGCAAAGTAAGAGATACTTAGAATGTTGAATATGACTAGGAGTTATTAATAGATACCACCATCAATGGGTGGTTGGTTTGTGAAGTCCTAGTTGATAGGGGTGTTGAGGTTAATATTCTAATGCAAAACACCTAGAAAAAAATGGGGTGACCTTCCTTAAGGCCTTCACCTCACATGCTATTTATGGCTAATAAAACCCAAGCATAACCTATCGAGATCTTGAAGGGCACCATTGTAGAAATCATGGGCATCGAGTTCTATATCAAATTCAAGGTCATTGAGTTGGTAGAATAGGATAACTATCTCACACTCTTGGTAAGGCCATGGTGTTATGTGAATAATTTAGATATGCACTTTAAGAACTATTATATGACTTTTGAGAATGGAAAGGAAAGGGTGGTGATCCCTCTTTCAAGTGACGAGGGGCCCCATACATAAAAATTATTGATCTCAAGGATAAGATCAACCACATCTATAATATCATGATGTAGGATGATGAAAAAACTCAATCCTAATGACCAAGTCATGATTGAATGGGAGGATAGATAATCAACCTTTGATAACACTGATGTAGCTTGCAAGTGATGAGTCAAAGAGGCCTATGAGGTCACCAGTTGAAGGTGCCAACTAGTGCGTGTAGCTGGGCCAAGACTAGCTAGGATAGGGCTGGTTAGGATTGAGAAACTCAAGAAGAAATGAGTCTCCTACACTCAAAATATGGAAAAAAAGGTTTTCCATCTTACTAAAGGCAAACTTGTAGCACTTACAAAATATGAAGAGAACTAGCCCATAGAAAAGTATGTCTAGGACATTATGACCTATGTCCCAAAGGACATAGATTAGATGGGTACACTAGTGCATATATTAAAGAGAACTTTACTCATTGGTGGATAGTGCAGAGACCCAACTTGCCAACTTGGTAGGATGTGAAGGATACAATGTGTACCAGGTTAGACAAGAGTAATGAGGATATGGACATACCCACTTATGCTAGTGATTCTAACCTAATCACATATATGTGTCTATGAGAAGAAACTTGGACTGTATACAATGAGAATGCGCTAAGAGGTCTATGGGTGCACACCTTTTGTAAGACCTTAAAAACTTGGGTGTGAGCATGGTAAATTGTGAATGAGATGTGTTGTGAGATAAGAAATTGGGAGATGCTTAACAAGAGGTTTTTACACACCTTATCCTTTTCTTCATAAGATTTAGAGCTACTAGAGCCATTACAAGTCATCCATAGGGCAATGTTTAAGGATACTGCTATCTTGGAAGAGTTCCTAAGGGAGATGTTTAAGTAAAAGAGCCTAGTGCTCCCAACCTTTGTTGAAGAGATAGTGCTTAATAGTGACTCCAGTGAAGAAGAAGATGAGACCTAGAAAGAGTGCAATTGAAAGGCCCTAATAGGTAGACAAAATCTTATGTGCCTTGTGGATGAAAACACCCCAAATGATGAAGATCCAATGCATCTTTGAATTGAAACAATAGAGAGGATAAGGCAAGTTGAAGACTTTCATCAAGAGAGAAATGAACCCTACCATGTGCCACTCATGACCACATGAGTGGACATCAACACAAAAGGTGAGAATAAAAGTTGGCATGAATTATAAACCTCTTACAAGAATTTAAGGACCTATTCCCATGTAGCTATAAAGACATGAAGGGAATACACCCTTCACTTGGGAAAATGAGCATCAAGCTAGTGGATAACATGAGGTCAGTCAATAAGCACCCATATCAAATAAATCCCAATCTCTACACCAAGGTAAATATGGAGATCAATAGAATGTTGGTTGGTAGCATCATCTAACCAATATAATAATTTGAATTGGTGAGCCCGATGGTCATCAACATCAAGAAAGATGGGAGCATATGGATTTGCATTAAATATAGGATATTTAATTCCACTTACATCAATGATCCATTCCCAACCCTATTCACTGATGAGGTCCTAGATGGAGTCACAGGTTGTAAAATCTACACTTTCATTAATGGGTTTTTGGGCTACCATTAGGTTCAGATCAAGGAGGAGGATATGCCTAAACCAACCTTTACAATTGAATGGGGTTATTTCACCTATAACATGATTCCCTTTGGACTCAAGAATGATCTAACCATGTTCTCTAGGGTAGTGATCACTGCTTTTAAAGACTTTATTCATAAGTTCTTCCAAGTGTATCTTTATGATTGGACTATGTATGGTCTTGTAAAAGACTAATACCATAATTTGTGTCTCATGTTTGAAAGGTGAAGGAAGATGTAAATCTCTTTGAATATGAATAAGTGCATATTTGAAACTCTATTTGGGATATTTCTTGGGCACATCATTTGCAAGGATGGTTTACTTGTTGATCTAGTGAAGATTGCCATAATAATCCAACTCCAGACTCCCTCAATGTATAAATATGTTCATACCTTTTTAAGCCATTATAGATATTATAGGAAGTTCATTTAGAGCTATGAAAAGATCACAATTCCTTTAAAGGAGATCTTGCACAAGGATGGCCCATTCTACTAGGGCAAAGTGCAAGAAGAGGCCTTTGAAACACTGAAGCTAAAATTGGCTAGTGTGCCAATTATATAATTTCTTGACTAGATGACTCTTTTCCACATCCACATTGATGCTTCAAGATTTTCCATTAGTGCCATATTGGTGAAACCAGGTGAAGGCAAGATGGACCACCCCATCTCCTTTGTAAGTAGAAAATTGACATAGGTAGAGCAAAATTATACCACCACCAAATGCAAGGCACTGGTAATGGTCTATGCCTTACAAAAATTTAAGAAATACCTACTAGTAACCCCATTCATCTTCTTTATAGATCATGAAGTGCTCAATTACCTCATAAATAAACCTATTTTACATGATTACATATGTAGATGGATTGTTATCTTCAAAGAGTTCTAGTTATCTATAGTCATGAAACCTAAGAAGCAAAACTTAGGGCTAGACCATTTGTCCTGCATCAACTCTAGTGATGCAGCAATGCAAATTGAGTATGACATCCTAGACACACAACTGTACAGAGTTAAGTGCATTCCTAAAGATATATCTAATATTGTCACTTTATTAACATTTGGGTTTGTGTCCCAAACCTTATCCACTAAGGAAATGAAATAACTCATGGTCCACACTAACCCCTTCCAACCCATCAAGGGGGAGATATAAAAATTGAGTCGAGATGAATTTATACATTAATGTGTGTTAGAACACAAACATGACCCCATCATACAAGAAGTACATGAGGGGATCATAGGAGGCCATTATGTTGGTGATGTAATAGTGTATAAGATATTTCAATCAGGCTTATGGTGGCTAAGATTGTTCCAAGATGCTAAGGAGTACACTAAGGCATGTGATGTATGCTAGTGCATAGGACAACCCAACCATCAAGATGAGATGCCTCTCATTCCCATTATCACCTAGGTGCCATCAGAAAAATGGGCCATTGACTTTGTGGGGTTGATCACTCCTATAATATGGCATAGTGGTGCCAGATACATTTTAGTGGCTACTAACTATTTCATCGAGTGTGATGAAGGTGCATCGACTAAAGACTACACAACCATGATAGCCATGCATTTCATATGGGAGAACATCATCAATAGGTATGGGTATCCATTGAGTTTAACTAGTGATAGAAGTACTCATTTCATTAATGATTGGTGTGTATCCTTCTGATGAAATACATGGTGGCACACTATAAGACCACCCCATATCATCCCCAAGCCAACAACATAGATAAAACATTTAAAAAAATCATGGGAACATGCCTCATGAAGATATGTGACATTAGTCATATGGATTGGGATGATCATGTTTCAACGGTACTTTAGCTATACCACACAACCTACAAGCACCTGAACAAGGCTACACCATTTAAATTGGTGTTTGGTGTTGAAGTAGTTTTGCCCATGGAATTCATGGTACCCTCCTTATGCATTATATGGATTGGTCATTTAGACAACCAAGAATATTTATACATAAGGTTAGAAGACTTGGAGCATTTGGATGAGAAGCACACCCCATCCCAATAGAGTAAGTAGATTGAGAAGGTGCACTAGAAGCATTCACATGATAAGCATATCAAGAATGAGGAGCTAATTAAAGGAGAATTGGTGATACTTTATGATTCTAAGTACTTCAAGCACCTAGGTAAGTTGCAAATTTGGTGGATGGGTCCCTACATCATCCACTACATCTTGGAAATAGGTGCATGCAAGCTATGCATGTTATCTAATGAATTACTCCCTGGGAATTTTAATGGTAAACAATTGATGCCTTATAGGTGGTAAAATGGTGCTTACACCATGAAAACTCTAAATTCTTGGTTAAAAGTTGGTTTGAGTTGAGTTAACCAAAATAGAGTTTAACACAAGCTAAACCACTCTTTTCTTGTTGTTATCCCTTATACAATGTATAAATATTGTAAGTGACACTTGGTGGATAAAATAAATTTTTATATCAACACTTTATGCATAATTCCAATTAGGTGAGTCAAACACTTGCACCCATAAGTACATGAGGCCAAACATCTAAGTAGTAGGCATGTGAAGCTTATCGAGTGTAAGCAAAAGTAGCTAAAAAGACATGCATAATATGGAAAGTGTAGGCACCTTAAAGGCTTGAGAATGAACTAATCTAGTGATACCATTTCACTAAGGTTGAAAGAAGGTGCATCAATTGATCCAATGTCAGATAAACCCAAAGACAAGAAGTGAAGATGCATATTCTAAAAGTGCACAAGAAAATTAGGAGAGAAACAAAGTGTTGGAGGACCAACGTAAGGGATTTGTATGGGGTAGGGCATGCCAAGGCAAGATGATGTGTAGGAAATTAACCAAGTAATAAAAACAAGATTGAAATAGGAGTACAGCTAGAGAAGAAGTAAAATCAAGGATGTTGAGTCATGTGCATGTGAGGTACTCCACCTAGGTTACCATAAGAAAGGTGAAGGTTCCATTGAAGGATACACAAGAAGAAAGAAGTCATTTAAGATAGCTAGCATCTACCTAGGAAGGAATATGAAGTGATCATTTGAAATGCATGTCACTTCATCAAAAATACATTAGGAGCATTCAATGAGGTGACAATGACACAAATATACACATTGAATGCATACAAGATAGGGGATTTTTGAAGATTTCATAGATTTTCATGTTTTCCAAGAAGATCGAGGCACCTATGCTATTAAGCCAACATTAATGATGGTGGTTGATAGAGAAGGGTATAAAATGGCAAACATCAGATTGGCTTAGGTTACCAATATTAAGCTAACTCAAAGACTAGTGTAAAATAAATAAAATACCAAAGAGCTGAAGCAAGAAAGAAACCTGTCACAGTGAGTAATCGAGCATATCTAGGCACCTAAGAGTGAATAGATGCATAGAAAGAGAGAGAGTGTTCATAAAAAAAACTAGTGCAAAAGATTGGAGAGAGAGGTCCATGTAGAGGACCAAGTTGAACCAAGAAGCTATCACCCAGGCCACCATTAATGACTAAGCAAAGCTCAGAGCCAAAGTGAAGATAGAGACCCCATGACTATTAAAGCACTGGTTACCATTTGAGGCTTTGCCAAGTCACACCTCTTGAGGTTTAATACTAGTATATGCAAAATGGTGAAAAAGAGGAAGGCAAAAATCTCCATGCTAGTGTAGCTAGAACCTAAGTGGGTAAAAATTGAGGAAGCATCTTCCACCAAGACTAAGGTGTAGATAGTTGAGGTAGTTAGTGTCACAATGGTGGACACTAAGGTGTGAACAAAGATGTCCTAATAATATATGCAGTGCCTACTAGAAGTATTGGTAGGTTAATCATGGTTCTCTTTCATGCATGTATGCTAATTGAATGAGTATAACCATATGATGTTGGGTCACTTTTAGGACTTGGCACATGACTAGATGGTAGGGTTTAGCATGCCAAGGAAAGGCTAGAAACCTTTAGAAATGAATTGGAAAACAAAAACATGCTTGATCTAGAGGCCACATCCATTGAAGTTGATGGTTCCATTGAAGAGATTAGGGGCGCCATCAAAGGCTTCAAAAATTTTAAGGAAGACTTAAGGTAGAGTGCACTTGAATTATAAGTACATAGGGCAGTAAAAGACTAGTCTAAGGTAAACTAACAATTTTATATGGGGTAATGTTGGGCCCCATTTTTGGAGAAAGGACATGAATCATGCCACCTATAACAATCTCAACACAAGGTAACCCTTAGAGTGGTTATTTCCATTTTTTTACATTTTGGCACCAGCTAGAGAAGTCCCCATGGATCTCACTCTAAGTGGTAGGTAGTTACATAGTGTTGAACTTCATAAAAACATCCCTACCAAGACTTGGACATGGTGACTTGAGAAGCATGGATGTTGGAGAGTAGAGCAAGTGAGATAGTGACTCCTCAATGACAGATCAATGTAAGACATGTGCTTATCTAACCTGGACCGCATAGTGAAGCTGATGGACTCATGATAGCTTAATACTCAACATGTGCCCATCTAACTTGGAAAGAGATGCCCCTTTACCTATATAATAAGGCCTACATTTGAAGATCAAGAGAGGTGATTAAGTATAGTGAAGCTCTAGTGAAATAAGGAGCCAACCAATAGTCTTTCTATCCTGCATATTAGTCTAAGTAGTGTGAATGTATATCCTAATCTCACTTATGAGCCATTGGGCATGAGTAAAGTTAGGAAAAGCATATGCCCTATTATTTGTATTGAACTCTATTGATGAACTATTAGTTAATAATGAATACTATATAAGGAATGGAGTATTAATCTTTGTTTAATAGTCTACATGAAGTTATGCTTATAAGTTAGTCTCATTTAAGCTTTATGTTAGTTCTTATATAATATAATGAAATATAGAGGTTCAAACCTGGTCACTAATGGTGTCCTCATGCCATTTAATGACCTCAGCCAACCTAAAGATACACTAAGGGTTGAAACCCAAGTGCACTAAGGCTCCATGACCCATGCCTAGAGCACCATCTTGAGGATGGGTTATTAAACCTAGTCTATCCCTTTGACTTGCCTAAATAACTGATAAATCCATTGGCCATTCCTGCATCTTATGCCACTAAGGGCCCTACCTAACCAATCATGGATTTGTAGCTATGGACTCGAGTCACTAGAGGTATCACACATAGTGTTTCTAATCTGTATTTTTTATCATTTTCTAATAATAAAAATTATTGTATCAACACCATTATATAATAACTCATTTAAAGGTTTAATAGAATCTTCAATTACATATTAAAATCCTTAAAAATAGCCAAGTACTAAAAGGCCACCTGAACCCATCTAGTTGATGACTAAGTCCCCTTGAACCCCAAGTTGTGTCTTATTACAACTAGCCCAACATAGGCTTAATCCTTCAATATTATGCTTTGGGTGAGCGCACAAGGCTTGTGCCTTGTGTGAAATTGATGCCAACACTATGACATTGTTAAATTTTGTGCTCTAGACCTTACTACCCTCATGCCTAGCCCCACCAAGTCTATAACCAACTTGGATTAATAGCTAAGCACATGACTAAGTGCAAATGCCAGCCTAGAGAACTTTTATAAAAAAAGAACAATCCCATGATGTGGGTAACCTGTGATGGGGATAAACCTTATAAAAGGCCAAATTCCTTTTGATGATCACCTAAACTAATGCTATCACATGAAAAATGGGTTAGAAAGGGGATAAGGGCTCCTAAGAAGGCTAAAAGGTGATGCACCAAATAAAAATGGGAAACTCCCATAAGCTTGAACCCACACTAGATCTGTAGAAGATAATGCTAGCTCACACAACCTAAAAATCTAATTGATTGCATAAGTGTTTCATAAAAGACGTTCAAGAAGTAATGAATGAAAATAAAGAAGAGATCTAAGACTCAATAAGAGCTCACATTAATGGTATAAAGAACACTAATCCAGACCTGTAAACAACTTAAAAACACCCTAAAGGAGGTCATAAAGGAGGATAATGGATAAGGAAGATTCTCCTTCACATAATGGCATCATGCACGACTCACCAAACATAGATCCAAGGAAAGAGATAGGTAAAGAAAGTCTTATTGCATCAAGAGGTAGTTATTACAAATGCTTGATAGGGTTTAGCCTAATCAAGAGGAAAATATCTTGTAATATCTCAAAAAATCCCCTGATCTTCCAAACCAAAGAGTCCTTGTGGGAATATAAGAGAGAGAGAGATTATAAATGGAAAGAATGGGTGATATAGAGAAAGGGAGAAGAGAGGAGAGGGAACATGTTAATCAAGAATAATCAATGAGCTTCCACCTTTCAATGAATGCTCCACCATATTTATAGTCCAATCAGGATTAGTCCATCATCAATAAGTTAAATTGAATTTGCTCTAATTAGTACTTGAGTTCTTCTAATTGGTTGAGAAACTTGCACCATAAGACAGGGGTTTGTTCTATAGGTAATGGGTCATGATCCTTTCAAGGAAGAAAGATTCTTAAGACCTGAATAAAATTAAATGCTTCACTGTGCTCTCTAACCCCCAAGTCCCTTTGTATCTATCCTCCACACCACCTTCCACTTGATTTCACATAAGGACAAAGTCCTCATACCTTAAACTTGATAGAGTTATGCCATGTCTACTTTTAGTAGTTGTTTATACTTGCTTTGTCAAAGATATAGTCATGTTGATAGATGAGACATTTTTCCCTAACCATATATCTGGACATAGGTCTACTATAGATGAAAACCAATATCCTTTATTGTTTTCCTATAGTCTTTATATCCATGAAGCTCTACAAGTGATCTGGTCTCATTTTGATAATAAGTTTTCAACCTTTGATCTAAATTATGTCTAAAAGACCTACTTTATCTCCATAGATCTCTAATGGTGATGTTTGGTCTTGGTATACCCATTATGGTTCAACCTAGATCTTATTCTAGCTCAGTTCCTTTGTATTTACTTTTCCCATGTCAATTTTTTTTTTCATAAACCTTCATTAAAAATATCCTGGGCTCACATTTGCTCATTGGCTATTGATATTGACTCAAGATTATTGACTTCTTGACCCTGCCACTTACCGTTGATCTTGAATGCATGATTAAATGTGCTTTGTTAGATATTTGGGACTGATTGACACTATCCTCATCTTTGATCCATTGGATATTTAGTAAGATTGAACATGAGCTATTGATCTACCTTCATTTGAACTCAAATGACTATTTCATGAGGCCCAAATTTGATGTTTGCATGCCCATCTTTGATGTTCACATGATTGTCATTGACATCTGTGTGCCCGTCACATTTTGAACCCCAATGGTTATTTTTTATGGCTTAATTTTGACATCCACACTCCCATCTTTGATGTTCATGTGAACATATTTGATGTTTACATAAACGTCTAAGGATTTTTAAATCTAAATGGTTATTTTCCATGGCTTTACTTTGATGTCCATGTGAATGTTACATTCTATAAGCTAAACTTTGAATATTTATATCTTGAGATAGATAACTCATTGAGACATGAAATTTATAGCGAATGATCAAGGAATGAAGGGAATCATGTCCATGCATTTCATTTGTCCTGAGAGGATTTTTAAGTGTTTATATCTTGAGATAGAGAACTCATCGAGACATGAAATTTATAGAGAATGATCAAGGCATGAAGGGAATCATGTCCATGTATTTCATTTGGCCTGAGAGGATTTGTAAGTGAACTTATAAAATGCATAAATGAGCTGACCAGTCCATTTCTACATGACATCCTAATGATGGTCTGGTTCATTTTGACTCATGTTATGAGATTTTACTTGATCCTTGAAAGCTCCAATGATTTAATAAGGCTCATGTTAACTCATTACATAATCCTAATTATATTTATCACCATGAGAACCTACTTAGATCCTTTATCTGCATTTCTAGACCTGCTCCTCAAAGATCAATAATTTACAATTTAAGCTTGTTTAATGTGTTTCAAAAGCTTTACAAGCACTATGTGATATTTGGACCACTCATTCTATCCATAACTCTATTCACTATGAAAATAATTCAAAAGCTTTATTATAGGATAAATTTATCCAACATATTTGGCAACTCATAGGGGTTGCATGCATGTTATGCAATAGAACCCAGACCAACTACCTTGTTTGATCCATTGGGCATGGAGTCTCCTCTCTATTTCTACATATTCATCTGAAGCTAAAAGTGGTTGCCAACATCTAGATAAATCCTTTTGAAGCAACAAGGATAACAAGAATAAAATAAATAAAGGCAAGTACATGGAGGAACTTGTAGGAAAGGAAGAACAACTAATCTACTAAATAAACATGCATACAGGGACTTAGACAAAATCATAAAAACTACTCTAGTATATACATGACTATAATTTACAAGTATATTCCTCATGGATCAAATGGAAAATATTTAACATCACTTACTTGTGATGGATTAGGATGGAAAACACCTTGCTTTTGAGAGTTCATGATCTGTGAGCTAAGATGCCTGATTACTAACTCTTTTGTCATGCTTTCAAGAGGATGAAATGGGACAAACATGTCTCCAATGTAGACATACTAGTCCATTTATTCAAGGCTTGATCCAAATTGGAATATAGGGGTTCCTTCAACTTCTTCACTTTATGTCTCAATTTTGTGCTTTGAATTAAGCAAAACATGTGATGGATCCTTTAAACTGGTGCTTGGTTCACTATCTAAGCTTAGGCAAAAAATATCTAAGTCATCCCAAAAGGCAAATTCCTCTTGGTTATCTAAGATAATGCCAAATTTAACACCATATTTGCTTTGCTTGCTCTGAAAAGAGCCATATGATAGCTCATCAACCCATCCATGGTTTAGAATGTCATATTCCCATGGCTCTTAATCTAACCATTCTTCTTCATTATTTAAGACATCAGTACTAACTTTAATGGACAATTCATCTTGAGACTGGTCAGACTCTTCAACCTGATTGACAAGTTCTTTTTCATGCTCTAAAGGAGACATGGGCTATTTTATAACCTCTACCTAGTCCATGAAGTCATGGTATAACTATTTCCATACTTCATTTTGATCTTACTTTTTATTTATTTCCTCCTCTTGCTTGTTCATGACCTCTCCAACATGGTCAACTAACTAATTTACTATATCAATCTCTGCATCTTGCTCATTTTCATCTTTAACCACACCAAATAGAAGCCCTTAAGACCAATCAAATTCCCCTTTGCCCTTAGGTAGATCCTAAATACACACCCCTACCTCTTCCCATTTTAGATTAAGTGGATTGTCTATCATGATCTTTTCATCATAGACACTTGTGTTATCTTCTTCAGGCTCAACTTTGACTACAAGCTCCTCTTCTATTCTTTATAAAATAGGTTCTTCCTCCATGAGGGATATGGTGGGAGGGTGAAAATGTTCACCTTGATTGTAGCTTAGGAGAGTATCCTTCCAACTAAGTACCTTGAAATATCTTTTAGGTAGTTCTTGGGGGAAGGGTCTTGAAACTTTGGTAGTGCAAGATCATTGTGTTGGGCTAACACCTCTTTTTCTTTGACTAGTTCCTAGACCACTTTAGCTAGCACTTCCTTTTTCTTCTTTCTGCCCTCCTTGATTAATTTATATGAGGGGAAGGCATAAGGCTTGGCCACCTTATCCTTTTCGTAAATGGGTGTGGGAGAGGGTGGTTTCATAAAAGGGGGTATGACATAGTTAGGGTCATTGTCAGAGGAGAGGATGAGAGGATCCAAGATGGGATGACTTCATGGTCCTCAGCTGATAAGGGTGAAATTTGATAAGATTAGCTAGGGGGTTGCATTTGAGCATGAATAAGAGTAGGAGAGGGAAATTAGGGTCTAGGGTTAGCTTCCCTCATTCTCAAGAACAACTAATAGTCATTTTATTTTTTGGCTTGGTCTTGCCTAACCAGACATTCTTCCTAAAACCTCAACTCCTGCTCCTAAACATAAGATTGCTATTCAATATTCTACTATTGCCTATAATACTCTTCCCCCTTGTCAATATCTCTAAATTTTTTCTCAAAATAAATCCATATCTCCTTAAGGGTCTTTTTTGGTTGACTAGAGAGAGGCAAATTTTGACAAGGCTGATACATTGAATGTTGAGGGCCACTTGAGGTGAATCTATGAACATTGCTAACTTGATATGATGGATAAATAATGAAAGAACATGCATTTTGATCAAATGGGTGGTGATACATACTAAATGATGGTGATTAGACACTTGGGCTACTTATAATAGCTGATGTCCATACTGGAGTCACTATTGAGGTTTGCAAATGTGCCTCCAAAGGCTGATTGCATTGAAAGGCAACACTAGGAACCTTTCAATGAGATGTAAAACATAGTAGGTCCCACAAAACATGCCAAAAACTGCTATAGCATCAATTTTCACATTTGGATAAGGTTCTTTAGGCATTTTCTAATTGAGCTATAGTATGGGAACAAACCCAGGCTATAGGTAACCTATGATGAGGTTGAACCTATGGAGAAAGCTGACTTCCTCTTGATGATCACCTAAATTAATGATAGCATAGGGAAAAGGGGATATAAATGGGATAAGGGCTCCTAAGAAGGATAAAAGGTGATATACCAAATAAAATTGGGAAAATCCCATAATCTTGAACCCACACTAGATCTCTAGAAGATAATGCTAGCTCATACAACCTCAAAATCTAGCTCATTGCATAAGTGTTTCATAAAAGAGGTTTAAGAAATAATGAATAAAATTAAAGAGGAGTTCTAAGACTCAACGAGATCTCACATTAATGGTATAAATAACACTAATCTAGACCTGTAAACAACTTTGAAACACCCTAAAGGAGGTTAGAAAGGAGGACAACGGATGAGGAAGATTCTCCTTCACACAATGCCATCATGCACAAATCACCAAACATAGATCCAAGGAAATAGATAGGTAAAGAAAGTCTTATGACATCAAGAGGTAGTTCTTAAAAATTCTTGACAAGGTTTATCCTAATCAAGAGGATAATATCTTGTAATATCTCAAATACTCCCCTGCTCTTCCAAACCAAAGAGTCCTTGTGGGAATCCAAGAGAGAGAGAGAGAGAGCTTACAAATGGAAATAATGGGTGATATAGAAAAAGGGATAAGAGAGGATATGAAGCATGTTAATTGAGAACAATCAATGATCTACCACATTTTAATGAATTCTCCACCATTTTTTTGGTCCAATCACACTTAGTTCATCATCAACAAGTTAAACTAAATTTTCTCTAAGTAGTCCTTGAGTTATTCTCATTGGTTGAGAAACCTACAATAGAAAACAAGGGTTTATTATATACATGATGGGTCATGATTCTTTCAATAAATAAATATTCTTAAGCCCTAAACATAATTAAATGCTCCAATGTGCTCTCCAATCCCCAAGTCCTATTGTATGTATCCTCCATGCCTCCTTTCACTTTCACATAAGGACAAAGTCCCCATACCCTAAACCTGATAGATTCATGCCATGTCTAATTTTAATAGGAGTTTGTACCTGATTTATCAAGGATATAGCCATGTTGATAGATGAGACATTTTTCCATAACCATATATCTAGACATAGGTCTACTATAGATGAAAAATAATCTCCTTTATTATTTTTCCTATAGTCTTTATATTGATGAATCTCTATAAGTGATTTGGTCTCATTTGATAATAAGTTATCAACCTTTGATCTGAATTAGGTATGCAAGACCTACTTTATCTCTATAGAGTTTTGATGATGATGTTAGGTCTTGGTGTACCCATTATGGTTTAACCTAGATCCTATTTAAGTTTGATTCCTTTGTATTTAATTTGCCTAGGTAAAAAATTACTTTATTGTCCTTCATTGAAAATCTCCTAGGCTCGCCTTTTCTTATTGGCTATCGATATTGACTCAAGCCTATTGAATTCTTGACTTTGTTACTCACCATTGATATTTAATGTATTATTAAACATGCTCCATTAGATATTTAGGATACACTAACACTGTCCTCATCTTTGCTCTATTGGATCTTTGGTATGATTGAATGCGAGCCATTGATCTACCTCCATTTAATCTCAAATGGTTATTTCACAAGTCCCAAATTTTACATCTACATGCCCATATTTTATTTCCATAGGTCTATCATTGACATTTGTACAACCCTCATATTTTGAACCCCAATGATTATTTACTATGTATTAATTTTAACATCCATGCGCCCATATTTTGATGTCTGCATAAATGTCTAAGGATTTTTGAATCCAAATAGTTATTTTCCATGGATTTACTTTGATGTTTTTGTAAATGTTTTGTTCTACAAGCTAAAATTTAAAGACTTACATATCGAGATACAAAACTCATCAAGATATGAAATTTACAGAGAAGGATCAAGGCATGAAGGGCATCATATCCATGCATTTATTTTGGCATGAGAGGCTTTCTAAGTGAACTTATAAAATGCATAAACGAGATGACCAATCCATTTTTACATGACATCATAATGATGATTTGGTTCATTTAGACTTGTGATATGAGCTTTTGATTTATCCTTGAAAGATCCAATGATTTTTTGAGGTTCATGTGAACTCATTTCATGATCTTAACTATATTAATCAACATGAGAATCTCTTCAATCCTCTATCTACATTTCTGGACTTACTCCTCAGAGATCCGCAATTTACACTTGATTAAAGGGTTTCAAAATCTTTACAATCACTATGTGATATTTGGACCACTCATTCCATCCATAAATCTATTCACTATGAAAACCATGCAAAAGCTTTATATGTGTGCCAAATTTGGCTAATAAGTCCATCTTGCCACTTGAGCTCAATATGATCCATCATAACTTGGTTTGGATTCCATACTAATGTTTTATCCTTCTTATACATTTTAGGAGATTCATATATCTTATTAAATGATGTGGGCCTTCTAACTCTATTATAAGAGAATCTTTCAATGTGTCCTATATTGTGATATATGTGGCAAACAACATTCCTATAATTACCTTGGTTCCATGATTACTTATCCTTTATTTCATTAGGATGTCTAATTGGTCTTTTCATGTTGGTACTCTTGAATTGTTCTAAATTATCACACTCTCTCTCAAACTTTCTCATTTTTTCTATGAACTAGTCATGCTCAACCTTCAAGGAATATATCTCTATCTTCAATTGGTCATAATCTTCTTCCTTTTACTTAAACCTTGTGTTGACCCCTTCTAATTGAAAATTAATATCATTGATAATCTTCTTTTGATGTTTTAAATCATCAAGGGCACATATGAACTCAACTTCAAGGTCTACTTCAACTTATTGTTATTCACTATCATAGTAGACTTCTTCATCA
Source organism: Torreya grandis (assembly GCA_037957365.1). NCBI lineage: Eukaryota > Viridiplantae > Streptophyta > Pinopsida > Cupressales > Taxaceae > Torreya > Torreya grandis. The sequence goes on along the minus strand of JARHVA010000256.1, from coordinate 2,033,815 downwards.
TACATGTTGTCTTCTTCCTATTGATCACAAGGCATTCTATGCTTCTTAGGATCACCTTCAAATTATTAGACTTGCCTCAAAGGACCAGTATATAATACTAATTATTGGAATCAATGAATAAGAGGGGGGGTGAATTAGTCATTGAATTTTTTTTACATCTTTACTTTATCATTCATGAACTATCAAAATAATACATTGAACTAGCAACACATTAAGATCCATGAGCATGAGACAAGAGCATAACACATAAAACACTTATTTGAATGGGAAAAACTCAAGGGGAATGAAAGAAAATGATGATTAAAATGGACTATAGTAATCTAAGGCAAACATTAAGATTTAGTGAAGCACCAACTTCACTTAGAACACCAACCCTAGCTAGCCAAACACCCACTTGACTAGGCTTTATCAAGCACCTACTTGCAAGGAGGTACCAACCACCTAGATGACTCAGTACCAACTCAACAACCTAATTTACTTCATCACCTTTAGGACATATTCTTTCTCAAATAACTGATGATGACCACCTCTTCATCTCTTCACACTCTTATCCCTCTCAAACTACCTTCCAGGCTCCTTCGCTCAACTAGGTCTCTTTAAGACAGATTATGTTATTTAACCTTGATAATAATCTATAGTACCCATGTTAGATATTCATGATAGTTTATATAAACCTTGATTATGGTCTAAAATATCTCATTTATCTCTTCAAAGTGTTATATATTCCACTTACACTCACACATTCACTAACTAGCCAATGAGGCATATTAGGCCTTGTTCTTATATTAGTATCTTGCTCATACACCTCTTAGTCAACCATACACACTTTTAAGATTACATTTTCAATAAAATAGTAATTATAACATGCCAAACACATGAATCAAACATTAAAATAGGTTTTTTATAGCATATAGGACTAAAACCCCTTTTAGGCCTTAAAGAGACCTGATTCAATTAGGCCTTCATTAACACACATTACCCTTTGAATTCCTTGGAACACTCTAAAAATTATCACACAATAGGAAAATATCATATGTCACTCAAATATACCCTTAATAAACTCATCTTAGGTCCATGACACATTTTAGCTACAATCAACACTTGAAGCATGCCATTAATACTCTTCACAATTAGGCTTGTGCATACCCAAAATGTCTATCTTTGAATAACTAAAGCATAAACACAATTTTTCCAAAAAATCATGGAAACAAATAAAATATACAGAAGATGCATGACCTCAATTTAATCAACACATTCTTTATACTTCACAACTCAGGACAAACATGCTCAAACCCTTCTTTATAAGTAGCCCACTTAGAATTGCTAGCTAACCTCAAAACACAGTCATAAAAAATTGAACTTACGATACCTAAAATATAATAAAAATGAATTAAAATTAATGAAAAATATCCTACAACATCCTCATAATAAAATCAAATAAAAATATCATAAGCTCTAATGGCAATATTGGTTTTAAAGACCAATCTCATGACCTCGCTATACACAAACCTCACTGAGCTAGACAAATCAACTTGAGAACAACTATTTTATAGATACAATGATCTCAAAATATTATATCCAAAATCAAAATGTATTTTATGTATTTAAAAAATTCTCCATGCTCTTGGATTCATACCTAATCCATGATAACACATCCCTAATCACCTTCTCATTTATGCTTGTGTTTCTTGTTGTTTGCATCATTAGGTCTATTAGCGACTGGTCAACTTATATGACTAGTTCAGCACACCTAAATGATAAAACATGATAAAAAACCACCATGTAAATAAAATAAAAGTATATAGCTTTGTCTTCCATCCATTATCAATTTTGACTTGGAGAACTCTGACTGATACAACAAATCTCTAAGAAATAAGGCCTTTCTTATAGGGTCCACTCACTCACTTGACAAACCAATCACACCCAGAGGTTCCTGAGAGAGTTGGATACATTATTCAATAGTTTTTATAGTCATTTAAAACCATTATCTTCTATTTTGATATCATGTTAGTGTTAGGGGTTTAGAGAGGGTTAACATTGTTTTTAGTGTTAATGATTGTTCATAAAGTATTACCCCTCATTTACAAAAATAATGCCTAGGGATATTATATAGGACCCTTCCCAATCTCTCATCAATCTCAAGTTCCAAAATATAGGTTACATGTGCCAATGAACACTTTTAAAACCTTCCCAGGTTGAGAACCCTTCATTCTGTGCACTAGAGAGACCTTAAAACCACTTTTCATGCTTTTTCTTACAAACTTTAACCTCAAACTTGGTCAACACACCTGGTAAAATATATCACACCACTTAAAATTCTCACATTCTCATTATTATCTTGAAATATGAATCTCATACCTCATTTGGCCACCATTTGTCTCTTTGCTTACTTAATCCTTGACCTACGAACTACATTAGCCCTTGAAACTAACCTTCAAGCCTCTTTTAATGTACTCTCATCCTCACTTAAATTATCACATAAAATATCACATTTTCAAATAATTTCAAACATCCTTCATATGCCTTGACAATAGATCATGATGCCTCATTAGGCCAAGCAGGGTCTAGAGGTGGTTTAGTTGCATACTAGGTCTGTAGGTCCTACCCCTATAGGCTCACTCAAATACTTTCATGAGTTATATAATACATAATATGCATGATAAAACTACCTAATACAACCTCTTATTCCTCTATGCATCCATATTATCAGGCCACCAATCTCATACCTTCTAACAAGGTCTCTTCATGCAATGACCAGTTTCATAACTAGGCTTCTCAAACTGTTGAAACTTGATAATCGACCTTGAAACACTTATTGATGATATTATACCTTGATAAAATGTATGAAATTATCCTAAAATAATGTCATACCTCTCAATGATGCTATCAAATAAGAACATTCTTCAATGACCTCATGAACACATTTCTTAAGAACCTTTGACATCAATGACAACAACAATGCCAAACTTTAACAACATGAATAATGCTCAACAAGGATGAGTGCTTAATGGGGAAAATAATGTTGGATTATATCAGATTGGATATATAAATCTTCATCATATTCTCTATTTTTGGGTTTATTATCCTCTATTTTTGCCTACTATTGTGTGTTGGGATAAACTAGGGTCAAAACCCCTTAGATCTTTGTAAATCCAAGTAAAGTTATCATTAAATTATTGACACAATCTAATAAAATATTAATTTTTAGAAGTGTCACATACCTTTACGATCTTTAAAGCTTTTCCTTATGAGATAACTACTGGATCGTAGTCTTCTTCCTTGATTGTGAGATTTTCCTTCTCACCCTTCAACTGATCAGCAGAGTTGAAGATACTTTTTAAAGTAATAAGACCCATGGGGAAATTTTTAGTCTTTAAATAAATTATTTTATCCCCATATTTTTCTTGAATCCTTGATTTATTTTTTTTAGAGAATTCAACCTCATCTCATAGAAAGCTAATAATTTAGTAATCACTATAAAAAATGTGCTAGTTGGTTACATTATCAAGGAAATATGGTCTCACTATTATCTTTACATGCTAGCTATTGTCCTTATTAATATCTTAAGGTAAATTATATTTAGAACCCATTGAGGCCATGTGAATAACATTCTTATTTTATGCTCTTGATATAACTTGATTGTTTAAAACAATAAAATCTTCTAGCAGGTTCCAAATCCTATGTTTATAAGATCTCAACAAGTTATTCTTGGTTGTGTTTTTTTATCTTACTTGATGACTGATTAGTTCACTATCACCAAAAACTTTTAGTGACTAAATTCCCCTTTCCTTGGCCAACTAAAGACCTTAAATTAATGCTTCATATTCTACCACATTGTTAGTGTAGTTAAACTAAAGTCTGAAGGAATAGAAATAACTCTCCTTTTGGGGAGAGACCAAAACAATACCTACACCTACACCATTCCTACTCCTTGAGACATCAAATTAAAATTTACACATTCACTTGTGATCTTCAGTTGGTTTCATAATAATTGGGATGATTTCATCATCTTCATGGATTCAACATGTACCCAACCCTATTTCCTTAACATAATCATAAGGATCAAACTGGGGAGTTAATCCCCATTCATCTAGGTGAGTGTCTGGGATTTCTTCCATGAGTGTTGCAACTTCATGGTAAATCTCCCCTTTTTGGTCTTATAATGTGAAATTCATATCCATAGGGATAAGAGTACATGGTTCAATATGGTCTTTAGCAATTGGCTCAGTGCTTGTGGTCACTCTGGTCCCATATCTTTTCTTGAGTAACATATGTGACCAATCAACCAATAGGTACCCTTCCATTTTTATAATGAAGTCTCAGGAAAGGTAGATGGAAAAATAGGGGGTAGGTCAATAACTAAGATGTATTTGGATATGGATAAGTTTTGACATGCATGGATATTAAGGTTTAAACCTTTTATAACCCCAATTGTTTGGACAATAGTTCCATCTAATTAAACCATGCCTTTTATGATAGGTGTGTATTTAACACCTTGTGCATCCACTATTTTCATGGGCATAATAGAGTTGTTAGCCCTTGAGTTTATTGTACAGTTGTGGATGAGTTTTTCCAACTATGAGGGAAAGGTAAAAGGGGGAGGCTTACCATTTTTACTTATTTTTGTGTTCGTTTGAGGTTGACATAAGTTAACTACAAAAGTGGGTCCCTTAACAGAGACTTTCTCTATTAGTTGGAAGTTTTTTAGAGCTTATTGAATAAATTGCCTCTATGTTGGGATAGACAGTGCTTCTCACATGGTAAAATTCAAGTTAATCCTTTTTATTTGTTTAATAATATTGAAAGGAATGCTACCAACCTTTGTTGGCGCCTCTATGGTAGTTGTATCTTCTTTTACAATATTTGGGGTCAACAATTTTGATTTTGGTTGACCCATCAACACATTGGGTGGCTTTTTAATTATGTTTATTTTTGAAACCTTTTGTATAAATCTAGAAGTTGTAGCTTGATCAAACTTGGGGGGTTGATCACATTCTATTTCCCTCTTCTCAGAGTGTGTATTTTCTACCACTTAATTACCACAATTGGCTAATGCTTCCTCTTGGTTTATGCCACAAAAATATTCTTCTTGCCAGTTCAAAATAGTGGTCTCATTTTTAACAGGCACCTATATCTCTTCCTATTGAGTATTAGTTTTCTCTTACTACCTTTGGGGGTTTGATATGCTTTATAACATCAGGGCTTGACTAAAAACACTAGGAGGGCAAGCATTTTGATTATTTGGTTGAGAACAAGGATAACACCACTCATATTCTTGAGCCAAGTTGTTTTAAATAGAAATGATGGCATAAAAAGTACTTGGGGTAGGTAGAGCATATATATTTGGGGGATTTGCTTGCATGATTTGGATTTAGAGTTATGAATTACCTTGGTATGGTTGCTTATTGGGCTGATATGCCTAATTAATAAGTTGATAAGGCCTATAATTTTGGGATTGTTACCTTTTCATGTCTACCAAATCATTACCAAAGATTTTAAGTACTGACTTAACTTCATACAAATCATCTAAAGGGATAGGAGACAAAGTTGGCTGCTTTATTTTTGTGGGAATTGGAGGTACAATGGGTTACATGGGAGGAAACTCTAGGAATAATGGCATTGGACGTTGAAAAGAATTTTTTTTGACTTGAATGATGCAATTTTTAGCTCTTTATTGTTATGTAATAAGTATTAAAGAGTGTGGTAGTACCAATTGATTGGATTAATAACTATGTCACTATTTAAAGCTCTCAAATAGTATAAGAACACATTGTTCGAGGTTAGTTTAACCAACACTAGGATCCTATTCCATGTCTTTTGGAAGAAAAAATTTAAAATCACTCATTAACTCATGAGGATCCTATTTAATAGAGGTTAGTTGTTCAACAAGAGAGAGGTGGTCACTCTTATCCTCAAATTATATGCACAGGGTAGACCCTAGATCATCCCAAACATAGATGAAATTGGGAATCAAATTTCTATACCATTGTAAGGCTTTACCTTTAAATGAAGAGGAAAGAAGTTTGATAGCAACATTTTGTTTGCTATGATATGAACCAAACAAATGTTAGCAACATCTTGAATGTGTTCAATGGGTGTGGTGGAAGTTTCACTAATGATACAAAAGGCTTTTCAGAGTCAATGTGGGTATATCATCCTATTGGGATAATATAAGTGGGCTACCTCCATTGAATGGTACAAAATTCTAATTTATCAAGGCCATAGTGGAAAGTATGAAATAACTATGGGTATTTGTGAGAGATGCAGACAGATTCATAGGATATATTCTAGTATTAGGTAAAATTAATCTTGATTTCTTTTTATATGGAAAAGATAATTCTTGCCTTTAGTAGATGATCTTATCTATATCTTTGGCATACATAAACTTGAATTTATTGAATTATTAAGCCAATGGAGTCACCAAGTGTTCTTAAGATGTGTGAAAAATTTGCATAATGATTGCTAAGAATATCACCAATTTTTTAGTTATGATCTTTGGGTCTCACCAGGTGTGCCAAAAACTATTATCAATTAGATTTTACACCCACTTTGTGTTTTATGTTGTAAGAGTTATAGTACATGGGAAATTTAATGATACAATGGGATTAAATCCAAGCTATGGGCCCTTGGAAAATTGAGGTGAACCTTCAGAGCAGGCCAACTTCCTTTCACTAAGTTTAGTGTAACTGATATATGACTAGTTTACTTAGAACTACAAATTCTTAGTGATCATGCTCCTAACTAGGGTTTTAACTTGTAAAGGAAAAGAGTTTAGAAGGAATTTTAAACTAGAAAATGGTGATACACCAACGGGTTCTAGTGGAAATCAATGCTTGATTTGATTGAACACAATTAAAAAATAATATATTGAAATCTCTTTAAGCACAATCTTACACAAGTATGAGATCAAAGGTAATATTGGGTATTTTATCAAAAAAGGAAAAAAGTTATTAATTTTTTGTCAATAATATTTCAAAAGGATAAGATAAATACCACAAATGATTCTTGTATAACTAAAATACGACTTAGATCATTCACAAATCTAATAAAATATATACATACACTAAGAGAAGTTAAGATAAGGAAGGCAAAACTTCAATCTATTAATATTCTCTAGGTTATAGCATGTAGATCAATTTATCAAAAGTAGAAAAAAATGTCTAACAACAAAAATATCCATGGGCTACATAGGAAACCCATATTTATATAAAAAATCACTCCCTTAAGAGAGAAGAATTCAAAAATACCTACACTAAGTTTTGGATCAAGAAATTAGGGAAATTTCATACAAATTTCATCATTCCTAGCTTGAAAAGGCATCTTTGGTGGAATATAAGGAGGAAAATAACTCTGAAACAATTAGGCACTTTGCCAAGTGTTGAAAATACTATTGGAGTCTTCTAGTTAAACAATCTCTCCTATAGTTCGGTTGAATAAATCTCTCCAAAAGAAATGGGGTGCCAAACTAAACTCTATCACTTGGTTAAAAATTGAATGATTTTTAATATTTGGATATTTTAGAACTAAACTTGCAAAACGTAACTTGTAATTTGTAGTTGAGACTTTTACAAATTTTAAGTCATTCAACTTTTCAAAAAATAAAAGTGTGAAATACAAGTTACACTTTTTCAACTAAAGCTTGACAAAAAGATAATTGAAAATTACAAGTAGTTCTTTTTCAACTAAAGCCTAAGAGCTATCAAAGTAATTATTTTTCAACTAAAGCCTAAGAGCTATCAAAATGAAAGTTGTAATTTGCAACTTACAACTTTACCATGTATCTTACAAAATATATAGTTTATAGAATGCATTTTCAAATAATTGAATAATCAATCTACAATAGTGACTTATGAGGATTCTTTGTCCTTTTTTGCTAGTATTTTCTTGATATAAGCATCTAAGCTCCTAAATATCTTTAGTAAGTGCTCTTCATCAAGACCATGTAAAGATTATTGATTCACATTCTAATGTTACCTTAAATAGTTTTCTAGAAGAGGCTCTGTAGACTTGGATATCCTTCCCCATTTGATCAAGTGTATTGTGTTACTTGATGAACCAATGGATGGAATTCAAATTGAAAGTTGTGTCTTGTGCTGATTCTTTCTTAATTAACTTTTTGAATTTATCTTAGACCTCTTGAGAAGGAAGAGGTTTATCTTGGTAATCCACTATATCAGATGATAATTTACAAATTAAATATTTAATGTCATACATTGCATCTATGGCCTTATCACATGTGCTCTTGGCCTTATAAATATTTTCATCAAGTATTTTAATTCTGAATTTGGCTATCCTTTCCATCTCTTCATGTTACAAAGGTTTTTTGATTATCTTATCAGACATGAGGGTGTCACTTTCTATCTGGTCAAGGTCCTACAATTTAGGAAAGTAGAGGTTCATCCTTTTAACCTCTTCTTCATATCTACTTATCTCTACATTAAGAGATGTAAGGTCATCCTTCAATGTCTTGTATTATTTCATGGCTATCCCTATCACACTATTTCATTTTGTGATTGATTCTTCAGCCTAGTCTTTTGTGGCTCTGCCCATTGTACCTATTTTAGAGAAATTTCACTTATATTCTTTGGAGGAAAGAGAAAAGATACTCGAGAAGGGTATGGTTAGTAGAACTTGGTATGTTGTGCACACTTTTATCCAAACAATTGTAAATACTCCTCTTTGGCTTGGGAGGAATGACCTGTAGATAAGAAATCACTAAATAAATGGTTTGCTTAGTTAGATATTAGGGTGGATTGCCTAACAAGCTAGATCCAAGAAGCATGAGCTTCCTTGGAGGCTATCAACCCACACTTTTAATCAATAAAGTCCTGAAAGTGAAAGATAAAGTACTTGCATAAATAACATAAGATACTAAAATGAAATACAAAAAGTGATAGATATGTGAATAAATGAATTTGACTAACTACAAAAATAAATAGATTGATATAAATTCTATATGAATCAGGTGTGCTTCAAGAAATAGGGTGAGGTTTTGTGATTGGGTAAGGGATATAAAAGTTGGGTTTGGTTGAGCTCTAGTGGGTGAAAATAACTTGTTGTTTATTTGTCACACAATGATCATCTATGGTTAGGGTGACTATCGATGTTTAGGGTGATTGTCAATGGTTGGGTAACCATCAATAGTTATGGATAAATCATCAATATTCATGGTGACTATCGACAGTTACTATGATTTTGGTCTGATTCAAGAAATTGGTCTGATGAGGTTATAGAATGGGAATCTAGAAAGTGGGTTTGGGCTAGGTTGGTTGAAAAATAGAAACAAAGTAAATAATTAGTGAAAAAATACTTAGCTTATTGGTTGTTGGTTTGAAGATGGTTGGGGTATTAGGTTGAAAAATCATTGATGGAGTTTGGAGTAATTTCAGTAAATTAACAATATATGCTATTGGCTGATGGATGACAACACTTCATCTCTCTGTCGCACTTTTTGGTTCACTGGAAGAAGACCTACAAAAGGAAATTATGATGCAAAAGACTATACTTTTGGATGCAGATGATGATAGATAGATGGATTGATCAATCGATCAATTGATTCTGGATCCATTTCACCTCCTCTTCCTCCTCTCTTTTTACAGGAAGGAAGGAGAGGTGAAACAATAGGTTAACAAGAGGTTTAACAAGTAGTTTAAATTTAAATTTCACATACATTATCTTGAACTCAAATTAGACAAGTTAAAAAAATAATAAGCTAAAGTTTGAATAGAGTTGACTATTTACGTAGTTAAAAGATGACCATTGATGGTTAGGCCTAACCATCAATTGTCAAGGTGACCGTTGATGGTCAAGGGTAAGGGCAAGTTTGGTCAAGGTTATTTAGGGTGAGTTAGGTTTGGGGTTGATAGGTTGTGAAAGAGTTCTTAGGGGGTCTCAAGGTGGTTTAAGGTCTAGTTTAACATTTATAACCATTGGGTGTAGTTTTTTAGTGTATAAATTTTGCCCTTTTTTATCATACAGGTTGAATTAGCAAGTTGCAAAATAAAAATGGATTATGGGTTGAAGGTTAGGTTACCCTGAGCATGGGATGAGGTGTTCCCCCTCAAACTAGGAGTTAATGAGGTGAAACAAAATCAAGTGTGGGTTTGATGAATGGGTAAGTGTGGTGACAAAATTAGTGGTAGGTTGGGAATTGAAGTGCAAGTATGCACACAAAGTGACTAAGTGTGATAACCAAGATTACATAATGATTAGGTTATCATGGTTGGTAAATAAAGGTTAACACTAGAAGCACAATTGACAAGTGGAACATGTGATCATATGTGATGGTTGGGATACACTTGTAAACTCCAGTCTCTTAGACAAGGTTAGTGTTTTCATGGGTATTCGAGGTAGAAAGTAATCCCATGAAGACACCAATAGTTCAAGTGTGTGCAAGGTAATGTAAGTTCAAAATATTTAACTTGGCAAATCAATCAGTACGGTTAAAATGACTAAGGTAAGGTCATCACAAAACATGTGCTAGTCAAGCCAAAATGGCTAAGTGGTGAGGTTGAAATCATTGGTGATCAAGGTTGATAGAGAAGGGAATCTCCATTACATGACATGTAGATTAGGTTTGGGTAAAAATAATTGGTTAAAAATTATGATTAGGAGGGAAAAAATCCATAAAAATGTTGACCATAGATGGTTATGTTTGATACTTAGGGTCACCCATCGTTGGTCACCCTGACCATCAGTGGTCGCATGTCAACCCTAAAATGGTGAAGATAAAAAGACTACCAGGGGTTCTATTTGCATATTAACCCTTGACAATTGGCTCTTGGCATTTATTGGAGAAAATGGTGATGGTTGAGGGTGATTTTTTGAGTGTGTGAGTTGACCAAGGGTGGATTAATGGTTTGACCTGACCAAGATGTGTATACACAATATTTTTAACTTTTATCAAATATTGATGCTTTAAATATTGTAAGAACCCATTGAGACTAAATATTTTTGAGTGCACACCCTAAGAGGTACACCAAGAAAGGGGTGGATAGAACTTTGGTGCTTCACAAGATTGTTATCCCTTTTTGCCACATTATTACGAATATAACTAGTTCTTAAAACCTTTCCCTAAGTTGTTTCTCCTCTTTTGCATAGTATTTTTCCTCTATTCATCCTTCATTTCCTTATTTGGAACCCTTTTGACTTGTTCAACATACTAGGTTGACCTGGTTGACTTAGTATATTTTAGGGACCCTTTTCTCTCTTTTGGTTTGTTAGCCTTCTAGTTAACCTAACACAAACCTAGTGAGTTAGCTAAAAAATGTGCTAGGTCAACTAGGTCAACCTAGCACAATCGACATATCTAAATGATTTTAGGGTAAGTTTTGACTATAACAACAAAGTCATTTTAGTCATTTTTATGCTATGCAATCAAGAGTTATTATTTATTTACACTTCTTCATAATTTGCTCTTCTACCATTCTACTTAAGGAGACTTAGTTTAAATTTCTTATTTTGGATAATCTAGTCTAGTGGATAGGTCTTGGATGTTTTAACCTAACAAAGTGATTCTTATGAACCATAATAACCTCTTGTAAAGCCCCATTGACCAAAGGAGAGATTGTGTCTCAATGGGTACACATTTAGGTAAGTATATTCTATCTTTGTTTTCCTCTTTTTTAGTAGATAGAAGTAGCATAAGTGTTGGCTCGAATAATATTACTCTTCATATTCTATGCATTAGGGTATTACTCATACTTACTTTATTTGAGGTTCCCTATACATGTTTTGATTTTTTTCTTTACTAACCCCCACTTTGTGCCACAAGATTTAGTATACACTAGATTAGATTTACTTTTCTTGTTATTAGATTAATGAAATATTAAATCATAGGACTCTTTTAGGGTTATTGTGCGATTGTGTTAGACTATAGGCTATGGAACCCTACCTCACATGGTGTGTTGTGACAAGTGATCCCCTAATCAAGTCTAGTGGATTCTCATATTGATCATGCTCCCACTTAACAATTGTATGCTCCCCAATTGAAAGTGTATGTGTATTTTATCCCATCTGATACATGATTTATTTATGGACATGATGCATTTTTGATTCCATACATCATGGTGAACCTGACATGAATTAAAACCTTGCAAGATTTCTTTCACTTATTTCATTTTTATTCATCATTATTTTTATCATATCTTTACTATGCTAGATTGATCTTGATGGCCTAGTTATTTATCTCTGTGCACAATTTTTTAAGAACAGGTAACTGGCTCAACTAACTCAACCTAGTATAGGTTTTTAGAACTTGTAAAATTCTATTTAGAAAATTAGATCAACCAACTCAACCCAATACAAGTTTTTTAGGTTTTTATACTTCCTGTTAAACTTACTAGGTCGACCAAGTTGACCTAGTGTATTTTCAACACTTTTTTAGTAGGTTCATGTATAGATTGGTCGACCAACTTGACTCAATTTGTAGGTTTTTGCCAATTTTCTCTAGGGTCTTAGATCAACAATTTTATCCTTTTCATCTCTAAATAATTTAGGTCAGTTTCTATTTCTCTGTATCTTTCCTTTTTATGTACTTTCCTTTCACAATTTGCATTCTTCAAATCTACCTCTACAAAGTCATTACGTCAACCCTATGGACCTAGTTCTTTGTTCTATGTTTTTAAAAATAATTAGGTTGCCCTGATTGACCTAGTTAACTTTTAGACTTTGCTTCCACAATACAAGTCCAACCCTGTTGACCCTATTCTATATGATTGTCTATATAGTTTCTAAATTATACCTTATTTTAAAGTTAGAATTAAACATATATGTTAATCACATCTTTCTTTTAAGTTGTTTGCATTCTTAGAATAGTTCACATAGTCTAATTAGGGGATTTTCAATTAATCAGTTAGTTTCACTATTTCTTTTCTTTTGCACACATGATCAAACCACATAAACATCAACAATCATTTAAATATTTGACTACTCAAGCCAACCTACTTAGATTTCATCACCAAGAGAGAAGCTGATTTGATGCTCTGATCAAGTATAAAACATGGTTAATGGTATATTTTGGCTAAGAACCTATTACCCTTATTATTTTGGTGTGTGAAGTGAGGGGTTAAGCCCTAATACCAATATTTTATCATAACCACTATAATCCTTTTTCATCCTAAACTTACTTGAAACTATCCATAGATTGCTATTTAGTACCTTGCTTATAACCAATCTCCCTCTTACATTAAAATCATTCTTAATAATATAATTAAAATTCTAGGTTGGCCAAGTAGTTAGCTTTACTTTCAAGTTGTTTTCTTTCTCTTTGATCAACTATGTGTGCAAAATATTGCATTATCCAATGTTAGTGCAAGATTTTACTTTATGTGAATCAATTGGATTGGCCAACATCAATTTAGTTGATTGTGTGTTTCATTTTTATACTTACATTATTAGATCAACTATAAATTGTCTTGTTTCATTTCTAAGCTTGTTATAAATATTTTCCTCTTCCATGTTCACTATACTATGTCGACCTGGTTGACCCAATAAATTTTTTGGCTTATGTGCACTACACTGTATCGAATTAGTACAGTCTGCAATCCTTGTTTCCTGTACTAGGTTGATTTGGTTGAATTAGTACTATTTTTTACTTTTCTTGTTTTTCAATTTAGTTTCCCATTTCTCCAATTTTGCATTTTGTCCATCTCTCTTCAGTTAGAATGAGTTATCCTATCAAAGTCTTTTTGGACAACCTAAATCCATTTAGATACTATATGGGATGTTCATTTCTTCCTCTCTTTTCCTCCCAAGAGAACCATCATTCTTGGGGCACCTGTTCCCCTCCATCTATGAACTATAACATGGTGAAAATAACACCTCAAGATGAATTTTATGGATCCAATCCTTTCCATACTTATCAAGACACTTCTCAAAGTCTCTCAACCAATGTGAGAGTGATTGATACAAATCTCTTTAACAATACCACTAATAACCATTCATCTAATAATCCTCCCCCTAACAATAATTTAGGGAATGCTCCAACCAACACTAACTCACCTCCTGGTACAACCCAACTCTTAGCTCAAGTTATTTAACAAATGAAAATCATGCAAGACTCTAATACCAACCAAATGATGTAGCTTCAACAACATTTAATCAATTTGACTAATCTACCTTCAACTATTCATCTTCAAGTTAATCCTAATTATATTCTTCCACCTATTAGGGATGCCTCAATTAATGTTATTCCTCAACCCATAATGAATAAAAGAAGCTTCAAACCATTCAAAATGAGCCTTTAAATACCTTTATTGTATCCACTGATATTGGTAAGATAACTCCAACTATCAAATATGATGGGACTAAAGACCCTGCTTCATTACTCAAAGACTTTGGTAACCTCTACAAAGAGTGGATCCAAACTGATACATTTGACACAACTAAACTATTAGTCAAATAATTCACTAGTGATTATTGGAATGGTATAATAAAATTCCTTAACATTCTATTTGAAAACTTGAAGATCTAGTTAATCCTTTAGTTGAAGAGTTTCAACATAATGATCTTTCTAAAAATTATCTTAGTCACTTCATAAATGTTAAACAATCTCCTAATAAATTGGATCATGAATTTTTTAAAAGATGGAAATATTTATCTCATAAAGCTAATCATAATATGACTAATAATAACTTATTCAAACTCTTTATTACTACTTTGACTCATAGTCTTTGATACAAGGTTCAAACCTTTGCTCCTCAAACTCTTAATTAAGCTCTTGACCAAGCTAAGCATCAAGACTTTATTATGAAGCAATGGAACCCAATCATAAAATTCCTAAAGGATGGTTTTAAACATATAATGATATCACTAGTAATACTCCCCAAACAAAACTTGGATTTTTCAAATTTGATGTTCCTTTACCATCTCACACACCTCTTTTAGTTTAGAAAATGCAATAATTTTTACTACCCTCAAAACCTTTCATTTATCCCAATGCTCCTCCTAAGTGGAATGATCCCAATATTTCTTTTTGGTTTCATACTAACATTGGGCATTGCCATGAATCTTGTAGAGGGATCACTAAGTGTGACATTTATTATATGCTTGGTGACTCATTCAACCATGAGGCTATGATTAAATTTCATCTTCAAGAGTACGTTGTTGTATCTCAAAAATGATAAACCTTTAAATCTTATACATCTAATAATAAAAAATCCTCTTCAAACAATAATCAATCAAATGTTAAGGATGTTTATGCCATCAATTCTGATTATGAATTATATTATATAAACTCTCAATATGTCAACACTGCTAAGGTTAATTATCATCATAAATCGGCTCACAAAGATCCTGTTACCAAGCCTTAAAAACCATATTTAAAAGAAAAATTACTTAAATATACTATTGTCACTTGGATTTACACCCTTTGAGGAGATGTATAAGCTCTCCTTATCTAAATGTCACAATGGAAACACCTCTAGTCTTGTGGGTAGCCTAATGATGAGGTGAATCTCTAATTAGGGCTATCTCGCTTGATGCACCACTTTGGATCATTACTATACCTAAACTTAGGGGGGGGGAAGGGAGAGAGATAACTAAAATCAAACTATCCTAAGGGAGGTTATACAACAAATAAGTTGATGACTTCCAACCAGCTGCATATTACACATGAAACCAAGAGACTAACCAAACATACACTTCTCCAATATACATCTTCTCACATCAATATTACATTATGAGGTTATGGATGAATGCTTAGGAAATGAGGAATAAACAAGAGGAATTGAATGGCACTAGTGAATATACTAACTCATTAAACCTTGGAACTTCATATAACACTTTACATTCCCTATAATAAGAAGATTTCCAATTGCAAATATGATGAAATAATGAGACAACATGCTAAGGAAATCATAGTTATAAGTAAGCAAGATTGAAAATCCAAGTAAAAAAAACTATGAATAGTCATAAAGAGGTAAAAATAAGTATTATTATTGATCAAATGGTATGAAAATGAGCAGGGCTTTGCCATACTTAGGTGGAGCATAAATTAAAATAGCCAAAATGGCTAGTTCTTATAGAAGTTGAGAGAGAGAGGAGAAGAAATAAGTCAAAGGGTCACAAGGACAATTTTAAATATGATAAAATTAGTTAATTTTATATTATAAGAGGATGTGGGATGAACCATGTAAGGTTAGGAAGCATAAGTGTCCATATAAGGTATAAAACTCTTGTAAAATGGCATAAAACTCCTTATTATGGCTCAAAAAATTGCCTTCATGATTAGCCCTATTGGAACATCCAAAAATTGATTAGGGATATGTATAATGATTGGAATTATGGTTAATTATTTTAGACATGCCTCTTCATGCATTGGTTATAGTCTTGGTCATCTAGGATCATTTGGAAATGAGCTATCATCATCTGTAGTCTAAGAAACTCCTCTTTCATGCACCCTTCACACTTGGCCTCCAAAAATGAATCAATTTTCCATTAAAATATATGGGGTGGAGTGGATGACACTTGGAAAGACCATCCATGCCATTAGGGGCATCAACCACACCTTAAAATTAGCTCACTTGAAGTTTTCCACCCTTCTCACTAGCTTGGTCACTATGCTAATTTTGATTGGCTGAGATGAAGCTATTTGTTTGGACACTTAGGAGTTTTTTTGAATAATTAAATGGATATGAAGGGTTATCCCAAGTCCTAATCATTCTCTAAAGTTGGTTTCATCTTTAGAATCCTCTTGGAACCTACAAAACACATAAAATAGTCAAAAGTACCTTATTTTGTACCCTATCCATACAATTCCATACAGTCCAAAAGTATGGGGAGTATCATAAGAGAGTCTAATTTAAGGTTCAATTATCATCCTATGCAAACTATTCCATTAGATTAGTTCTTTAACCTCATTTCCTCAAACTGGTCACTCCAAGGGTTTTAGATAGTTTGACCTCTTAAGATTCATTCATAAAGATGGGATGTTAAAAATTCAATAAAATTAAAAAAAAGAGTTTTATATGACCCTTTATAACTTATCCAAGTCTTTTAGGTTCCCATGCAAATCACCAAGGGAGATATGAACATTCAAAGTCACCCTATTGAGCTTGTTTCTTCTATTTGCACAAGCTTGAGATTGTCTTGAGACAAAATTAGATTCCCCATGAAACTCATCTACCTTAAAATATAGTTATAACCTATTTTAATACCCTATTAACATTTAAAAATTCATTGGAGTGATAATCTAAGTCTATACATGAAGTTGGCCCCCTTTTGGATCCTAGACCTAGTCATACTTAGTACGCTTGTCCACACCTTAAAGCAAAAAATGGATTCTCCTATATGTGTCTAAAAATAAGAGATTTAAAACATCTAAAATGAATCTAAAAACATTTATTGGTCCATTTTAACCCACTAATAATAATGGAAGTGTCATTGGTCTATCATTTGGCTTTAGGCTAAAACCCTACCCAATGAGCCTACTTGTAAACTTGATGGTCTGGGATACCTTGTTAAGGTTAATCCTTTATTTATTGGTTTTTTATGTTTTATTGTGTTTCATAAAAATTTAAAACCCTCCTTTAAATTTATATATATAATTTGGTCCATCCTTTAACCTTTCTTTCTACAACCTATCAGTTTATGCATAATGGGAAGTACCCTCTATCTGAGACAAAATAGAGGGAACTTCCCCTAATGTATATAAAAAAATGAACCTTATAGGGTATTTTTAAATTTTTAGGACTTTTTTCACAAAATTTTATCACCTGGTCATCTCATATGACTTTCCAAAAGCACAAAAACCAAAATAGACTACTAGGCAAGGCACTGTGTGTAGGGTTCTACCAAGTGAACTGTATAGTGGAGTATCATATCCATATCTCTTTTGGTTTGATATAATAATGTTATTTTATATTTTTTTAATCATTATAAGACAATTACAATATTTTACAACTCTCATATTTCATTCTTACATCTTGAAACCCTTTCTTACTCAGTCAGGCCTGACTGGTAAGCTAACCTTGCTTGTATGATTCCCCTGCCTATAGATGTTTTTGCATGTTTAAGTATTAAATATAATTCTCAAGGATTTTATAAATGTGATATTTAATTCACTAAATCATGTTCATTACAATCTATGTCATATTCATACCTTGATATGGTCTTAATTATTTGCTCAAGCTCACTGTCCCATTCAGTCATAACTGACTATGGTTCTTGTAGAATAAGGGTCCTAACTGTAGGTTAATTTGCATGTTTAACCTTAAATACAATGTAAAAAACCTCTATATAACCCACTATATTCATTTTATATTATTTAGGTATGTCTACTCCATACTCAAGTTGTGTTAACATTGCAAGGAACATCTCTTGCTCACTGATTGACACAGTCATCTATAATTGTTGTAGGTGCATACTTTAGGTGTTAGGCATTGAAAGAATTATTATAACCATTTTATATAAATTATTTGACTCACTATTCACCTTTATGTTAGTCTAAACCATATTTTTTACACATTTTCTTAATTGACTGTCTACCTTCAATCACCTACAGTTGATTATGTAGGGTCATTGTAGGTGTTTACAAGCTTGAAAGATCATCATGCCTAATTTTTAAGAAAATTTAAACCTTTTAGAAAGATTTAAATAAATTTTAAAAACATAAAACATACCCTTAACACTCATATATGTAATAAAGGAAACCCTTCTCAATCTTGAACCCTTTGTTGGTTGTAGATGAATATGCTCAGGCCATTTGTATGGACTGTAGGTGTGTATGAGAGAGAAGAGACAACACATTGTCTTATTTAGATGATATATTAGGATATGAATGATATTTTAAACCATATAAGACCATCCAAATGTGAATACATGGCATAATACTACCAACTTGGATGAAAAAGGTTCCGTTTAGACTCAAACCTATAAATGATAATACAGGGTTTTAGTGCATAATTGGGCAATTTTGAGGCCCCAAAAAATCAAGATTCATCAACCTTATGCCGTCGAAAATATACCAAGTCATTTTAATATGTCGTATATACAAGGTGAGTACACCTAGATGCTTCCAATCTCATGACAACCTTTTTTTTTACTTTTGACAAAAAGTGCTAAGACCTCTATTTTCACATTTTAGGGATAAACTCCCTCAACTCAGTCATCTACCTCCTCCAAGATGTATACCCTTTAATTTTTCCATTTATCCTTTCAATTATATCTTTAATGATCAAAACACCTACAATGACTTCAAGGAGGGTTCCATTATATATATTTTAACACTCCATTGAGTACCTCAGTCCTCTGTCAACATCACCTGTAGGTGATCATTGTCATGTACATGCATGTAGTATGAATATATTCCAAAAATTATATGATGTATGATAATTATCAATATTAATCCATTATATTATCTTTCAATGCATATTTACCATCAATGAATCTTGAAACTGGTCTCAAGACTTTTACTCCAATGTGGTATTCTCCTCCAAGCACCTGTAGGTGCACAATAATGGTAGATATTATGGAAATATTGCATATGAATACCATAGTGTTTTATTTATCACTTGAAAACTCACCAAAATAACTCATTTTTATATAATGTATCTCACATATTTGGAACCTTCAATTGTTCCTTTATAATGTGGTCAGAGCTCAACCATCATGGCTGATTGTACATGACAGTCATATAGTAGACTAAAAGTATGGTATCTTGTGACTGCACCCATGGAACATTGTTTAGATAATGATATTTAGAAATAAAAGGGAACTAATATGGAATTTAAAACATTAAAATCAACCTATACCAACCCTTTTAAGCCATTTTCAAGCATGAAGATCTAAAAATGGTGAAAAAATTGCCTGTAACACAACATAGTGTATCCTCCTAGAACCTAAGATGAATTTCATATAAAAACATCATGATATATGAAAAAAAAAATGGAGATAATTATATAAGAGACTCAACATCCTCTGAAACCAATATTAGTATCTAGTTTATATGGACTTGTCCAAAATAGAGTAAAACCTATAGGGTACACAGATTAGCAAGCAGAAAAGCATAGACAACTTCATGAGGATGGTTCATAAATAAAAATTAACCATTATTCAAACAATTATTAATTAAATTAATCTATCTAAGTTTAATTTCACCTCCCAAATGCATTTGACCTAGAATTTCTCTTGTTGACCGTACCAGGTACAAACCTATTGATCACTCCACGTTTAGAAGGACAAAAAAGGAGCATAATGGTTTTAGGAATTTTAAAGAACTTTAAAAGTTTTTCAATCACTAAAATGAGTGTGAAGAAGATGAAAATTCATATTAAAACCTTCTTCAATTTGGCACACTTCCCTATGAGTTGTATAAGTGCTAAACTCTTCTCTTTTCATAAGAAAACTACCCTTTATTGTGAAGACCTTACCACTTTTCAATTATGTTAGTTTATTAAGACCTCTTAGGACACATGGGAATTTACATAACCTATTAGAACATTCAAATTTACCAAGGAGGCCATAAAACCTATTTAAATGCTCTATTTATGACCCCCAAAATGATTTCAATTTATATAAGGACTAAAACACTAATAACCAAGGCAAATATGACATTAAATGAAATAAAATAACTTATAATACACCCTGTGACAAGATATTAGACCCCATAAAACATATAAAAGTCATGTTTTTACCTATAGGGGCCCCAATTTGACCTACAGGGTCAAATTTGGTCAATAAATTGGTGACTCATAGTGGTGGTATGCCTGTTATACTAACTAGACCAGCAGCGTTATTAGTCCATTAGGATTAGGGAGTCATCTAAAGTCTAATAGAAAACAAGAGGATTTTGATAATAATATTTTATCAAGACAATACCAATGACTACCTCAACCACATAAAGCAAAAGACACACACAAATCAAAAGTAAACACACATGTGCTTCATGAGCACTTATGGAACACACACCAAACTAAACAAACTAACTCAAAAACTAACTATACTAAGATGAAGACTCCCTCTTGGATCAAAGGATAAGTTTGAAACCTTCTTTGCTTTATGACATGAAGGAATTGGTGAGACATGTAGCCTTTTGACCTCTAGCATTGAAGCCTCCAAAATTTTCATGATGTTTGCCAACTTCATTGGCATGATTTTCAATGAGAACCAAGCAATTCTAAATAGGTTGTCTATGGAAATTAAATCTTATTGCATCCAATTAGACTCAAATTTCTCATATGAATCCTTAATTACAATATGTAACGGTGGTTCAACAAAGCATACCTTCTTGATTTCCATAGTGCTCTTAATAAGATTGGGTTTCCTCTTAGTCGTAAGTTCTTATAGCTCAGCAAGGAAAATTGCATATTCTTCCCCATCTTGGTCATTTTCCTCCATTGAAGACTCTTCTTCAACTTTTCATGTACTTGACCATCAACTTGGCAAAGCTCTTCAAGCTCTTGAAATAATTATATTTGCAGCTACCAATCATCTTTGTCCTCTTTATCATCTAGAACCACTACCTTTTAAATATTCTCTTCTTGATGTATGAGGTTATCAAGATAGTGTTATTCAAGATCCAATGTATCTAATGGTGATTCAAGATTAGGCTAAGGTATTGGGTCATCTTCAAGAACAACATCTTGCACCTTGGTCTCAAGAGAGTTTTTTAAGACTAAAACATCTTTGGGGATGACTAAAAATTGTTCTCCATCCTTAATAGCACATTCATCTCCAACAATTATGACCTATTGAGGGATCTCAAGTTTTATCTCAACTAGAATAACCTAATTTTTCTTCTCAAGGGCTATAAGATTTTCCATATCCTTCTCCTTCATTGTGATGCCAATACTAGGCATCTTGAAATGATGTGACCTAGCCCAATGAGGTTGAAAAGGATTCATGTCTTCTTCAATCAAGAGTTTTAAAATTTTATCAACCAATTACTCCTATTTAGGTTCTCATACCATAGTTACATCAAGGCAAATGGTGATGGGGTGATTGATCTGCAGGTGACAGCAGGATCAGGGAGATCAGCAACACAACAGATAGCAAGATCAGGCTGGATCTACTTGGAGTGCATTATGTACTCGGTTGAGTATGTGTGTATACTCGGTGTACTGGCAGTAGTGATACTGACTGGTTGGAGGTGAACAACTCTGTGTGTGAGTTTCTCATTGGGACCATAAGAGAGAGGGTGAGCTCTTGAAGAGATTTATTGTTTATGCCCTAGAGGTGTGGGAGCCCTAGAGGTGTGTAAGGAAGAAGACTGTGGCAATCTTCTTTGTTGTATTTCCTTCTGGAAGAGTATTAATACAATTGGGTATTGTCTCTCATATTCTATGTTATTTCTGAATTCTAGTTACTTGTTACTTCTAGTTTAATTTCACATGTTAAGTTGCTTATACATAGTAATCAATGGTGCTTCCTAGATCCTAATAGTGGAGTCAGAGCATGTTTGTTGTTCTAGATTCCTAACAAGTGGTATCAGAGCCAGGTTGTAGGGAGCAGGTTTGTGTTTGATTACAGGTCACTCTCAAGGGTTTTTGATTGAGTGGGAGTAGAGCAATTGCAGAAGAAAGTAAGCTAAGAATGGAGGAATTGAAAAGCATGAATGGTCAATTATGGTGTTATGGAAAGAAAGAGCAGGAAAAGAAAGATTGTTGGTTGGTAGCAGATCAACATGAAGGAACTGAAGAAGTAGATGTTGCAGGTGTTATTGCATAGGATGCTTTGGGATGTTCCTTGAATAAAGTATAATCTTGGTTTATAGATTTTATTGCCTCTTTCCATGCAGCCCCAATTAGAAGGGCTGGTGAGCCTTTTCAAAGTATTGGCAAAGGGGAAGTGAAGCTGAAATTTCAGGTGGCCAACACATGGGTGTTGAAGAAGGTCATGCAGGTCACAGTCCTGAAGATGTGGCTAATTGCTTCAGGAAAGTTGGGTGATGAGAGATGCACAGTAACTCTCACAATGGATTCTTGGAATGTTACCAAGGATGCACTTGAACTAGCATGTGGTAAGAAAGCAGGTACTCTTTATCTACTTTCTTGTATTACTGATTCCACTTATGTTGCACAGGTGTGGCTTTGTAGGCTTGGTCACATAAGTGAGAAGGGAATGGATGTTCTTAAGTCAAATGGTAAGAGTTTAGCTTCAGAGAGCAAAGATTGAGATTTTTGTGAGCAGTGGGATGCTACAAGAAATGATTGTGTTTATTACAGAAAAAGGAAGACAGATGTATTTGATAAAC
Source organism: Torreya grandis (assembly GCA_037957365.1). Lineage (NCBI taxonomy): Eukaryota > Viridiplantae > Streptophyta > Pinopsida > Cupressales > Taxaceae > Torreya > Torreya grandis. The sequence continues at coordinate 2,010,624 of JARHVA010000256.1, read as the reverse complement.
TTAAGAACTGGAAAGCCTTGGTGTTCTTGGAGGAGATGATAGATAGAGATTAGTGGATGGAATTGGATATCTCTGAGCAGGGCAGTTTGGACAGGGTTTTGATTCAAAGTAAGCTCGCGGGGAAAAAGTCATCACTCACAGGAAAACACAAGTACCGATGTCAATTATAGGAAACTGGCATCAAACAGGTAGGCACTGATAGTAGTCATGTGTAGACTAGAGGAGTCAGTGGTGTCAAATAGGTGGAGACTGACGTCGGTAGGATAACCGGTGTCAGTGACCTAGACAGTCGCATGGAACCAACGTCGGTCAGATGCAGACTGTGTGGTGACCGAGGTCAGTCACTGGAATGGATTTTGGGTGGACAACAAGCTGTCAAGGAGTCTTAAACACCCATATAGAGGACTGAAAGGGTAAGTAAGCCTCAAATTCATTATTCCTTTTCTTTATACTTGTTGCTCACTGCAAAGCAGGAAGGATCCAAGAAACAGTGGGAGCATGGCATGAATGAGGATGCAGAACCAAATGGGAGATTTGGTAGGGTTGCCAGCCAGAAGAAAACACTAAAAGATGAATGGATACCTTAGTTAAAGAATAGAGAGAATAGATACGTGAGATGGAAGGCCAAGTTATATGGTCTTGAGGAAGCTGCAGGATAGTGGTACAGGCCTGACAGGTGGTACCAGGTGGATGACAAAGCAGGGCTTTAGTCAATGTCAGTATAACCATTGTGTTTGTCTTACCAGGTGGATGATGGTCGCAACATTATCCTATTACTGTATGTGGATGGTATGCTTGGTGCAAGTTTAGACATACATGGTTTTGCTGAGCTAAGGGTAAGGTTAGTTTAGTGGCATGTCATGAGGAATTTGGAGCAGCAAAGTTCTTTGGCATGAGTGTGTTCTAGAGACATGGAAGATCACAGGTTGATTTTGTCTCCAGTGATTGTGTGAAACCAGTTAGCATGCTGATGGGTTGGATAGTTTTATGAACAGTGTCCTGATTCACATGATGAGGTTAAGTACATGTGTACTAGACCTGAGGTTGCCCACATAGTGAGAGTTGTCAGAAAGTTTGGATTCGATTTGGGAAAGAAGCACTGGAGGGCAGTTCAGTGGATTCTCAGGTATCTGAGAGGGACCAACAGCAGGTCGACATGCTATGCAGGGTCAAGTTCTTTTCTACATGGGTTTGTAAATGTGGATGCGGTAGGTTACTTGGATGACAGGAGGTGCACCATAGGATTTGTGGTGGTTGGTCTTCAAGGTTGAGCTTGATGAGGGATACAAGCTAGGAAATAGATTAGACAGTGTATAGGTATAGGTACAGTGCACCTGTTTATCTCTAAGTGAGAGATTGTTAGGTTGTGGAGCTAAAAGCTTCACTGATGCAAATAGGGGAGGAGGTTGCTGAGTGTCATAGTCATCGATGTCAGTTAGGTCGATCGACGTTGGCCAGTGGTAGATAGGAAGTAACTGACATCGATTAGAAGTCGATTGACGTCAGTCACCTCCAAGCAGATAGGGACCGACGTCAGTCGCCTGTGTGGTTCCGAACTGTGAGTTCCACGAGTAGTTAGTTAACGAACTGATTGTTTGCATGTAGAAGGCCAATTATAGACTTGAAGTTGTGGATCTAATTATTGTAATTAGGTGTCTAATTATTGTTTTCATGAGATCTATATAATAGACTCATGGGCTGTATTGTAAAGGTGTGTTAGAGAGTAAGAGAGCAAAATTAGCTCCTTCAGAGTGAAGAGAGCAAGGTGTGTTCCTCCTAGTGCCACAGTGCCAAGTGTGGGTGCTAGTTTGGAGAATCAGATAGATTCTTTATGTATGTAGGATCTTGGTCAGTAGGTGTGCAAGGCCACGTTTGGAGATCTACATGTGTAAGTAAGATCATTGATTTGTAGGTGTTTGTGTGTGCAAGATCTAGGTTTGCAGATGTGCAAAACCAAGTTGGTCGGTAGGTGTGTAAGACTAGATTAATCTACAAGTGGCAGTAGGATTAGGGAGATTTACAACACAACAGGTAGCAAGATCAGGCTGGATCTACTTGGAGTGCATTGTGTACTCAGTTGAGTATGTGTGTATACTCGGTGTACTGGCAGTAGTGATACTGACTGGTTGGAGGTGAACAACAACTCTGTGTGTGAGTTGCTTGTTGGGACCGTAAGAGAGAGAGTGAGCTCTTGAAGAGATTTACTATTTATGCCCTAGAGGTGTGTAAGGAAGAAGATTGTGGCAATCTTCTTTGTTGTATTTCCTTCTAGAAGAGTATTAATACAATTGGGTATTGTCTCTCATATTTTGTGTTATTTCTGAATTTTAGTTACTTGTTACTTCTGGTTTAATTCCACATGTTAAGTTGCTTGTACATGGTAATCAATGGTGCTTCCTAGATCCTAATAGTGGAGTCAGAGCATGTTTGTTGTTCTAGATTCCTGATAGTGAGGACAAGATGAACTAGTTGGTGGAGTTGGCAAAAAGAACTCAAAATCAGATTGAGAGTGAAGTGTAGGGGATTCTTTTGGAAGCTATTGAAGAAGGGGAGATAGACCTTGGGCTAAAATGGCTTGGTTTTCTTCCTTCCATTTGATAACTTCATTGTAACCTGATTTGGATTTAGAATTCTCTTGAGGAAAGTTATATGGGGTGTGTTTAGACATGGGATCTTCTTTTGGGTCTAAACCTTCCATCACACCTTGACTTAGGAATTTCATCCTTGAATCTAACTCTTTAATTTACTTGGCTAGGTTCTCTTGGAAAAGTATTTCTTGAAGTTAATAAGAAGATTTATGAGTATGATGAGTACAATAGGGCTCATATGGAGGACAAGAGGTCTCTTTAGAAAGGGTGGGAAGGACTTGCATAGGATCAAGCTCTTTCTCAACTTCACATTCTTTATCAAGGCTTTTCTCCTCTTTATTTCCCCATGATTCCACTACCTTATTTAAACTTATGATGTTGGTATTATGATTATATTTTTGAGGTAGTGATGCAACTTGAGGAGTGGATGAAGTTTTTAAGAAGCTTGGGATCTCCTCAAGATTGGACTCTCCACCTTGTCTCCAACTTGGAATCTCATATCTAGAGGTATTCTCTTGAGGTGGGGATGAAATTGGATAGGGAAATGAGGGATTATATTCCACTTATTTTTATTATGACATGGAATGATGCATATTAATATTAACCAACTCAATCTACCTATCAATATTTACTTCAAAAATAAGGTTTCTTTTTTCAACTCTCTCTTCCAACTGATTGGAAAAAGGATGAGTTTGGTAAGCTTGATTGAGATCATGAATAGGGGTCATGTAGGATAGATAACAATTTTGGGGAAGTGGATATGAAGGATTATAGGTTTGGTGAGGCTGTTTCTCATGAATTTTCAGCCTATCTTCTAAGGATAAAACTAGGCCACTCACATCTAGCATCTCACTTGTCAACCTTTGCCAATTGGATCTCTCAATATGTGTCCACTCTCTTTTGACCATATCTAATGCATCTCTCATCTGATGAATGAAATTACTAGGAACATCTTGACCATGTCCTCTTATTTTATCAAGCTCTAACATATACTTTTCATACCCTAAAAGAGTTTTCTTGAAGGTTGACATGGATTGAGTTGAGAAGTGGCTAGGTTGACTAGGAAAAGCAAGATATTGAGGAGGATGGATATATGACTGATAAAAATCATGCCAAGGTTGGATATATTACTAATAAGGATCATGATAAACTTGACCATGGTCATAGTGAGACTAGTAAGAATCACACCAAGGTTGATAGGGAGTTCCATAAGCTTGATATGTCTCACCAACTTGTATAAAAAAAAAACTCAACATCAAAATTAGCCATGAAACCTTATTGAAATTAAGAACACAAAGAAATATAATACCAATAATATTCAAAAGTAAACTTGGTTTGCTTGACCAATTGATGTTACTTCAGAGTCGTCATTGATGCTTGGATAAATGCCTATAAAGGCTGATTATTAAAAGATAACACCAAAAATATTTCAAATTTTTGGACTAAGAGTCCCATAAAGTGTGCCAAAAATTATTATCACTTGGATTTTCACCCTTTGAGGATATGTCTAAGCTCTCCTCATCCAAGTGGCACAATGGAAACACCTCTAGTCTTGTGGATAGCCTAAGGATAAGGTGAATCTCTAGGTAGGGATAACTCCCTTGATGTACCACTTTGGATCACTACTACACCTAAAATTTGGTTGGAAAAAGGGAGAGGGATAACTATAATCAAACTATCCTAAGGGAGGTGATACACCAAATAAGTTGATAACTTCCAACCAACTACATAGTACACATGAAACCAAGAAACTAACCAAACATACACTTCTCCAATATGCATCTTCTCACATTAATATTATATTATGAGGTTATGGATGAATGCTTAGGCTAGGAAGACTAGACAAGAGGCCTTGAATTTCACTAGTGAATATACTAACTCACTCAACCTTAACACTTCTTATAACACTTCACATGCCCTATAAGAACAAGCTTTCCAACTACAAATAGGATGAAAGAATGAGACAACATGCTAAGGAAATCATAGTTATCACTAAGCAAGATCAAACATGTAAGTAAAACACACTATGAATAGTCATGAAGAGGTAAAAATTAGTATTCTTATTGATCAAATGGTATGTAAATGAGTAGGGATTCACCATACTCAGGTGGAGCATAAATTACAATGGCCAAAATGGCTAGTTTTTATAGAACTTGAGAGAGAGAGAGGAGAAGAGAGAAGTCCAAGGGTGACAAAGACACTTTTCAAGTTGAGAAAATTAGTTAATTGTGCATGAGAATAGGATGTGGGATAAACCATGCAATGTTAGGAAGCATAAGTGTCCATACAAGGCATGAAACTCTTATAAAGTGGCATAAAACTCCTTATTCTAGCTCAAACAAATTGCCTTAGTGATTAGACATATTTGAAAATCATAAAAATGATTATGGATAGGTATAATGATTGGAATTAAGGGGAAGTATTTTATACATGCCTCTCCATGTATTGGTTATAGTCTTGGTCATCTAGGATCATCTAAAAATGAGCTATCATCATCTGCAGTCTAAGAAACTCCTCTTTCATGTACCCTACACAATTGGCATCCAAAAAATAATCAAGTTTATAATAAAATACATGGGGGGGGAGTAGATGACACTTTTCAAGACCCTCCATGGCCTTAGGGATATCAATCACACCTTAAAATCAGCTCACTTGATGTTTTCCACCCTTCTCACTAGCTTGGTCACTATGTCAGTTTTGATTGGCTAAGATCAAGCTATTTATTTTAACACTTAGGATTTTTTATGAATAATTAATTGGACATGAGGGGTCATACAAATACCTAATCCTTCTCCAAAGTTTGTTTCATCTTTATAATCCTCTTGGAACCTACAAAACACAAAAAAAGTTAAAAATACCCTATTTTGTACCCTATCCATACAAATCCATACAATATAATGGCATGAAAAGTATCCTAAGAGAGTATAATATAAGGTTAAATCATCCTCCTAGGAAAACTATGCAATTATATCAGCTCTCCAACCTCATTTCCTCAAACTGGTCACTCCAAGGGTTTAACAAGGGTTTTGGATACTTTGACCTCTTAAGCTTCATTCATAAATATGGGATGTTAAAAATTTAATCTAATGACACAAAAGAGTTTTATAGGACCCCTTATAACTCTTATAAACCTCTTAGGTTCCCATTCAAAGCACCAAGGAAGATATGAACATTCAAAGTCACCTTATCGAGCTTGTTTCTTCCATTTGCACAGGCCCGAGGTTACCTTGAGCCAAAATTAGATTCCACATGTAAATAATATATGTTCCACAAGATTTATCACCTATTTTTATACCCTATTAAAATTACCAAATTCAATGGATTTATCATATAATTCTATACATGAAGTTGCCCCCCCTTTTTGGATTCTAGGCCTAGTCATGCTTAGTAGGCCTGTCTACACCTTAAAGCCCAAAATGGATTATCTTGGATGTGTATAAAAAATATATATTTAAAACCTATAAAATTACTATAAAAACATGTCTTGTTCCATTTTAACCTGATGATAAGGTTGGAAGTGTCATTGGTTTATCATTTGGCTTTATGTTAAAACCCTGCCCAATGAGCTTGCTTGCAAACTTGATGATCTGGGATACCCTGTTAAGATTCATCCTTTATTGATTGGTTTTTTAATGTTAAATTATGTATTATAAAACTTATAAAACATAATTTAAATGTTTATATATATATTCTGGTCCATCCTTTAATCTTTCTTTCTAAAACTTATCAGTTTATGCATAAGGGGAAGTACCCTCTGTCTGAGACAAAAAGAAGGTAGTTCCCCCATTATATAAAAAATAATGAATATTTTAGGGTATTTTTACAAAAATTATGGATATTTTAAAAAAAAATTATAACCTATTCATCTCAGATGACCTTCTAAAATTACAAAAACCAAAACAAACTGCTAGGCAAGGCACTATGTGTAGGCTTCTACCAAGTGAACTATATATTGTAGTATCAAAGCCCTCTCTCTCTTGGTTTGATATAATAATGGTATTTTATATGTTTTTAATCATTATTATAACACTTAAATTTTTTTTAAACTCTCATAGTTCATGCTTGCATCTTGAAACCTTTTCTTACTCAATCAGGCCTGACTGGTAAGCTAACCCTACTTATATGCTTCCCCTGCCTATGGATGTTTATGCATGTTTAAGTATTGAATATAATTCTAAAGTATTTTATAAAGGTTATATTTTAAAAAATAACTCACTCTTATTCAAATCTATTTCATAGTCATACCTTGATATGGTCTTAACTATTTGCTCAAGCTCACTGTCCCACTCAGTCACAATTGACTGTGTTTCTTATAGAACATGGGTCCTAACTATAGGTTGATTTGCATGTTTAACATAAAATATAATGTACACAACCTAATTATAACCCCATAGAGTAATTTTATATTTTTTATATCTATCTTCTCCAAACTCAAATTGTGTTAACATTACAAGCAACATCTCCTGCTCATTATTTGAGACAGTCATCTATAGTGGTTGTAGGTGCATACTATAGGTCTCAGGACTTGAAATCATGATTATAACCATTTTTGAAGTTTAAATTGTGGTTTATAAATTATTTTACTCATTATTCAACTTGAGATTACCATAAACCATATTTTTGACACAATGTATTTGTTGACTGTTTACCTTCAGTCACCTACAACTGACTGTATAGGGTCATTGTAGGTGTTTACAAGTTTGAAATATTATCATGATTGCTTATTAATAAACTTTAAACCTTTAATAAGCTTTAAATCAATTTTAAAAACATTAAAAATACCCTTAACACTAATATATACAAGAAAGGAAACCCTTCTTAAACTCAAACCTTATGTTGGTTGTAGATGAATATATTTAGGGTATTTGTATGGATTGTAGGTGTGTATGGGAGACAAGAGATAGTAAATTATATTATTTATATGATATCTTAGGACATGAATGATATTTAAAACTATATAAGACCATACAAATTTGAATACATGGCATAATACTTCCAACTTGGATGAAAAAGGTTCCTTTTAGACTCAGACCTATAGGTGATAATGCAGGTTTTTAATGCATAGTTGGGCAACTTTGAGGCTCCAAACATAGTAAAAAAACACATTAAAATTCATGATGATGGTTAATAAATAACAATCCACTATTATTCAAAATCTTTTTATATAAATTAATCTCTTTGAGTGTACTTTCACCTCCCAAAGGTGTTTGACCTAAAAGTTCTCCTGCTGACTGTACCAAGTACAAACTTGTTGATCACCCCTGCATGTCTGAAAGAGAAAGAAAGGAACACAATGATTTTAGGATAATTTTATCACATATAAATCATGTAATTATTTTATATGAGTGTAAGGAAAATGAAGAGTCATATTAAAACCTTCTCCCATGTGGCACACTTCCCCATGAGCCGTACAAGTGCTAAAATCCTCTCTTTTCCCAAGAAAACTACTATTTATTGTAAATAACCTACCACTTTTCAATTATGTAAGTTTATTAAGACCTCTTAGGACACATTGGACGTGACATAACCTCTTGGAACCTTCACATTTCCCAAGGAGGCTATACAACCTATTAAATGCTCTATTTATGACCCCTAAAATGACTCAAAATGATATAAGGACTAAAAAACTAATAACCAAGGCTAATATGATATTAAATGACATCAAATAAATTATAATACACCCATGAAAAGATATTATACCACCTAAAAAAATTAAAAGTCTAGTTTTTACCTATAGGGGCCCCAATTTGACCTATAAGGTCAAATTTGGTCAACAAATACCACTACCACTCATGATGATTCAAAAGCACCTCAGGAATAACTTCCTTCTTCCAATCCTCCCACCACATCTATACCTCCTAAAAATAATTTGCCTTCTAAACCTCACACTGGTTCTTCTAAATCACATTGGAATTTTTGTGAAGAACTCAACTCTATGCCTTGCAAGACTCCTCTTATGGAGTTGGTTCACACTTCACCCTATCATCAAAAATTTATTATGCAACAAATTCATGAAATTGAAGATCCATATTCCATAGAAGAGTAACCACCTTATATCGATTCTCAACCAACTAATATCAATACCATTGAGACTATGTGTCCTTTTTCCAAGCCTTCCATTAAATTTATTGAAGAGGACATGATCAATGGTGAAATTATTTTTCATGCTGATGATCCACCTCTCTTTATTAAAGTAACCATTAATACCACCCTTATCTAAGAAGTTCTTGTTGATGAAGGTTACGGTATTAATGTCACATCCTTATGGCTCATTCAACAACTTGGTTATAATAAAGATCATCTTAAACAAACCCATCTTACTTGTTGTGGCTTTGAAAAGACTAATCAAAAGCCACTTGGCTACATTTGGCTTTCATTGACCATTGGACTTAAGACTATTAGAACCAAGATTATGGTCCTTGATCTTCCTTTATCCTATAACATTATTCTTAGTCATCCATGGACTGATTGGATGAGGTCCATCACCTCTTTTTGTAGTCAGTGTATTAATTCTTATATAACATAAAATGTTACAAACATGAAGTTGATCCCAACCCATGGAGCATCCAACATCCCAATCTTAAGCCTCAATATTGAATTCTTACAATTTCTAAAATCAATAGTGTTCCTTTACCTAAGTTCATCAACATGAATCTTTATGATGATGATAATCCCAATGAGTTACAACACACTTGAAATAGTAAGAATCTACCTCCATATATTTTGGATTAACTTCCTCCATCTCTCTTACCCTGAGATCATACTGTTCCTCTCATGGATGAGATTGCTAGTTTTCCCCCTCCATGCAATTCTTAGAAGCCATCTTTACTTGAATATGGCTTCACTTTCAATGATTTTAGAGTGGATAAATTATTCCAAGATCATATTACCATATCCCCTTATACATTTAACAACATTGGGATTTCACCTTCTGAAACTCCCCCCGATTCTCAAGCATGTATGATTTCTCCAACATATGATGACATCTATATCATGGCCCAAGCTCACTCTCAAGACTTGGATGTCCATCACTATCAAAATATTTTATCTCAAATTCATGCCTTCAATTAGGATGTACATACCATATCTACATATCATAACTTAGATCTTGAGGGTCATGTACCTCTCACCAATTCTCCACTTATCAATACTCCTTGGGTGGTAGAAAAAATTACACCTTCTAAACCTACAAACACTCCTACATCTTCTCTACCTCCTATGGATCCTATCATTTCTTTAGATTCTTCTCCCATTATTGAATCTATCAATACTCCCATCTCTTTAAATCCATCCTCTTCATCTATTTGCAAAATTACACTAGATGCCAAGGCAATCAATGTCCTTAAATTCATTCTAAATATGATTGCCATGGCAATCAAATTATAGACCTTGAAGTAGATGTTGAATATTATGGTCTTCTTCCTTCATTGCCTAGTGATGAACCTATTCTTGAGTTACTTCATGCCTAGGAACCTCAACTTCCTTAGCAACATCATAAACTTGGAAATTTGAAGAATAAAACTCCTTGCTTGAATAACTTTGTTGTTAGTATTGATCCTAAAACAAATCCAATTTCAGCCTTGCCTAACACACCTTATGATTTTCAAGATGACAATGCCATGATTATCTAAGAAATAACTCATATTGAATATGGTACCCCATATTATCCTTGACCAATCATAATTTATTGAGAACTCTCACCATCTGAACATGAAAACTTTAGCTTATTCTTTGATAAATATCAAGAGGCATTTGCTTGGTCCTACCAATGCATGCCTAGACTTGACCATAGTATTATGGTTCACAACATCATCACTTATCTTGATGCTAAGCTAGTGCATCAAAAGTAATGAAAATTCCCACATGAATTCACTAATCTATGTCATAATGAAATCATTAAATTACTAGATGCTAAATTCATTAAACTAGTGGATTATTCTGAATGGGTTTCTAACATTGTTCCCATTTGGAAGAAGGCCACTATGGTCATCCAAATTTGTATTAATTTATGTAACCTTAATCTTACTTATCCTAAGGACAACTTCCCCTTACCTTCTATAGATGCCATCATCGATTCCATGATTGGTTATGAAATGTTGTCTCTTATGGATGGCTTCTCAGGATATAATCAGATTCACATCACTCCCAAGGACCAACATAAGACTAATTTCATCCTAGAATGGGGCACCTATTATTACATAAAAATACCCTTTGGCCTTAAAACTTATTGTTAAAACTTATGTGGATGATCTTATTGCTAAATCCAAACATCGTAAGAACCATCTTTCTAATATTGTTGTTATCTTTGACTGTCTCCTTAAATATAAAGTTAGAATTAATCCTTTAAAATGTGTTTTTGGAGTCATCCAAATTTTTTTTAGGATTCTTAGTCTCTCTTAGTGGCATCGATGTTGACCCAACCAAAATTAGTGTTATTGTTAACATGCCCATTCCTCGATCTATTATTGATATTCATACTTATTTAGGCAAACTTGGGGTAATTAGATGATTTATTCCCAAAATGGATTATCACATTCACTCCATTAATTCCATTCTCAATAAAGGTGAAAATTTATAATAGATGGATCCATGTCAAAAATTCTTCAATCATATGAAAGAATCGTTACTTCATCCACATACACTTTATCTACCTTCCAATGATAAACCATTAATTCTCTATACTTATTCCACACTTATTTCCATTGGGGAAATGCTTTCCCAAAAAGATGATATAGGAAGAGAGTGTGCTATTTACTACATTAGTCAAGGCCTCATTGATTATGAAACATAATATACTAAATTTGAGCATGATTACCTTGCTATCTAGTTTATTACTGAAAAGCTTCATCATTATATGCTTTACCAAACTAATTATGTCATCATTCATTTCAACCCCCTTCATTATTTATTCTCTAAATCCTTTCTTCCTAGATATATAATTGGAAAATGGATGGTCTTATTTATGGAATTCAATCTCTGCATCATCACACAAAAAGTTATTAAAGGGAAAGTCATAGCTGACCAACTTATCACAACTCCCATTTTAGCCACTTGTTCACTTAAAGATGATCTTCTTGATGACAATATACTTTACATTGAAGGTCTTAATCAAGATATATATGTTAAAGACTATTTTCATAGCTTTACTTCTGATATTTAATCCAATAATCTTGAAGAATCTTCCCCTTCCTCTGGTACTACTAAACTAAAGGTAGTTATTGAGGTGCTCTCTGAAATTAATGTTGACTTGCATGAGGATATTTGGAACCTCCACTTTGATGGTGATAAATGACTTTAAGGAGATGGGGTATGTTGCATTCTCATTATTCCTCTCAGTAAGATCATTCCTTTATCTTTTTGATTTACCTTTGATGTCACCAACAATATGGTCAAATATGAAGATATTATCTTAGGCATGAGAGCTGCTCTTGATCTAAACATCCAATATCTTCATGCTTTAGGATATTCTCAACTCATTTGTCATTAAGTTAATGGTGATTATCATTTTAAAAGTGAGAACATTATTACATATCATCAAATTGTAAACACTCTTGCTAAGGACTTTATATCTTTCACTATCAAGCCTATTCTTTGTGACCAAAATTCCATTGTTGATTCTCTTGCCTCTTTATCTTCTCTCTTTCATCCTCATCAAGTTATTTATAATCCTTTATTTATTATACATATAAAAAAATATCCATCATTTACCCAACTACTTGATTCACTTATCTGTCACATCAAGGCTATGACTATTTGACAAAACCACTGGTATCAAGATATCATTCAATACTTAGAACATCAAACTTATCCCCCTGATCTAGATTCTTGTGAAAAGACATGCATTCATAAAAAAGATTTAAAGTATTTATTTTGACATAACATCCTTTAATATCATAACATTGAAGGTACCTTGCTCTATTGTGTTGTGCAAGATGAGGTTATTTCTCTACTTGAGCAAGCACATGGGGGCATTTATAGTGGTCACTATAGTAGACATGCTACAATAAGAAAATGCCCATGTATGGGTTACTTTTGGCCTACTCTTGAAAAGGATGCAATTGAATATGCTAAAAATTATACTTGTCAAATTCACAATGATCTTATCCATTCACCTCCTACCAATCTTCAAACTATTGAATCTCCTTGGCCATTTTACACATGGAGATTTGATCTCATTGGTAAACTTCCTTGCTCCCAAGATGGGCATGTTTTTATCATCACTACTATCAAATACTTTACCAAATGGGTATAAGACATGCCCCTTGTTAATTTTACCAGTCCTACCATTTCCAAGGTCATTCTTAACCAAATTATATGCCACTTTGGTGTTCCCCATACCATCATTTCAGACAATGGTGTTAATTTCAAAAATAAACATGTTAAATAACATTGTACCAAATTTAAGATCAATCACAAGTTTTCCATGCCTTACCATCTATAATGCAATGGTCAAGTTGAGGCCACCAATAAAATTCTCAAAAAATTTATCCAAAAGACAATTTTTGAAACCCACATGGATTGGCATATTCATCTTACACTTTGGCCTATCAAACTAGCATTCGTATTGCCACTAGGGTAACTCTATTTTTGTTAGTCTATGGTTCTGAGTTGGTCCTTCCATTAGAAGTTGAGCTTCCCTCTCTTTGTATATCTCTTCATGGAATTATTACTAATGAAGAATTATGTTAAGCTTTATTTCATGCCCTTGATCTTCTTGATAAACATCATCTTTTTGCATTACAACATAACCACTAATACAAGGCTCATATCGCCTGATAATATAACAAACGTGTTAAAATCTGCACTTTCAATGTTGGTGATCTTGTGCTTAAATTATATTATACCCATGATAAATAAGGAAAATGCCCAAAAATGGTGGGGCCCATATTTAGTCTAAGACATTCTTGGTCCAAGCACTTATCATCTTCAAGCTAATGAAGGCCATGTTTTCAAAGAGCCCACCAATGCTCAATTCCTTAAAAAGTATTTTGCCTAAACATTTCCTTCTTGTCATGTTTTCTATCTATATCTTTCTAACACATTTTTGCAAGTTACTTAAGTAGATGTCTCTCCCTTTGTAGTAGTTCCCTCTTTTCACAAACCTTTAGTCCTCCCTTTTGGTCTTTTGGTTTCTTGATGTATCATAGTCTTCCTTATATTCTTGAATTTTCTCTTATTTTTCACACCCTTGGGTCTTTATTTTGTGAGTTGCTTTGTAAGACCATAGATAGGACCCAACATCCCTCACAAAACCACCATCTTTTAATCATTTCTTTTTCTTTTTGCTAGTTGTCAATACTATTTTGGCATCTTTTGGGTTACTCTTTTTCTCTTACTTACCAGCACCCTCATGGGTCTCTCTTTTATGAGTTGATTTATAAGATTGTGAATAGAACTTGACCATCCTCATAAAATTACCATCCTTTTCATGTTATTGATCATTGTTCTCAACTTTAGCTTTTGCTTCTTTTGCTAGATGAAATCTATACAATAATCTATGTTAGCATGTTTTCTCCATTTCCCTCAATCTTATGATAAGGAATCACACTTTACTGCCATTGTATCCCTATTTTCCCTTTGTCACATTTTTTTTATAATTTAAAGCAATTAAAATTGTTTCATGTGTCATTTCTCTTGTTTTTCCCTTTCTTTCATCTCCTCATTGGATAAAACAAGGTCAAAGTCAAGATAGAACTTTTATTTCACCTAGATTTATGAAACTCTTAGACCCCATGCTCTTTGAAGTTCTCTCTCTTAGAAACCTTATCCCAAGTTTTCAAATGAAAGTCATCTTTAGCACCCATGTTTGTTTTTCCAAATCTATATGAAGGAGGAATACAAAAATCCATCAAGAAAGTTAAAAGCTCAATCATTTAAACAAAAGGCAATGATATTTAAAAGGCAACATACAAATCTCAAAAGTCAAATTCATACCAAAAGACATGATTACAAGAACATATCCTATCTCTAATTGAATCTCAAACTCCATAGTTGGCTTTACATAGCACTGAAGTCCTGTAGGGTGTGATAGGCTAGTAGATTGGAATAGGAGATTTTAATTTTTTTATGGTGCTACCTTCTTTCTCATGTAAGTACCCAATCTTCGTAGTAGATCGACAACTCTGTAAGGGCTCCTGAAGAATAGGGAACACATCATGGAGAGGTAGGTCCGTTTTATTTTTCAAGCATATAGCTTTCATGGGATGATCTATATACTCCATTTATTTACCCAAGACTTGTGTCACTAAGATAATTTCTTCATAGTCCTTAAGGTCAAAAGTCCTCTTGTTTTGACAAACCTAATTTAAGTGTCTTGATTTTGATAAAGAGTTATCTCTAACTTGATTTTTCCTTCATTATCCACTCAACCCATTTCATTTCCCCCCCCTTGATAGATAAATTGTGATTCCAAATCTGTTCTCCATCTTCTTTAATTCCTTCTTCATCTCTTAAAAACATGCCAGCACTGCTTTGTTTTAGTTTTATCTATCTTTAGAGAAAAATAACATGTTTAAATTTGGATCATTTTATTTACACCATCATTTTACATTTACTAAACTTTACTTTTATTTTACCATTTATCATGGTTTTGTTGTCTTACTATTATGGACACATGAGTTCATACCCTTTTTCTATTATTGAGTGATATGTGGCTTGTTACTGCTCACTCATCAATATTGTTTTCCTTTTTATGCACCTTTTTCCATTGATGATTGAGATGTGGATTGTTACTACTCACTCATCAATGTTGTTTTACCAGTTTTTTTCTTTTTTTCTTTTTCCCATTCATTTGTTTTTGTTTTACCATCATGTTTGACATGTATCTTTGGTTCGATTTGGTGAGTTTGCCTTCCTTACTAAGGATAGCTTATTTGAGTTTTTAGATCTTTATTAGCCTTGGCTTTTTAGTTACCTAATTTACTATTATTGTTTGACTTGGTCATTTAGTCTAACATAGCTCCTATCACCCTAGCTTTCCAAATTTACCAAGTACATCCTGTCCTCATAACACCAACTATCTTAGTTTTTCTTATGTTTGTTTGTTTTTGCTTTTTAGTTTTGTATTCTTCAGTTTGTCAAAAGCAATCTCTATGCCCTACACAATCAAAAATAACAACATAATAGATAACCATACCATGATAAAGGTAATTCAAGGTACACATTGCATTTAATTTTTAATCATTTAATTTTTAGATTAGTTTCCCTTTTCAATCATTTACTTTCAGTTATTTTTGCTTTAAAATACTGCAACTTTTTTTTAGCATTAACATTGTGTGTTACTATGTTCTTTCTCGAAGCACCATCCCCTATTATACCTTAGTTACATGTGATGATCTTTGAGTGGGGCATATTTATACATATAATATTTTAAAATTTTATCAAATACTGACACTTTACATATTGAAAGAACCCATTGAGACTCGATCTCTCTAAGTGCACACCCTAAGGGGTGCATCGAGAAAAGGGTGGGTGGATCTTTGGTGCTTCACATGTGTTATCCTTTTTTGCCACATTATTACCAATCCAACTAGTTCTTAAAACCTTTCCCAAAATTTTTTCTCCTCCCTTGTATAGTCTTCTAGTCTTTTTCCTCTTTTCATCCTTCATTTCCTTTCTTGGCACCCTTTTGACCTATTCAACATACTAGGTCAACCTAGTTGACCTAGTATAGTTTAGGGACCCTTTTCTCTCTTTTTAGTTGTTAGCCTTCTAACCAACCAAACATAGACCTAGTGAGTTAGCCCAAAAATGTGTTAGGTCAATCTAGTCGACCTAGTACAATCAACATATTCAAATGATTTAGGGTAAGTTCCACCTATATATACAAGGTCATGTTGGTCATTATTATGATGTTCAATCAAGATTTATTATTCACTCGTGCTTCTTCAAAATTTGCTATTTCACCATTCTACTTGAGGAGACTTAGCTTAGGTTTCTTATTTTGGAGAATCTAGTCTTGTAGATAGGTCTTAGATGCTTTGCCCTAACAAAGTGATCCTTATGAACCATAACAACCTCTTGTGAATCCCCATTAGTGACGGGAGAGATTGAGTTTCGATGAGTTCACATTTGGGTTAGTATATTCTAACTTTTTTCTCCTTTCTTTTAGTAGATAAAAGTAGCATAAGTGTTAGCTCGAAAAATATTACTCTTCATATTCTGTGTATTAGGGTGTTACTCATACTTACTTTATTTGAGGCCCCCTATACATGTTTTGATTGATTTGCTTTACTAACCCCCACTTTGTGCCATAAGATTTGGTGTGTACTAGATTAGATTTATTTTTCTTGTTATTAGATTAGTGAAATATTAAATCATAGGACTCTTTTAGGGTTTTTGAGTGATTGTGTTAGACTATAGGCTTTAGAACCCTACCTCACAGGGTGTGTTGTGACAAGTGATCACCTAATCAGGGTTAGTGAATACTCACATTAGTCATGATCCCACTTAATAACTGTATGCCACCCAATCAAAAGTGTAGGTGTGCTCTATCTCATTTAATCTAAGATTTATTTATAGACATGATGCATTTTTGATTGCATATAGGATGTAATATGGATGAGGGAAAGCGTGGGGTCAAGAGGTGGTTCCCAAGGTTCTTCCTTGAGGATGGTCAAGGAATGAGGTAGGGATTGTTTTGAATTGGTAGAGTAGGTTTCAATTTAGCTAATGAATGTTTATTTGTATTTGGCTTTTGTTTATTGCTTGTGGGGGTGGGTTTGACCTAGGGTTAGGGTTGTGGTATTATGTTGTTGTGTTTTAGATTGAAAATGGTAGGTTAGGTGAAAATATGTAGTAGTAGGTTATATGAGGGAGGGTAGAGGTAGGTTTGATTTAGCTTTGATGAGGTTTGGGTAAGTAGATTGGGAGGGTAGGGTTAGATTTTATCATTGATGATCACTTTACAGTGATTATCGATAGTCATTTCCTATTGTTTTTGGTCATTACTAATCATCAATGGTTGAGTATTGACCATTAGTGGTTGATACTCAATCATTGATAGGCCACATTATGGTGACTTTCGATGGTTAGTTATCAAATTATTGACAGTTGATTATAGGAATAGTTGACCATTGATGGTCAATGTATGAGTTGAAAAGTTGTTAAGAGTGATTTTTTTGATAGGCAATAGTTGATATTAAAAGGTAAAAGTGGGTTTTAAAGGGGAATCTACCCATTTCAAAAGAAAAATAGGCAAGGTCTGAAACTTGGAAGACATAAGTGCCTAAAGAAGAGGGATCATAGAAGAAAAAGGAGTAAATAACAACTCACACACTGAAAAACAACTAAACAATGACTAAACAAAAGAACATGATTGAGAATTTTTAATGGGTAACAGTTAATGGGTAGGACTTGAGGGTAAGGGGATATATTAAGGGTTAGGTGAAGGTAATCTTTATGGATTTATAAGGTTGAAGAGAGGGGTAAAATAATAGGTGTAGGTCATATTAGGTAGATGTTATGAGTTGGATAGATTGGAATAGGGGGTAGTGGAAGTGGTAGAATTTGTACGCAAAATATGTCTGTGCACTAAGGCTATTGATATCAAACCTTACATGCATGGGAATGGATTCAGATGAGGGATAGAGTGCCCCAAATACTAGATGAGATTTAACATGGGATGACTAATGGACACTAGGATCATATGGATGGCATGGGCCTCAGAGGTCTGAGGTACTACCAACATGCACCTTAGGATGCTATGATGTTAGTGGCACTCATTGAGATACAAGACCCTACCACTAACACCTTCTTATTTCCTATAGGTAATCTAACCATCTTACCTAAGGACATCCACATGATATTGTAACTACCCATTTAGGGTGAGTTGATTTACCACATTAAGAGTGATGAATGAGACAAGTAGATGGAGTGCTTATATGGAGATGACCTCAATTTTTGCAAGGTGGCACTCAGGAAGCTTCCACTACATGACACTATACTAGAAAGATAGGGATATGAGGAGGGTCTTCATGATGATGATAGTATTCATGTGTTATGCATTGCCAAATTTTAGTAGTGGGAGGTTCCGTTACTTGTTGCTGGGGGTGCTTATGGAGATGTGGTTAGGTCACATAGTGTTCACATGGGCACATGTGTTATTGGTTCATATTTATCAAGAGTTATGGGGATTCTAAGCTCATAAGAGATATAATATTAGTGTCAGGTTTATTTTTCATTACTGGGCTTATGAGCACATCAGGGTGCTAAGACCTATGGGGCTACCCTGGGAGGGCTTTGTGTAGATGGATTATAGGGTTAAATATATGAGGTGGAGAGGTGACTATGCCCTCTTAAGACCTAGAGGAGGATCACATGATATAGATTAGTATAGGGGCCAACTAGATGCCTTAGTCATGGGGGATGTGATTTCGAGACCATATGTTAGGTTTCTAAGCTAGGCACACTAAAGGAAGCATACACTATTTATATAGATATACAAATGGATATAAGGCTAGCAAGATCAGGAGATAGAGTTGATTTTATTTGATAGGGTACAAAAGTATTTTGAATTTATGTAAGATATACCTGAGGCATTCCCAAGATATAGGAGGGAGGATGCCGAGTTTCCACTACCTACTCCATAGCCAGTGCATGATTTCATTAACCATGAAGAGTTGCTTGTGAGGATAGATATGGATGACGTTAGTGTTATAGATGGATATCCTACATAGTACCAAGAAAAATATGTTGAAATTGATATTGGTCCTAATGATGAAGGTTAATAAGATATGGATTTTGATGTAGGAAGAGACAACCAATAGGTTTAAATGATGGGGGCTTGCCTAGATGTATAGGTAGTGACCATGGAGAGGGACCAGGCACAAGTAGCTCTAGTTATAGCACATACATCCTTGGCAGCAACATAGGCATCCTTGGAAACAACATAGGGTCAGGTGGCTACTATTTATAGTATTTTTCTCAAAAATTCTTAACTCTATTTTATTGCATAACTCTATTCTACATCACAATAATATTTTTCAGATCAGGATAAAACCTAACCACTTAACTATAGGAAGTGCTTAGGTAAAATCCCTAAATCTCATTGTGAAGAGTACCATAGGAACCCTAAATTATCTAGCCCATTGAGAGGACCTACTAGCAAAACAGACAATAGCCCCTTCCTAATTGAGTAGTTCCCATCCATGAGGAAAACCAAGAGTTATTTTTGAGAGATAAATCTATGGCAATTTTTTTTGAAAAGTGGTAATTGCTTAAATGGCATTGGTAGCTAGAGTGATATATTTAAACCCATAAGCAATTATTAAAACTTGGGGCCCATTTCTATCAGTTTTAGAATATACCAACAGAGTATTAGAAAATCACCATAGTAGATATGTAGACTTAGTTCTCCATTTGTACCCCCATTGATTTTTAAACTTTATCTAGAGACCTAAAATTTCATTCCTTAAATTTTATTCCTTGAGGTCCTATATCCCAATTCCACTTCTAATTTTTTCAAATCTCAATTTTCCCTTTTCTCAAGTTTTACTATAAATTCTATTTTTGTCATTTTCCTCAATTTTTACACTGTTTTCATCATCTCTTTCTACTCCTTTATCCCTCTTTGACAATTTTTTTAGTTTTTTTGTTTTCAATCCTAAAATTATCATCACCTTTATCAATCATGCTCTCACTATACAAAAAATTATTAAAATCCCCTTTACCCCTTCTATTTTTTCCCAAATTCAAAACTTTCCTTACTAAACATGTCTTAACTCTAGTTTTCCTATCCATTGGAAAAAAAAAATTGTCATCAGGTCATGGCAGCAACCCAAATAGGAGTAAAAAACATGGAGGATGAAATTGCTGCCCTCAAAACCCACATCAAAGATGTTGATGAAATAATTCTTAGTCTCAATCTTCACCATACCACCATGAATAATAGACAACATCCAAAGTCTTCTTTAGACACTGGGTTTTCTTCTTCTAGCAATTATCGTAGACCGAAGCTTAATTTTTATTGATTCAATGATGTAGATCAAACTAGATGGATCTATTAGGTAGAATAATATTTTAATATACATAATAATTTTGATGCCAACAAGGTTCCGCTTGCATCCTTTTACTTGGAACTTAAAGCCCTTCAATGATATTGTTGGTATACCAAGGCTTATGATGAACCCATATGAACCAATTTTTTTACCCTCATTTTGTAATGGTTTGGCCCTAATAATTTTGATGACTTAATTAGAGCACTCAATAAAATTTTATAAATAAGGACAGTGAGAGAATATCAAATAGAATTTAAAAAACTGGCCAATCACATAGAGGGATTGTGTTGCTTTGTTAGTGGATAAAAGGATGTAATTCGATCTGAGGTCAAAATGTTCCAGCCCAACATGATTATGGAAGCCTTAAGGTTGGATAAGTTGGTAGAGGACAAGATCCTAGCTTAGTAGTGATTCAAATCTAATTTTTTTCCATTAAAAAATATAGCTCCATAACGATCTCAAACAACACCAGCCCCCAAAACCACTTATATCAAGCGTTTGACTAGCAAAGATGCAAGCCCATAAAGAAAAAGAATTATGTTATAATTGTGATGATAAATTCACTTTGGGACATTGATGTGTTGAGAAAAATCTCTACCTATTGGATGTGAACTCTCCACCCAAAACTAAATATTAGGATGATTTTTAGGATACAACAAATGATCTAGAAGAAGCTCAATGATTATGGAACCTATTTATTAAGAAGACCAACCAAAGATCTTTATTCATGCCTTAGAAAGAGTCATTACCACACAAACCATGTGAGTTAGGGGTTAATTCAAGAATATCACTCTCACAATAATCATTGATTTGGGTAGCACTCATAACTTCATTGACCTTCAGATTGCCAAATAGGCTAATTGTTTTATCCATCTTTGATCCAAATTTGAAGTCATGATTTCCAATGGGGTCACATTACCTTGTAAAGGGAAGTGTCATAATGTGTGTATCTATATTTGAGATTATAAATTATGATCTGACATGTTTACCTTGCCCTTAGGTAGATGTGATGTTGTTTTGGGATCCCAGTGGTTACACACACTTGGACCCATCTTATGGGATTTTGCTAAATTTTGGATGTAGTTTTTAGATAATGGGAAAAACACACATTAAAAGGCTTACAACTAGGATCTCTTAGTATCATAAGTTCACATCACATGGAAAAGCTTCATAAGAAGAATTCACATGACATCATTACCTAGCTCCATTCCTTTCAAATACAACCCTCAATAGTCTCCACTACTGCTTTTAACCTACAAACCATTCTACAAAGGTATGCACATGTCTTTGTCAAACTAGTGGGATTTCCACCTTCATAGCTAGAGGACCACTATATTTATCTCCTACTTGGAAGCATTCCTCCCAACATTAGCCGTTATCGCTACCCATTTCAGTAAAAGATCAAGATTGAGATGCTCATTAGAGACTTACTAAAGCAAGGCATTATTCACCCTAGTACCAGCCCATATTACTCCCTAGTTCTCCTTGTCTAGAATAAAGATGGGTCATGATGCCTCTGCTTTGATTTTCATGAACTTAATCACCTCATAATCAAGGATAAGTTCTCGATCCCTATTTTTGATGAGTTTCTTGATGAGCTTCATGGTGCTCATTTTTTCTCCAAGTTGGATCTTTGCTTTAGATGTCACCAGATCCATCTTTATGAGGATGATATCCCTAAGAATTTTTTTTGCATGCATGATGGCCATTATGAGTTCTTAGTCATGTCATTTTGCCTCACTAATGTTCCTTCAACATTCTAGGCATTGATGAATAAAATATTCCAGCCCTACCTACAAAAATTTATTTTAGTCTTCTTTGATGATATCCTCATCTATAGTAAAACATGGTCTAAGCATCTCCAACATCTAGAGCTCACATTAAAACTTCTCTTTGACCATCATATTTTTGCAAAATAATCCAAATGTACTTTTGGCTAGGATGAAGCGGAGAATCTCAGGGATATTGTTTCAGCCCAAGGGGTTTGGGTGGATCTTAAAAAAATAGCTACCATGACAAATTAGCTACATCCTCAGACACTTAAGAGCCTCTATAGTTTTTTGGGTCTAATTAGATACTATCACAAGTTTTTCAAGTATGATGAGAAGAATGTAACTCTACTGATAACTATGTTGAAAAATGATGCTTATACTTGGACATAAGTCACTAAGTGTGTATTTGAAGAATTAAAACAAGCTATGTATACTACACTTGTTTTAGCTATTCTAGATTTTGCCAAGACCTTCACTATCGAGAGTGATGCTTGCAGCAATGGACTTGGTGTTGTTCTCCTCCAATAAGGATTCCCCATTGCATTCACCAACAAATCCCTTTCTAGCAATAATTTAGTGATCTCTACTTATGAGAAGGAGATGATGGCCATTTTACATGTAGTATAAAAATAATGGCCATACCTAATGAAAAATCATTTTTGCATCAAAACTGATCACTAGAGTCTAAAATATTTCTTGGAACAATGTGTCTCACCCCATCACAATAGAAATGGGTCAACAAACTCATGGGATATGACTATGAGATATCTTACAAGAAGGGAAATGACAATATTGTGGTTGATGCTCTATCTCACACATTTGTGGATCAAGCTTCCCTTTCAAATATTTCTATGCCTATTCCAAATTGGTTAGACATTATATAGTAGAGATATTACAATGACTCCTCATTATCTCAAATCATTCAATAGTTGGCCATTAATGCCTCAACTATACCACATTATTCTTAAGATGGTACTTTTCCATGATAGAAGGGTCATCTGGTACTTCCCCAGAACATAGATCTTTAACAAGATATATTTAATGAACTCCATGTTTCTCCATTCGAGGGCACTTAGGGTTTCTCAAAACTTATGAGCAAGCATGATGCAACTTCTTTTGGAAGGGAATGAAAAAGATAATTCAATAGATGGTGGCTGAATGTGATACATGCTAATGCAACAAGGGTGAAATAACACTCATCTCTGGCTTGCTCAAACCCTTGCCCATCCCTACCAAGATTTGGATAGATATTTCTATGGATTTCATTGAGGGTATCCCTAAATATAAAGGGAAAATGGTGATCTTGGTTTTGGTTGATCGCCTCTCCAAATATAATCATTTTTATGCCCTCAGCCATCCCTATACCACCTTCACAATCACACAACTTTTTTTGAACCAAATTTTCCATCTTCATGGCATCCTTTCATCCATTATTTCTGATCATGATGCCACCTTCACCATCCATTTTTAGATATAATTAATTCAATGTACTGACACCCAACTAAAGATGAGTTCTAGGTATCATCCACAAACAAATAGCTAGACTAAAATTATCAATAAATGCTTAGAAATTTTCCTTCTTTGCTTCACCTCATAACAACATTAGTGGGAAAAGTGGCTCCCTCTTACCAAATGGTGTGTTAGGATCTTAGAGTACAATTTATTACTTTTGTATAAGTAACTAAACACGGAATTGAAACCAGAAGTAATAAGTAACTAGAAATCAAAAACACCAAATAATAGGAGATACAAAAGACAACCAATCTGTATTAAACTCTTCCAGAAGGAAATACAATGAATAAATCTCTCTCTCCTCACACCTCTTAGATGTACAGTAATTCTCCCTCAAGAGTTCTCTCTCTCTCTCTCTCTCTCTCTCTCTCTCTCTCTCTCTCTCTCTCTCTCTCTCTCTCTCTCTCTCTCAATTAATTACAATCAACTCAATTACTGAATTGTTGTACATGCTATGAGGATCTAACCCTACTATATAGTATACCACAACACTAGGGTTCATGAGCCATGCATTCGCCACCCTTAGATCCACCTCTTAAATCAAAGGCTCAAATCTGTTCTCCTAAAAATAGAAAAGTTAGAAATGCACACAATTTGGTGTCGATCTGAAGATGACCAATGCCGATTGACCTCTAACCAATGTCAGTTGGTTCTAACCGATGCCATGACTGATGCTAGTCGACCCCTAACCAATGTCGGTTGGTTCTGACTAATGCCAGTTATTGTGTAAGCCCAACAACATCAAAATTAGCTCATTAGTGAAGCTTTTAGCTCCACAACTTAACAATCTCCCACTTGGAGATAAATAGCTACACCTGTATCTGTACAGCAACATCTTCTAAACATCTCTGGCTTGTTTCTCCCTCTTCAAGTTCAATCTTGAAGACCAACAAAAGTTGAATGAAGATTCAACTTCTCCTTTGTTACCGGCTTTGTTAACATATCATCAGGGTTCTTATCCATATGGATCTTTTCTAGCTTCAATTGTCCATCCTCCAATACCTTTATAATGAAGTGGTACCTAAGCTATATATGTTTGGTTCTTGAATGAAAGGCTGAATTCTTTGCCAAATGAATTGCACTTTGACTACCACTATACAATTTGCAACTCTCTTTCTCCTTTTCCAACTCTTCCATGAATTGAGTCATCCAAATGATTTCCTTGCGAGCCTCAGTAACTACAATGTATTCTACCTCTGTAGTAGACAAGGCAACAACTTTCTACAACTTTGAAATCTAGCTAACCATCGTTCTACCAATAGTGAACACATACCCTGTGGTGCTTCTCCTACCATCCAAGTCACATGCCATATCCGAATCTACATACCCATGTAGAGAAGTGTTTGACCCTCCATAGCATTAATGCCTACTGCTGGTCCCTCTCAGATATCTGAGAATCCACTGAACTGCTTTCCAGTGTTCCTTTCTTGGATTGTCCATAAACTTGCTGACAACTCCCATTGCTTGGATAATATCTGGTCTAGTACATACCATTTCATACATCAAGCTCCCAACTGCTAAAGCATATGGAACTCTACTCATGTACTCAACTTCATCATGTGATTTAGGACACTATTCTTTGCTCAACTTGAAGTGTCCATC
Source organism: Torreya grandis (assembly GCA_037957365.1). Classification (NCBI taxonomy): domain Eukaryota; kingdom Viridiplantae; phylum Streptophyta; class Pinopsida; order Cupressales; family Taxaceae; genus Torreya; species Torreya grandis. The sequence continues at coordinate 1,985,154 of JARHVA010000256.1, read as the reverse complement.
CATAGGTGTGCTTACCAGTTTTGCATCCTATATATTGAACCTCTCCAACACCTTATTCACATAATCCTCTTGAGACAAAATAAAATTGTGATTTTTCTTGTCTCTCTTAATACTCATGCCAAGGATTTTCTTTGCTGCTCCTAAATCCTTCATGGCAAATGTGTGAGCTAATTTTACCTTAAGCTCAGTAATTTCTTGCATGTGTGAACCTACAACAAGCATATCATCTACATACAGTAACAAGATAATATAACTACCATTATCCAATCTGTTAAAATAAACACAATGGTCAGATTGACATTTACTAAAGCCATGCTCTGTCATAAACTTGTCAAACCTCAAATACCATTGTCTTGGAGCTTGCTTAAGACCATATAAGCTTTTTTTCAACCTGCACACAAGTTTTTCCTTACCTTTGACCTCAAAACCTTCTGACTGATCCATATATATCTCTTCATCCAAATCTCCATGAAGAAATGTTGTCTTAAAATTAAGCTGCTCAAGATGCAAATCCTCAATAGCAACTAAAGACAATACAGTCCGAATAGAAGTCATCTTTACTACAGGAGAATTTTTTTTACCAAAATCAATACCTGGTTTCTATGCAAATCCATTTACTACCAACCTAGCCTTATGTCTCATTTGTCCATTCTCTCCTTCCTTTAACCTGTATACCCATTTGTTTTTTAGTTCTTTCTTTCCTACTGGCAACTCAACCAAATCCCACCTATGGTTCTCTTCCAAGGGATCAATTTCCTCATTCATGTCATGCTCCCACTATTTCCTAGATTCTACCTACATTGCCTCATCAAAACTTTTTGGTTCTCCACCATTAGTGAGCAATAAGTAGTATAAAGAAGGGGAATAATGAATTGGAGGTTTACTTACCCTTTCAGACCTCCTTATGGGCATTTGAGACTCATTTACATCTTTCTATCCACCCAAATTTTCTTTTGACAGTGACTGATCCCAGTCATCTTTGATCGATGCTAGTTTGCACATGATCGATGTCGATTCCTCCTGATCGATGCCAATTTCCTCCTGATCGACATCAGTTTCCACTTGATCGACGTCGATTTCCACCTGACTGACATCGATCTCTACTTGACCGACGTTGGTCTCTGCATTTTTTTGTGAGTGATGATTTTTACCCATGAGCTCATTTTGGATTATAACCTCTTCCAAATCAAGATTGCCCTGCTCAGAATTATTTAGCCTCTTGAGCTGATCACTGTACATCACCTTCTCATTGAAAACTACATCACAGCTTCTAATAATTTTGTTAGTTTCTAAATTCCACAATTGGAATTTGAAATCTCTAAAACCATAACCAATGAAAGTGCACCACATATATTTAGCATCCAACTTCTTTCTATTTTCTTTATCAATGTGCACAAAAGCTTTAGAACTAAAAACTCTAAGAAATGAAAGATCTACCTTTTTACCTGTCTAAGCCTCTTCTAGAATTCCACCATCCAGTGTAGTAGAAGGTCCTCTGTTAATCAGGTAAATTGTAGTATTTATAGTTTCTGCCCAAAACTATAAGGGCAAACCAACATGCAACCTCATACTCCGTGCACGCTCCATTATTGTTCTATTCATCCTTTTAGCAACTCCATTTTGTTGGGGTGTCCTTGGAACCATCCTTTCCCTATGTATTCCACTCATAGAATAATAACTATTGAATTTATTGCTGTAGTACTCACCACTATTGTTAGATCTAAGGCACTTCAATCTCAAACCTGTTTCATTGTCAACCAAAGCTTTCCATTTCTTAAATGTGTCAAAAACATCATATTTCCTCTTTATGCAATAAACCCATACCTTTTTGTAGCATCATCAATGAAAGAAACATAATACTGTGATCCTCCAATAGAAGCTACCTGAGCTGGTCCCCACACATCTGTGTGAACAAGCTCCAACTTGTGCTTCTTTTTTATTGACCCAATTTTGAGAAACCTCACTTTCTTCTGTTTCCCAAAAATACAATGCTCACAAAAATCTAGATCCATGCTTTTCAAATCTGAAAGCTTACCTTTTGACTTAAGAACATTCATTCCCTTCTCACTCATGTGACCAAGCCTACAGTGCCACAACTTTTCATCTACAACTGAAGTAGATAAAACAGAAGGAGAATAATCAATAATACAAGTAGATAGATAAAGTGTACCTACTCTCTTACCTTTTGATAATACAAGTGCACCCTTGGAAACTTTCCAAGATTTAACTGTGAGAGTTACTGTGCAACCCTCATCACCCAACTTTCCTATAGAAATCAGATTCCTCTTTAGGATGGGTACATGCAGGACATCCTTCAACACCCATGTGTTGCCATTCTGCAATTTCAGCTACACTTTTTCTTTGCCAATAATTTTACAAGGCTCATCATCCCCTAAATAAACTTTTCCAAAATCTCCATGGACATAATCATTGAAAAATTCTCTATTTGAAGTTGCATGGAAAGATGCACCAGAACCTAAAACCCATGATTCTACTTTATTATCTAAAGAAAATATAAGAGCATCCTGTGTAATAATACCTGCAACTTTTGGTTCTTTATTACCTTCATGCTGATTTTCTTTGTTATCCTTCAACCAACAATATTTCTTTGCATGCCCTTTCTTTCCATAATTTCAGCAGGTTATTCTTCCATTTCTAGATTTGGATCTACTTCCCATCTTTGACCTTGATTTCCCTTGCTTGCCCTTCTCTCTTTTCCTTCCCCTACTTTCAGCACTTAAAGCATTACCTGCTTTTTCCCTTGTGCTTTTCCTATGAATTTCCTCATTCAAGATTACACTAACAACATCATCAACTTTCAAGATATTTGAAGCAGATGTAGTATTATTAACTGCCATTACCAAACTATGCCAACTTTCAAGTAAATAACATAAGATTAAGAGAGCCTTAATTTCATCATCAAAAACTATTTTGACTGAATTTAACTAATTTACTATTGTATGGAAATCATTAAGATGACTAGATACAGATCCACCTTCCTACATTTGCAAATTAAATAATTGCTTCATAAGATATACCTTATTCGAAGCTGAGGGTTTTTCATATAAATTTTAAAGTATCCATTAACTCTATCATTGTCTTTGCTTGTGATAAGTTGGAAAACACAGAAGCTGCCAGGCTCAACCTTATAGATCCAAGAGCCTTTCTATCAAGAACATTCCATTCTTCATCTTCCATATCTGTGGGCTTCCTTGAAACCCCACCCAATGGTAAATATAGATCTTTCTGATACAAATAATCTTCAATTTGCATCCTCCATAATTGATAATTCTTGCCATTGAATTTCTCCATTCTTAGTTTACTTTCTTCTACCATTGCTTTGCTCCCAATCAATCAGAAACCCCTGTGAGTGAATTCTATAATCAACAAATACTAATAGGCTCTGATACCAATTGTTAGGATCTTAGAGTACAATTGATTACTTTTGTATAAGCAACTAAACACAAAATTGAAACCAGAAGTAATAAGTAACTAGAAATCAGAAACAACAAATAATAGGAGATACAAGAGACAACCAATCTGTATTAAACTCTTCCAAAAGAAAATACAATGAAGAAATCTCCCTCTCCTCACACCTCTCAGATGTACAATAATTCTCCCTCAAGAGTTTTCTCTCTCTCTCAATTAATTACAATCAACTCAATTATTGAATTGTTATACATGCTATGAGGATCTAACCCTACTATATAGTATACCAAAACACTAGGGTTCATGAGCCATGCATTTGCCACCCTTAGATCCACCTCTTAAATCAAAGGCTCAAATCTGTTCTCCTAAAAATAGAAAATCTAGAAACGCACAGAATTTAGTGTCGGTATGAAGATCGATGCCAGTCGACCCCTAACCGATGTCGATTGGTTCTGATCGATGCCAATCGACCCCTAACTGATGTCAATTGGTTCTGACTGATGCTGATTATTGTGTAAGCCCAGCAACATCAACATTAGCTCATTAATGAAGGTTTTAGCTCCACAACTCAACATGGTGGCACAATACCTCCTATAACACTTCAATGAAAATGAATCCATATAAAATAGTCTATGGTCAATCACCACCAATACTCCTTTTGTATACCCCCAATAGTTCATCAGTTCAAGTGGTCAACATGATTCTTCAAACTCAAGATTAGATCCTTAGTACCCTATGGGAAAATCTTCATATGGCACAAAATTGAATGAAAAAATAGGTAAATCAACACCATTCAGAGTGCACTTTTCAAATAGGTGATATGGTTTTTCTTTACCTATAACCCTACAAGCAATCCTCCATAAAACTTAAAGGGCATCATAATATAGCTCCCAAGTTCTATGGAACCTATAAGGTTCTTCAAAAAATTGAGTTAGTTGCTTAATTTTGGATTTCCCACCTTCTTCTTGAGTTCACCTAGTATTTCATGTCTCTTGTCTGAAGAAAGTTTTTGGCACAAACATCATAGTGCATACTATTTTACTCAAACTTGATAATGAAGGATTCATTCTTCTTGAGCTGGAGGCAATCTTGGATAGGTATACATTCCAACTTTGTTCTCAATCCATCACTGAGGTTTTAATTCAATGGCATATAATGCACCCAAAGGATGCAACATGGGAACCACTATTTCAGATTCAACACCAATTCCCACATCTAAAGCTTTGAGGATAAATCTTTTTCTAAGAGGGAGGGGATGTTATGAACCCATGATATCTCTTCTCTACACTTTGTTATTTTATTAGTTGATATGGATGCAAATGCTTTGTAAGTCATCCCATGAGCATTTTGTTTTATCCCATATTCATGGGAAGTAGTAGTTGCTCAAATTATAATTCATATATAAGTGTTGAGGCCAATGAAGGCATCCAATAATTACTTATATTGAGATTTCTCAAATGAGGTTTCCCCCTCAAAGTGGTCTACAATCAATATAATCCATTCAATACTTCTGCTTATTTTATAATTCTATTATTTTGTGCATTTTTATTGACTTGTTGCAGGAAGATCCTCTCATGCAAGAGAGAGATTATCTCTGGTAGGTAGGAGGTGGAGTATTGGTAGATATAGGATCAATAGGGATTATCTCAATATAGGGATATGTAGTGACTATGGAGGAGTTGTGATACTATGAGGACTTAGTCTTTAGGTACCTACCAGATGAGCCTTGATGGGGTGAATATAGGGCTAGGCTTACAAGAGGTGTTAGCACATCGACACTAGGTCAGTGGACCACATCTTTAGGTAGATAAGCAAGTGAAGGAGGGAAAGATTCAAGAGGTAGTGGTGCCCCAAGATCATATATTTATTATGAGACATGATAATTTGATGTATTTTATGATTTTGATACTGGCCTATGAGCTAATGTAGTGAGATGTATATTATTTTGAGAGACATGTATATTTTTCATACACTATGATGATTATTTATGAGATATATATGTGATCCTTTGTTTATGGTTTATAGTTCATGGTTTTGATGTTAATGTTGATCATTGATGATGTCATATTGATTATGGTTATACTCATGATGTTGATGTTCACTCACCTAGCTAGGCATGTGATGATATGTCTCTTTAATTTATGTTTATGATGATGTTTGATATAGATTGATGTTATTGATGTGATTATGGTGTGATAGTTATGGATGACTATGATGATCACAATATGATTATGTGATGCTAATATGATGTTGTTGATGATTAGGATGATGGTTATGACGTTATGATTATGGTATGTGATGTTGTTGCTTATAGATGTAATCATTTAATTTCATGTTTTGAGATGATTATGATTATGATATTAATATGATTATGGTTATGGCTACCTGTTATGCTTAAATTTATGATATGATTATTGTTATGGTTATGGATTATGGAACATAGTTATATGATTGTGATAAATGGTAGGATGTTGATGATGTTTAGGATGTGGTTATGATCATGGTGTTCATGTTGAAATTTAATGAGTATATGCTTCCTCATTTATATTTAGACATGCGTTAGATATGGTATATGTGATTATGGATTTGTGATGGTAATAGTTGATTTATTTATAGAGGTGGTGATTATGCTAATGATGTCTATTTTTATTTATGATGTGATGATGATATTATGTGATGTGGTTATGATTATGGTTATTTTGTTTTAGATTACGGCAAATCACATAAAGGTAAGTTAAAGAACAAAACCAGATGTGAGAAAGAGAAAATAGTCTAGAGAGAAATGTCTAAGGGAATATATCAACTAGTATGAGAGGAGAAGAAGGCATGATGCCTCTTCTTTGGTAAAGATGAAAACAAATTGAAGTTGGACCAGCTTAAGGAACATAAACCCTTTGAATGCATTGCATTGGCATGTGTTAGTTGGTTAAAAAAGGTGTCTTGATCATAGAATGTCAAGTAAGTTCAAAATCCCTTGCTTATAGTGTATAAAGGGGAGATAGATGAAGGTGGAACTTTCTTGTGAAACTAGCTTGCCTCTTCTAAAGGTCACCAAAGAGTCAGTATAAATAAGTCCATGTCCTATAAGGTATAGAATAATCTATGTAGGAAGTCTACTAATGAGATCCAATTACAAATTTCAAAATTACTTTGCTATTTCTGATGTTTGATAATGGGTTTTTTGATATTTTTTTTATTGTTTGGGAGGGTTGGGGAAAGTTGATCAATGCAGGAAGTTTCCAAAAAATTGATATGCTTTGACAAATTATTTACTTAACCATCCTTCAAGGGAGTGGTCTAAGTTTTGTGTGCTTTATTTAAGGCTTTTGATAGCTATCTTTCAAGGGAGAAGTCTACCTTATAGTTAGCAATTTTGATATGTTTTTGATAGATGTCCTTCAAGGGAGTAGTATGTTGATGCTTAGAATGACCCATGATTGTCTTTTCTTATGATTTTGCTTTTTATTTTGATTTTTGTTGAACATAGACTTGTTTATATAGATTTATAGGTTCACCATTTATGAAGGTGAAACTAAAAGCACAAGAAAGTTGATTAGGTGTAAAAGAGGTTTAGGAGACAATGATCATGGGAATCTGTCATATAAAAAAGGGTAGAAAGTACCATGAGAATCAAACCATGGGTAGAGCCATGGTACCCATTGTTCAATATTAGGCTATGGTTATGATAGATAATCACATGATTTGGTTGTAATCAATTATTCTTAAAATAAGGAGATGAATGTGGTTTGAGAACAATGGATGAGCTTAAGTTGGATAAAAGGTGAGTTTGATCCCATTTAACAAAATAAAGGATGCAGATGTGAAGCATTGATAGGCTCAAGTTCTAGGTTCCCTTCAAGAGAGGATAACCAGTAAGCTCCTGATATATACTTGTGTATTATGATATAAGGTCCAAGCAAATTGAAAACAAACTTGCCTCACTTGATTTTTTCCATATTGGTGACATGTTGATTTTCTTTGAGGATGAGGTCTCTGATATTGAATTCTTAAAATTTAAGGTGTTTTTTATAAGCATGCTCGATTCATTCTTGATAGACACAAAGATGAGTGAGTGATACGAAATGACATTCATCAAGTAGCTCAAGTTGGGATAAATGTTCTTGACAATAATCACTCTCAGAGATGAGATCTCATAGGGATATGCAAAGAGATGGAATTTGGACTTTGAGAGGCAAGATAGCCTCTGCTCCAAAAATTAGAGAGAAAGGGGTAGTCCCTGTAGGGGTTTGAATGCTAGTGCGATATGCCCATAAAGTGAAAGGGATGTGTAAATGCCAATCTCAACCAGATGCATTAACCATTTTAGTTAGAATGTTATTGAGGGTTTTGTTAGAGGCTTCCACTTGTCTATTTACTTATGGATGATAGGGAAATGAGAAACTTAACTTGATATCAAATGCATCACAAAGACCTTGGATTTGTTTTTAAAGGATTTTCCATTATTGATGATAATTTTATGAGGAACATTGATATGATGTTTGATAAAGTTTATAATCTTTTCATCTTTGGTTAAGATGAGGGGAATAGCCTCGACTCATTTTGGAAAATATTCAGTTGTAGTGATGATATATTGATGTCACTATGAAGAATGGGGGTTAATTTCTCTAATAAGGTCCAGACCCTATTATGAGAAGGGCCATAAATCTTTAGATACTTGAAGATAATGGCTATGTGCGTGATGTAAATTGGCATGTTATTGACATTTGACAAACTTTTTCACATAATCACAATAGTCTTGGTTAAGGGTAGGCCATTAATAGCCAAGGTGAAGGATGCATTTAGCGATGGACATACCACTAAAGTGTCCCCCAAAAATCTCATCATGTGTTTCCTTGATAGCATAAGAGGCTTCATGACTACGTAGGCAACAAAAGAGGATACCATCAAAGCCACATTTATAAAGAATTCCCCATAGTATGGTATAACATGAGGTGATCTAAATAAATTCTCTGAGTATTCCTAGAAAGACTAGAAAGAATGATGGCAAGGTTGAGGTAGTCAAAGGTCTACTGATACCAAAGGTCAAATTAGGTTTCCTCCACATTAAATATGGTGGGAGAGTCTAATTTAACATAAGAGGGCTAGGTAAGTTAGTGGATAATGATAGATATCTTAGAGTCAGAGGGTGCCTATAGGATCTGATAAGTGAGGGAACCCATTATATTGACAAACTTGTTCATAGATCATGAAGTGGTTTAGATACGATGGTGTTCAAATGATGCTAAGAGTGCATTGGCTAATTATTTTTACTATTTCAAAACATAATTCTTGCATTGATAATAGCCATTGGTTTGATTGACCATAATTTAAGAGTCACCAAAGATGTTGATCATTTTGACTCTCAAGGCTAATGTAGTTTGGAGGCCTATCACTAGGGCCTTCTACTTGATCATATTATTGGTACATTAAAAATCTAAATTGAATGATAAAGGAAAAGGTTCATCATGAAGGGGATAAAGATAATGTCAGCTCCCCTACCATGGTGACACTTTGATACATTGAATAACATTGTCACTTGATAAGTGAAGTCTACCTGAGAAACGGTTACGATGGACTCATTAGAAACTCAAGAGGAGGAGGCCAATTATCTGCTAATGATGTTTTGGCTAGTTAGTCAGTAATGACTTTCCCTTTAATTTACTTTTGATGAAAAACTCAATGTCAAACTTAGCCAAAATCATGAGCCACTTGGCTATACACTAGTTTTGGCATGGCTTGGAGTGCATATACTTGAGTGGGTTGGTATTGGTTATGACATAGGTCTTGTGGTTGAGAAGGTAATGGTGAAGTTTGGTAGCCATGAAGACCAAGGCTAGGCAAAGTTTCTCAGTATGGGTGTATTGAGTCTCGTACTCTATAAGCATGTGGATAATGTATTAGATAACTCATTCCTTATGCTACTCATCTTGATGAGGTAACATTTCCACTAAGGAATGGTTGATGGTGGAAATGTAAAGGTAAAAGGTTGATCTTCCTTGGAAAGAATGAGGATAGGTGGGGAAAAAGGGTAATATTTAAGCAAATTAAATGCCTTTTGATAGTTGTTGTTCCACTTAAAAGATACATTCTTCTTTAGAATGTGATGGAAGGGTTGGCAATGATCAAAGAGCTAAGAGATAAAGTGACGAATGGGTTGGAGCTTCCCCTACAAGCTATAGAGTTGTTTGAGGTGAGTAGGAGGAGGCATGTCTAGGATTTATTTTATTTTGGTAGGATCTACTTTGATTCCTCAAAGGGAGATAATAAATCTAAGGATATTTCTTTAAAAGACCTCAAAAATACACTTATTAGGATTAAGGTAGACATGGTAATGGATGAGTTACTCAAAGGTAATCTTAAAAATGACCAAATTATCTTTACAACATTTGGATTTTCTAAGAAGGTCATCAACATAGTCTTCTATGATTTTATGAATAAGGTCATGGAATATGTAGGCATAATGCATTGGTAGGGTGCAGTAGTGTTCTTTAGTCAAAAAGGCATAACCCTATGATAAAAAGTTTTGCATGGGGTGATAAAGGTAGTTTTGTGTTGATCTTTAGGGGTGATTAAGATCTAATTGTAACTTGAGAATCCATCCATAAGAGATAACATCTCATGTCCAATTGTAAGATCAACTAGATGGTCAATGCTTGGTAAGGGAAAGTCATCTTTTAGGCAAGCAAGGTTGAGGTCATGAAAGTCTACAAAAATACGTAGTCCCCTTATAGATTTGGTAATAGGTACGATGTTGGAGACCCATTGGGATAATCAATAGGTTGAATGAAATTGATGGACTGAAGATGTTGAATCTCTTATTTGATAAGAATGGCCACACAAAGGTGTATTTATTAGAGTTTTTACCTAATGGGCTTGGAATCAGAGTTAGTGACTATGTTGTGGGTAGTGATGGAAGGGTCGATTCCTATCATGTCACTATAAGACCAAGTAAATGCTATGATGCTTCATCAAAAGAAAGGAGGGGAAGTCTCGAAGCTCCTTGAAATTTAGTGATTGCCCAATTTTAATAATGCATGGGTTATCCAAAGTGACCAAGTTGATATCCGTGGTGGATTCATTCATCATGATCAAAGTCTTAAGAGGAAGATATTTTTGGATATAAGAATCTTTTTCACCAAGATAAGTGAGAATGGAATAATCATCTTGACACCAAACGTTATTAATAGTAGGAGAGTCATCTCTTATCATCTCAAGATGGGTTAGAGGAATGGTTATGGTTGCCCCATACTTTTGATAAGTTATGGGTCCAAGGCTAATCATGTTGATGAAAAATAAGGTTAAGGGGGATGATGTCAGAATCCTCAATGGTCAATAGTAGAGTGGATGGTGAGGATGGGATGTCTTGTTCAATAATGGTGATGGGAGGTAGGTTGGTTGTTTGTGTAGGTGGAATGAAACCAAAGCCATGATTTTCATGAGGTTTTTAGGTCTTAATTGGAAGCAAATCATGCATCCTATGTTTGTACTAACCTAGACCAAATCCCTTCCAAGCACACCTATAAAGGTATGCATGGGAAAATTCTAGTTTATCTAGGTAGGAGAAACTACAGGTGAATAAAAGTGTCAAGGGGTTTATCAAGTCCCCCATATATGAAATTAGTTTAACAAGTTGAGGGTTTAAAGGAATAATGGTTTTGACATTGGGGTCATAACCAGGTTGGTGGTCAAGTTTCCCATATTCTTGGGGAGTAGGGAAAGTGTCAAGGGTTAGAAGGTGATACTTCCCCAATGAAAGATGTTAAAAGGTTGATTTCAAAGTGTTTGTTATGGGGATTTGGGTAGAAGGAATAGATGAACTGGTATAAACTTCAGTGGTAGAGGAAGATGGAATTTCTTCTTTTACCAATGAAGTTTTGTTAGATGGGGAAAGGAAAACGTCATTGGGTTGGTACATCATGTTGCATGATGTGAAAGGACTCAAGTTAGCTTGTATGTTAAAAACTTGACCTTTATATTCGAATTTGATGCATCAGTGCAGGGTAGATGGCACGCAACACATAGAATGGATCTAAGGTCATTTTAGTAAAATATTGTACTAGAAATCACTTTCTACTATGTAGAAGAGCTCAAGGAGCATGCAGGGTCATAGGTGAATGTAGGGGACAATAGTTCCTAAAGTCATGGACATGGTATCATTTAATGATCAGAGTATCATTGAGGTCTCTAAAATGATGTTCTCAAGTAATTTGAGTTGGTTGTATGTGTGGGAGGAGATAATGTTGATGTTATCTCCCTCATAAATCACAACCCTCTTGATGTAGGTTTGGTTGATGTATGTGGTAATGAAGAGGGGAGGATCTAGATCATTTGGATGGATGGAGGGTATTTTTGAATCCTTGAAGGTAACAAGGTTAAAAATTTGGAGATATCTAATAAAGGCTACTAAAAGTTGTGGGTCTTTTGGTTGGACCTCTATGGATTGCAAATCCTCTATCATTTCTTAGTGGTGATGGGGTGAGGTATTGATTAGTTCATAAAAAAACTCATATTTATTGATATTTGGTGAATCTATTTCAAAACTACTCATTGGATTGATTTAAAAGGGTTGGATTGAGAGGGACCCAAGATGAACACCTTAGGCTTAGTTGAAGGTGTATGTGCTTGGTGTTGAATAGGTGATTGGGTAGTAGAAGAATGGTATGTCCATGGAATGGACACTTTTACCTTTACCTTATCCTTTGGTTGGGCTTGTGATCATGTGACCACATGAATGGTATGGATTAGGGGAAGAGTCAGGCTAGAGGATTTCTTTGGTTCTTCTTTACTCTAAGGTGAGAGTGGAGGAGTAGGTAGATGTTGGTCAATGACTTTTAGTTCTTAGATTGGTGTTAGGATCATAATAGGATCATTTAATAAAAAGTTATCATCATGATATAGCTGATGGGCTATCATTTGGAGGGATTTGTAGTTCTCAGTGTCATGCCTAGGTGTTCTATGGTATGAACATACTAATTTGTCATTATAACAAGATGATTTGGGACTGTGTGAGTCAAATGGTCTGATAGGTGGCAAGGTTAAGCAAGATGATTATAATAGCCTCTGTAGGATGGTTGAGTAAGATTTAGGTAATGGTGGTAAAGGTATAAAGGTCTTGGTTTTGGGAGTTGAGGTGAAAGCCCTTTTAGGAGTGCACTTGGTGGTAGAGGGTTTGGGTAAATGAGCATCCTTTGTGGATGTTTTTTGGCTTTGGTAGAGAGGGTGATAACTCAAGGTTAGAAGGTTTTGGGGTATATGTTTGAGAGGTAAGTGATTTGTTTATAGATGATTGGGAGATAAGAGGTATGTTCATGTGTATTTTGGTGAAAATAGGTGTAGATGAAAGTAAGAGTGATGGCATAACCAAAAATGGTGGTTGGGTTTTGATTGGGATGGTTGGTTTCCTAATTAAGGTAGAGGGGTGAGGTCTTAAAATAGAGGGAAAAGTAGAGAGGGTAGGTAGATTTTTGGTTTTTGGGCTTCTAGGTTGTTTTACCTTATTTATTGGCTTAACTTGGGTTTTGTTTGATAGGTTTAGTACACTTAAGTCCAACTTGACTGATGGGTGAGTAATGTTATGAGTAAGAAATATGCCAAGGTTCTTGGTGGGTTTAGTTAGAATGGTAGAAGGTGATTTGGTGACTTTGGGTGAATTTGGTTTTGATGGCACTGCTATAGTTTGATGGGTAGAGGTGTCCAATGGTTGGGTTGTGATGATAATGGATTTGATAATTGAAAGGGTTGGTTGTTTTGATAAAGAAGGCCCCTGTTTGGTTTTATATGACAGCCTAAGTTGTTAAAAGGTGGCTTGATACAGGTTAAGTTTTGATATAAATTTTAAGTTTTTAACCAGTCTGGAAAAAGGTTTATAAATGAGTATGAATCCTTTGATAGTGGATTTAAAGGATAGACCCATGGGTTGAGGGGGAGAAATGATTACTTTGTCCTTTTCCTAATAAAAAGGCTTCAATATCTAGGGAGGTAACTCCTTGATGGGAGCTTTAGGAAAAGTGGATCCTTCCTTAGGATTGCTTTCTAAAGGAAAAGTGGATTGTTGTATGACTAAGAAAAAAGTTAGAATGGTAGTGGATGCCTCCTTTGATGTGCATATCAAAGGAGAGGTGGTGACTCCACTACCTCAATAAGTAGATTAGGATAAAAGGTGGTTTGGTCAATGGTGTCCTCAACAATGAGTTCACCAAGAACCATATTGATAGTATGGGCCTTATCATTATGAGAGGATTCTAATTTGTTTTTTTATTAGTAGGAGTGTGGTTGGGAAATAGTTTTTTGAATATAGGGTGCATTGGGGTTGTCCAACACAAGTTCTTCCTTGTCAATGAGAGTTTGGACAATGTTATTAAAGGTATTACAACTAATAATGTCATATCTAATGACTCAGTAGAAGGCAAAGAATTAATTATCTTTATACCAATAAGGTACATGATGAGAGGAATCAAATTGCTATAGAGGTTTGATTAGAGGGAGCTGTATGATATTGAATTTAAAAAATTTATCCAAGACTAAAGCATATGACTCTCCAAGTGGAGTAAATTGCTTCTAGGTGTTACATTTTGGGTTCTAGTGTTTTGATTGGAGGAATTTGAAGAGTTATATTGGTTGATAATGGGTAGAGGTGCAGTCTTAAAGATAACCACATTTTTTGCTCCCTTATTTTTGGAGCTAGGATTGGTTTGATTGTTCAGTTTGGAGGAGGGGGTCTCATTTGATTTGAAGGTGGAATTATTATTTCTCACTTTCAACTTCCCTTAATCAATGGCTCTATTTTGTAATTTTCATGCCATGGTGAAAGCTTTTTCAAAGTTCTTGAAGCTCTGAACCCATAAGGTAGAGGAGATGTATTTGGCACAAGCCCAGACAAAGAGTTCAATTAACTCAAGTTGGGCTAGAGAAAAGGAAAGTTGGTTTATTAGACTTCTCTAATAGGCTATGAATTCAAAAATGGATTCATCATCAAATTTATGAATGGAGTAAATATCAGTGATGGAGACTTTCTTAGAGATGTTTATGGAAAAGTGATCTAAGAAAATTTGAGCTAGTTGGGAAAAATAAAAGAGGGAATGCTTTGTAATAACACTGTACCAATCTAGTGCTAGAATTGATAGAGACATGGGGAAGGTATGGAGAAAGAGAGAATCATCATAGGAAATCATATAACATGAATGCATAAAATACTCTCAGATGTTGTTGAGGGTCCTCTTTACTCTAAAACTTGGTAAACTTCAAAAGTTACCATTAAGGAAGATATGGTCAAATGGGGATGGATGGCTGAATTGGTTCATTATAAATTTAAACATATGATAAAATATTATGAAATCTAGAAATGGATGACTCCAAATTAGTCATTTTATCCATTAACACTTTGATGAGGTTAGTTTTGGGTTGTGCACCCCCATAGTTATAAAGTAGATTGTGTTGGATTTAGGTAGGTGCAACATATGGGTATCTGGTGGGGGCTTGAGAGGCTACCACATATTGATATGTGGATATGGTTGGTTGGGATGATGCCACATATTAATACATGGAGATAGTTTGTTGGGTGGAAGTTAAAGATACATACCCTTGTGGGTTAGGGACATAGCTCAAATTTGGTATAATGGAAACCTATTAAGAGATTAACATAGGTTGGGTAGGAGGTATGGATGGGTTAGTAGATAGAATGTGAGTGGTAACTTTGGTACTGATGGGTGGAAGGGTGGAAGGTATGGGAATCACCAAGCTCTGAGATGGAGTGGAGGTAGGTAGGTTGGAAATAAGAGGAATGGTGGTGACATTAATAGAGGGTAATCCTATGGTAATGGAAGTGTTTGAGCCCAAGGGTTTAAATTATCCTATATTAGGAGGGTTGTTTGTTAGGGAGGAAGGTGCTTGGGCATTGCTCATTTGATTGGTTTTTTTTGGATGGTGGTATCGGTAGGTTTATTGGTAAAGGATGATGCCTATGTGACTAAAGGTTGGTTAGAGATGGGGGAAACAGAAGTATCACCCATAAGGTGGGATGGAATGCCATAGGGTGAGTTAATAGGTGGAACTAAAGTAGGGGTATAGAGGGTATGGTGTTGAGGTAATGCTAGAGGGCTATAGGGTTGTTATCTAGAAAGGTGGAAAAATTTGCATCACCTTGGGTAATTATCTGAGGCATGGTAAGACTTCAAGAAAGATGGGGAGAACTCTTTACATCTGATATATACTCCATAGATGAGGGAGAAAAGGAAGATGGATGTTTATGAGGTGGGTCCTTATTTTCTTGGTTTCTTAGTTGTTGCCTAGTTAAAACTATGTAGATAAGGAAAGAAGGAAGATACAAGCAATCTCATAAATCAAACAAAGAGAAGACAAAAGAAAGTCAAGGAAACAAAACACATAGTAGAGCACATTAAATCTTAGGGTTCCTTTTAGTCTCTCATGCCGCTTATGCCTTAAGCTTTAATAATTATGTGACTCAACTTGGCTTATGGAGTGGGTAATAAAAAAAGTTTATGGTTGGTTTCAAGTTGTGTTTAGGATCTCAAAATGATATGTATTGGAAATCAGTACGTGGATTGATATTTTGGCCTACCCCCTCACTTCACACACCACAACGATAAGGGTGTTGGGTGCTTAGCTAAGATATACCAATTGCTAGAGATTATTGAGTTAGTTTTCCCCTTGGTGATGAAATCTAAGTAGGATGACTATGAAAGGTGACCACTAGGTAATGAAATCCTAGTTGAGCCTTATGTTAATGTTTTTATACTTGATTAAGTGCGAGTGGTTTGGTCTTGTGTGTGTGTTAAGAGTGAAATTATGATTAATTCACTTGATTAATTAAGCTATTGATTTAAAATAAGTAATCAAACAATGGATGTAGTTAATTTAAAGCCCAAAATGAAATTTCAATTTTGTTATATGAGCAGAAAGATAGGAAGGAGAAACATATAGATGCAACTATGAACCCAAGAAAAGTCTCAAGGGTCCCACCAAACATGCCAAAATGTTTCAGATAAATTTCACTTATATTATTTTAGGGAAAGAGAAAATAAAATCAAGAAGGGTATGGTTAGTAGAACTTGATATGCTGTGCATGCATTGATCCAAATGGTTTTAGATACTCCTCTTTGGATTGGGAAAAATGACCTATAGTTAAGAAAGCACTAAAAAAATGGTTTGATTAGTTAGATAATAGGGTGGATTGCCTAGCAAGTTAGATCTAAAAAACATGAGCTTATTTGGAGGTTGTCAACCCATATTTTTAAACAATTAAGTCTTGAAAGTGAAGGATAAAGTACTTGCATAAATAATAAAAGATACTAAAATGAAATACAAGAAGCACTAGATAAGAAAATAGATGAATTTGACTAACTATAAAAATAAACAAATTGATATAAATGCTAAATGAATTAGGTGTGGTTCAAAAAATAGGGTGAGGTTCTATGATCACGTAAGGGATTTGAAAGTTGGGTTTGGTTGAGGTCTGGTGGGTGAAAATAGCTTACTATTTATTTATCACACAGTGATTTTCAGTGGTTAAGGTGATTGTCAGTGGTTGGGCACCCATCAATGGTTGGAAAACCATCAACAGTTATGGATAGACCATCAATGGTCAGGGTGACCATCGAAGGTTACTGTGTTTTTGGTTTGGTTCAAGAAATTGGTCTAACGAGGTTGCAAAATGGGAATCTAAAAAGTAGGTTTGGGCTAGGTTAGTTATGAAATAGAAACAAAGTAACTAATTAGTGAAAATAGATACTTAGATTGTTGGTTGTTGGTTTAAATATGGTTGGATTATTTAGTTGAAAAACTTGTTGATGGAGTCTGAATTTTTTTTAATAGAGTAATGATACTTGGCTATTGGCTAATAGATGGTAATACTTTAGCTCTCTATCACACTTACTAGTTCACTGGAAGAAGACCTACAAATGAAATTTATGATGCTAGAGACTCTACTTCTATATGTGGATGATGATAGATAGATAGATTCTAGATCCCTTTCATCTCCTCCTCTCTTTTTATAGGAAGGAAAGGTGAAATAATAGGTTAACAAGAGGTTCAATAAGCAATTTAAATTTAGATTTTGCATGCATTAGTACATACACAAATTAGACAAGCTAAATATAAAGAATCAAGTTGGAGTTTGACTAGAGTTGATTATTTATGTGGTTAAATGATGACCATCAATGGTTAGGTCTAACCATCAACAGTCGAGGTGATCATGGACAGTTGAGGGTAAGGGCAAGTTTGGTCAATGTTAGCCAGGTTGAGTTAGGTTTGGGGTTAATAGGTTGTATAAGATTCCTTAGGGTGTCTTAATGTGGTCTAGGGGTTAGTTTGACATCTAAAACCATCATGTGTAGTTTTCTAGTGTCTACAATACCAATCTATATCATTACATCAAATGTTTCTTTATCAAAGAACTAAGAGAGAGTTGAGTTGGCTGAGTTGATTCAAGTTGATTTGCTGGGTCTATAACTTTTCTTAAGGTATCCATCAAATTCTCAACCTTACTTTTTAGATCATCCTTAGTGACCTTGTCACTGTCCATTTTCTCAAATAGAGAACTTATGGTTTTTTGAAAATCATATTTCAATCCCTCTCTTGTTGGACTACCAAAATGTACTTTGGATAGTTGATAATCCCCCACCGCTAAATGTTCTTTTTATTTATCAGGTGGGGGAACTACTATCTCCATATATTTTTCCCATATTACATCATATGAGATTATGGATATGGTCTTGGGACATCTCTTTGGTCATTTGGATGCTTCTAATAGACCAAAATCCAAAGTGTTAGGAGATATCATATGTTTCTATTTTTGGACACTGATTGTCCAACCAACTTGTAGTGGCTACTAGTGAATCCTATGTTATTCCAATGGTCACTTTCACTTTTGAGTCTGCAACTGAAGCTTATATATTGGTAATTACCATAACAAGTTTCGTATCTAACATTGACATTACCACTGAGTCCTCAATTGATGATTTGGATATCTCTTCCCCATTGGTGGGTTGAGTATCCATAATTGTGTTAGTGGGCATCTCTATTTCCACCTATTTGGTGAGATTTTGGGTTAATGTAAGAGTGTAATAAGGAAATTATATTTGGATGGTGGAGTGGATGTGCTTACAAGGGGTGTGGAAACTAGAAGTGACATAGGTAGAGAGGTAAGCACATGTGATTGGAATAAGGGAACTTATGGAAGGGTAGTGTCCAAGGAATAAAAATAATCTATTAGTGTAGTGGAAATGGATAGAGTGGAAGTAGCGGGTAGTGTGATGGAAGAGGAAGATGGAGTGGTATCCATAATAGTGGCTATGATGGCTAGTAAGACTATAGTCAGAATGTTTGAGTCTGTAGCCATGTATTATTGGGTGGTATTGGTGATGAGGTGGACATGATTTCAAAAGAGGGATGTGAAAGTGGAGTTGGAATAACCAACTATGTCTATTGGCTTACTACCAAGGGAATCACTTGCACTGGTTGGTCAGATGAAGGGGTAACTATTATGACCAATTTTGTACCCTTGGATGAGGTAGTTAAGACCTCTAAAAATTTGGCTAACATGGGATTACCTCTAGGCTTGTGGGTTGTCTATATTAGAGGTAAACCTCTAGGTTAAAGGTCCAGGTCCCTTGATTTATCTTTTAGGTTTACACACTACACTAAACCAATGACTATTGGGGGTGAAAAGGGAAGAAGGAAACTAATAGTAACCTATAATAATGGAGGTGATACACAAAAGATAATTCCATCAACATAATTTCATTTTAACTAAGAAATAAGACTTCTAAAACTGACCTCAACTCAATGTTCTTATAGCATATGTGTTTCTACATGGAGGTAGATTGCTATGCATATCTAGAGATGGGTGAAAAGGAGGTATGATTATAGATACTACTAATCTCTCTCACACTTCAAATACACCTTAAAAAATAATACACTCCATGATACCTATTAAAAAATATGCTACTCACATAATGAATACAAGAGCAAAATGGAAACAAGGAGAAAAAATCATCACTTGTCATCCAAATACACTACTTGAAATACTTAGGAAATATTTACAAATATTAAATCAAATTCATAACTTTTTTCAAAGGACAAAAAAGAATTAAAACTAGTAGGGCTTTACCATACTAGGTGTGTACTAGATACAAATGCCAAAATTGCTTGCATATATAGAGCATAGGAGAGGAGAGAGAAGAAGTGAAGTTTAAGATTCACAAGGCCAAGTGTCAAGGTATGAAATCCAATTACAATGCAAGAAAAGAGAGTTACAGAATAGGTTATGATGTCCTCTTAGATAAGTTTCCACTTGAAACACATAATTCTCATGAAGTTGGCGTAGAGATCTCAATTAGCCTTGTTGAAATTTCCTTTCTCAATGAGGAGTCACTTAACAATCTAAAACTACCTTTGCAAGTTGTTGAAATGTGTTCTTAAATTAAGAAGCTGGAAACAATATTGTGATAGACCTTATATGCCCCTTAACTGATGAACTTGTTTGTACCACTTATCATTCACTACCTTGTAACTAATCACTATCCCTTCTAGGCTTGTCTTCATACTTGTCACTTAAGTGACCTGCATTTGCTCAAGAAGATCCATTGAAAAATTGTTAGACAACTATTTAGATTCTCTTTAATTTCCACTCTATTAGGTATACCTCAAAATATTCAATGTCACATCTTTAATGTAACTCTACACATCTTCCCATGGTGTCTTAAGACTCTTCTTTGCATCCTTTTATCGTTCACATACTATGTCTACAGGTTGTCTTACTCATAGAGTACCCCCTATTTGAGATAAAATAGAGGACATCTCCCTATTTATATAGACAAAAAAATACCATAGAGGTCTTTCTAAACTCATGATGATGTTTTGTGTCAATTTTCAAGGCTTGGTCATGTTTTTAGAGGTCTCAAACATCAAAATTCTCAAAATTGGCTTCTAGACTATATGTAAGATTTTGGCTAGCTGTAGGTATGAGGTTCATGCCTAGTTTGCTCAACCTTATTTATTTTTCCTTACCTCTCAATATCTCATAAAATGTGGTATCATCATCGTTAAAGTGGTTTCAATGTGTTTATTCACCTTACACCTCTGTCAAACTCCCACACCTGCAATCTCCATGGTTAGGCTAATCTGTAGTATGTGTTGACTATGTCACCTATAGGTGGCAATTAGGAAGAATTCAAAAGAATATTGTATGTGGTGATAGATATTTGAACACTATAATTCATACCCTAAGCTCCTCTTAACATCACTAAGACCATTACACTTTTGTTTAAACTCACTCTTTCCTTAGGTCTATGTTAACATTCTCTATCGCCAATGTACTCTAAATCTTTCTTGTAAGATAGAGGTTCATTTTGGTTTTAAAGGAACTTCAGCTATAGGATCACTTTCAATCAAGATTTGTCTAGGTTTAAAACCACTTAACCATCATCTTCCATAACCTAGAAACTTCCTCTTATGCTTAAGATGCTACCTCTAGACTTAAGCTGTAAGGATAAAACTATTAAGCCTACCTAGATCTTATATGCTTTCACCAAAAAATGACATTTTTTAGAGCAGAGTTCTCTTTTAGAGAGATTAAGGTAAATGTTTTCACTTTGAAACTTTTCTAACTTTTCACCTAGATGAGTGTCAATAAAGAGTCTGAGTATAGTTTTGACTGTGTTTTAATGTTTCTAGACCTCCAAACCAACTTCAAACTTGTCAAATATTTGTCATGAAGTTCACATCTCTTATCAACCCACTATCTAGGCACTCCTACACAATCCTGTATGTAACTGTCTGCCAGGCATGTGAGTTCAATCTTCAACCTCACTTGTTTAAAACATGTTTTGAAATTTCATCTCTATTGGTCCATTAAACTCTGTTTAGACCATCACCATGCTCTTGGGTTGAATACCAATGTATTAGCTTAACCTAGAGCTTTCATAGAAGTACAAACTCTACAATTAGTGAAACAATATTTTATAGACCTCAATGATGCTCTCCTCTAACACAAGGAGAATGATCTTGTTTGTATCCTCATGTTCACATGTGAAAAACCAACTAGAAACAACTTGAGAAGGATGAACATGCTTTAAAATACTATGCACACCATTTGATTCACAAAAACCAATGCAATCAAAGGGGAAAACTAAGGTGTTGGGGATGTGCAGGCAGTTTGGAGTCACTAATAATCTTAGTGATTATTCATGAAGCATAGACCATAAAACTTGAGACCATAACCATGAATTGGAATATCATAAGGAGTAATAAAATTACCAAAGTACACATAGCCTAACTCTGTATACACATAATATTTTAAAAAAATTATTGATTACTGACACTTTGTATCTTACAAAAACTTGTTGAGTCTCAATCTCTCTGAGTGAATGAATTAAGGGGTACCTTTGGAAAGGGGTGGGAATACCATCAATGCTTCATAATATTGTTTTCC
Source organism: Torreya grandis (assembly GCA_037957365.1). Lineage (NCBI taxonomy): Eukaryota > Viridiplantae > Streptophyta > Pinopsida > Cupressales > Taxaceae > Torreya > Torreya grandis. The sequence continues at coordinate 1,963,277 of JARHVA010000256.1, read as the reverse complement.
CTTTTTCCACTTGCCATCTACACACTTGTCTCCTAAAACCATTTACCCTAAGCTTGTTCTTCTAAGTCCTACCTCCTCCAATCTTTCCTCTTTCCATTCATCTTTTTTTTCCCTTAGCATCCTTTTTGATTTTTAGTTGTACTAGGTTGACTGGGTCAACCTAATATAGTTTAGGGGCACTCTTTAATTTCTTGTTTTTTTAGCCTTTCAACTGACCTAGCACAAACCTAGTAAATTGTCCTAAAAAACACACTAGGTTGACTAGGTAGACCCTGTATAGCCAACACTCTCAGGAGGATTTAGGGAAAGATCTACCTATATATACAAGGTAATTTCTCACCATTTCATAAGATAAGAATTATTAGTGAATAAATATGAGTGAACATCTGCTTATTGACCATTTTACTTGAGGAATAAAGCTTAGGGTTCTATACTTTCTTTGGAGATACAGATATTGTCTTGTGGAGAAGTCTTTTGTACGCTTAGATAGGTTGTGTAGCCTAGAGCTGATTTATCTTGGTTATCCTTACATACGACAACAATTTCTTATGAAGCGCATTGGCCTAGGGAGAGATTGAGTCTCGGTGGGTTCATCTTCAAAGGTAAGTATTATTAACTTTATTTATCTTTTGTAACAGTAGATAGATAATGCATTTGTATTCTTCTCTCCATGTATTTAGGATTATATATACATTGGCATGAGTATATGTCTTCTACTACATGTTTAGTTTAGTTGTTTATTTTATTGATTCTAACCCCTACTTTTTGGCATGAGATTTGGTGTGCACTAGATTATATTTTACTTTCTTGTTATTAGAATAAAGTGAACATTTTAAACCTTAGGAGTCCATTAGGGTTGTTATGCAATTGTGTTAGATTGTAGTGGTCATGCTCCTACTTAACAAGTGTATCCTAATTGAAAGTGTACGTGTGATCTATCTTATCCAATCTCAGATTAATTCATAGACATGATGCATTTATGATTACATACAAACTCTTTTTCTCCAATCCATACTAAATGAAAATTGTTTAACCTTATTGACTTTCCCAAGAGAGTGATAAGAGAGAGATAATTTTTTGCCATTTTTGGACTTGTTGAAGCTTCTTGAATCTAGAAAAATCTTGTGGGGATCTTAAGGGACCCTCTTAAAGCCTTCACACATGTTATAACTATTATACAGTCTGTACAATAATTAAAACTCCCTTTATTTAAATATGATCTCCTTATTTATACATTGAAATTGCATCATGTTAGTTTAAAAACTACCTCTGACACTTTCTTGACATCAGAAACATTAGACAACTTCTTGAAAAACTTGTCCATCCATGGAAAACTATGAAATTTCATTAAAATAACCCAAAAGGACATAAAGTGACATGAGACAAACTATACAAATGTGATAAGGCTAAAAAAATATTATTTGACCTCATTAATGACCATGGTAAACATTTCAAACCTAGGAGACCTTATGACAAGTTTGAGAATGCAAGGGGGGTTTACTTGATTTGGCCTAGGGGTAAAATTAGTCAACATTTTAGTGATTTCCTAAGTGTAACATGCTTGCTATGCTAAGGACTAGTTTCCTTCTCCTATCCTTGGGTAATGGAGTCACCTATATGCTACATTTGACATTGATAAGCCTTTGAACAGACCATAAACTCACACCAAACATAAAATAGAGAACAAACACAAAAAATAAGACACAAAACATACACATGTGCTCTCTAAGCACTTATGGAAAAGACACAAACAACTTAAGTAAACTAAGTTATGTATAGACTAACCTAAATTAAACTCCCTCCTCCTAGATCAAAGGGGAAGTTTACACCATATCTTCCTCTATGAGATGAATAAATGTCTAAAGCATGTTGCCTTTTGATCACTAGCTATGATATCTTCAATTTCTTGATGTTTTCCAATCTCCTTGGCATGATATTAAATGCAACCATAATAGATACAAACATATCACCTACGAAGGTGAATTCCACTTACACTTCAACAATCTCAATCTTCTCATGAGACTCCTCAGCTACAAATTCTAATGATGCTTCAACAAAGCATGCTTTTTTGAATCCATGGTACTTTGAATGAGATCAAATTTATTATCAGATGCAAGCTCTTAAAGCTCTTCAAGTAGATTTACATAGTCAATCAATTCTTCATCATTATGCTCCATGAAGACATCTTATTCCATATTATTGTGCACTTTAATTTCAACTTTGCAAAGGTATTAAAGCTCTTGGAGAAGTGCAATATGTTGCTACCAATCATCTCTATCTTATTTCTCCTTAAGAACCATAAACTCTTTAAACTCATCCTTTTGATCATACTCACGAATGTCATAGTCATCATAGATTTCCCCATCATATATTTGAAACTCTTGGTGATGTTTTTCAAGATATGTTTGTTTGATAGGAACCTTACATCTCTCCTCAACAATCTCAATTTTCTCTCCTTCAATAACTAGACTCTTAAGACCTTCATATTCATTGAACATTTCTTGATAGGTCTGCCACATGCCTTGATCAAGCTCTTTTTGAACAAATGCAACATGATATTGATCATATTTTTATTCACTCAAGAAGGAATAATTATGCTTACATTCACCAAGGGGAGTCCCTATAGTGAAATATTCTTCATATACAATTGTGTCATCTTCTTGATCAACTATAAATTTAGCTTCATCCTCTTTGCTTGCCTCCCATAGGATGGGTTCTCCTTCAAGAAGGGATGAGGTGGGAGGGTGGTGAATAAGTTCATGGGTTGAAAAAGGAGTATGAGGTGTGGTGGAGGGATCATTAATGGGAATGGGGATGGAAGGAGACACTTGAAATAATTCTTGGAGAGAGAGAAGGTCCTGCTAGGCTATAGACACTTCATTTTATTCATCAAGCACCTCATCCTTCTCACAACTTTCTTGATGCTCTTCAACAACTACAACTTTATATTCCACCTTTTCAACTAAGGCCTATTTTTCACATTGAAACTCTTCTTAGATAAACATCAAATATGTACAAGCTTTAGGTTATTGAGGAGAAGCTAATGAGGCTTAAACAAACACAAGGCTTTATTTTTTGACATCAACTTCTTTATCTTCACTCTTTACATTTTTATTTCCTAAAGACTTCACAAATTGGTTCTAAGTTGGAAATTTAAGGCTATTAGGCTCCTCTTGAAGATGGTGAATGGTTTCACGAGGATAAGTAGCATAATAAAACTGATGTGGAACATAAGAAGACTCTTGAGGAGGGGAGGGAGATACACTATCTTCAACCGGATTTTCCCCTTCTTCATAGCCTTCTTGAGGCCTTTAAACAACTACAAGTTGATCCTAAACTTCTTAATTTTACCACATTTCCAATATATCCACCCACCATTGGATATAACATCTCATTTCATGAAAATTTTCATTGATTACATAGTTATCTTCTTCCTCAACCAATCTCCACTTATTCATAAGAAATTGAATGAACTTTCTCATCTTTTCTATGAGATGAATAAGGATCACATCAAGTTCCTTATTCCATTTCATCATCACCCTTTCTAATTTTATCAAATATGAAATGAGTGCTTAAAAGGATTTAGATTGAGGTGGAATTGAAGTAGGATGAAGATAGGAGTATGGGTTTTGGTATTGACCTTGAAAAGGTTGTCTGGGGGCTTGATAAGATGGATATGGCTATTTGGGAAGACTGCCTCCAAGAAACTCCCTCTTAAGAGCATAGATTTATTCTTCAAGAGTATTAATATTATCTTCAAGATAACCTTATTCATAGTATTCTTCATGAGGATACCCAAAACCATTATGATCATATGGATAAGGGATGGGTTGACCATAGGGTTTCCATGGATCATAACACTGATAACAACCTTGATAGGGCTATTAAGGAACATAGTATGGGACCATGGGTCATGATAAGGTTGATAAGGAGGTGTATAGTAGGAATTTTTAACATATCTATCCATATCAACTTTATTATTCAAATGAAACACAAGACTTTTAAAAAATTCTTTTACAATAAGTACCTAGGATGCTTATACCTAGATGATTGGATTCAAAGTCTCCATTGGTGTTTATTTTAATGCTTGCAAAAGTTGATAGTATGAAGAACACACCAAAATTATTCCACTCTTTGGTACCTTAGTATTAATGAGCATGCCATAAATTTTATGATCAAATTTTGTACCCTTGGAGGATGTATTTCAGACATGGGATTACCTCTAGGCCTGTGGGTTGCCTATAACAGAGGTAAAACTCTAGATTAAAGGGATAGTTCCCTTGATTTATATTTTAGGTTCACACACTACACTATACCAATGAATATTAGGGGTGAAAATTGAATAAGGAAAATTAAATTAAATTATACTAATGGAGGTGATACACCAAAGATACTTCCACAAACATACTTGTATTTGTGCCAAGAAAGAAGATGACTAAAAATGACCTCAACTCAATGTTCTTTTAGCATAAGTATTTTTACATGGAGGTAGATTGATATGAATATCCATATGTGGGTAAAAATTAGGTATGATCCTAGACACCACTAGTCTCTCTCAAAAATCAAATACACCTCAACAAATAATACACTTCATGAGACCTATTATAAGAGATGTTACTCACACAATGCATACAAGAGTAAAATGGAAGCAAGGAGAAACAATCTTCATCACTTGTCATCAAAATACACTATTTTAAATACTTAGTCAAGATTTATAGAGATTAAATCAACTTTATAACTTTATTCAAAGGTAAAATAAGATATAAAACTAGTAGGGCTTCACCATACTAGGTGTGTACTAGATACAAATGCCAAAAATGGCTTCCATATGTAGAACATAGGAGAAGAGAGAGAAGTGAAGTTAAAGAGTCATAAGGACAAGTGTAAAGAATTTAAATTCAATTATCATCCTATAAAATATAGTTATATAATAGTTTATTAGGTCCTCTTAGACAAGCATCCATTTGAAACACATCATTCCCCTGAAGTTGGCATAAAGATCTCAATTAGCCTTCTTAAACCTACCTTTCTCAATGAGGAGTCACTTGATAGCCCAAAACTACATTTGGAATTTATTGACACATGTTTTATAACTTGGGAAATTAAAAACAATATTGTGATATCCCTTATACACCCCTCAACTGATGAACTTATCTACACCACTTACCATTCACTACCTTAAAACTGATCACTAGCCCTTCTAGGCTTGTTCACAATTGTCACTTAAGTGACCTATAGTTTCTCAATAAGATCCATTTTATAAGTGTTATACACATGTTAAAAACCTATTTACCTTCCAATATATCAGGTATAACTCAAAATATTACATGTTACACTTCTAACTTTCCAATTTTGAATGTCACCCTCCTCACTGTCTTAATCAAGACTGCCTGCAATAACTGGAGTAGTAGAGGGGTTTTCATGCATAAATAAGGTGATAATAAGGTATAATTATTTGAAAAAATTCCCTACATAGATTTAAAAATTGATTTCACCTATTAATTCCCTTATGCACCTTTTGAACACTTCAAATCCTACAAAAAACATAGTATTAAGGTTGTTTGTACAAGTGATAGTACATAATGACTAGATTGTGAGGAGATTGAGAGAGTTATAAATATGTTCAAATAACCTTCAAGGAAAAATTGACACTCTTGGCTGCATTTCCCATCATTTCTTTCACATCAGGTTCTCATAAGGGTTTTAGGATATTCTTGTTCTTAGTGATGATTCATAAAGGTTAGATGTTTAACCTTAAAACCAATCCAACAAATTTGGAGTATAGGACCCCCATAAAATATTAATATATTCTTAAGGCACCATGCACACAATCCATACATATATGATCAAAATAAAATGGCCTGTTGAGCTCCTACTTACATTCTGGGTACCCTTGAGACCAAATTAGGCCAAAAGAGCCAATTTGAGTTTCTCCATATAAAATGATGAATCTAACCAACCCTAAACTCTCCCCTAAAGTTATTGACTTACTTTAAAATCTCATGTGATCATATGAGTCAAGTTAGAGGTCATGAGGGTTTAGGCCTATTTCTAGGCTTATTAGACCTAGACTATATCTCCATGTATATAGCCATTTTTGAGTGGTTCCAATGATTCTAGGGCCTATTTAATATATTTCACCTTCAATTAAAATCTACACATCTTCCCAAGGTGTCTTAAGACTCTTCCTTGCATCCTTCTATCATTCATATACTATGTCTACAAGTTATCTTACTCATGGAGTGCCCCCTATTTGAGATAAAATAAAGGAGATCTTCCTTATTGGTATGGAAAAATAGAGACCACATAGATATTTCTAAACTCATGATGATGATTTGTGTCAAGTTTCAAGTATTGGCCATGTTTTTAGAGGTCTCAAACATCAAAATTCTCAAAACTGGCTTCTAAGACTATATGCATGATTTTGACTCATTGTAAGCATGAGGTTCATGCCCAATTTGCTCAGCCTTCTCTATTTTTAATTACCTCTTAATATCTCATGAAATTTGGTATCATCATAATGAAAGTGGTTTCAATGCGTTTATTCACCTCAAACCTCTATCAAATTCCCAAACTTACAATCTCCATGGTTAGGCTAGTCTCTAGTATGTGTTGATTTTCACCTATAGGTGGTAATTAGGAAGAATTCAAAAGACTCATATAGATGGTGATATATATTTGAACATTGTACTTCAATCCCTAATTTCCTCTTGAGGTCACTAAGATAATTACACATTTGGTTAAACCCACTTCTACCTTAGGGCTATGGTAACATTCTCTATCACCAATGCACTCTAAGTATTGCTTGTAAGCTATAGGTTCATTTTGGTATTAAATTCACTATAGCTCTTTGAGCACTTTCAATAAATATTTTTCTAGGTTGAAAACCCCTCAACCATCATCTTTTATAACCTAGGAACTTCCTCGTATGCTCAAGATACTACCTATAGACTTAGACTGTAAGGATGCAACCATTAAGCCTATCTAGATCTCATATGCCTTCACCAACAAATGACATTTTGTAGAGCAGAGTCCTCTTTCGGAGAGATTAAGGTAAATGTTCTCACTTTACAACTTTTCTAACTTTGCACCTTTATGAGTGTCAATGAAGATTTTGAGTGCAATTTTGACTATGTTTTAATGTTTTTAGACCTCCAAACCAACTTCAAACTTGTCAAATATCTATCATGAAGTTCAAATCTCTTATCAACCCACTATCTAGGCACTCCTACACACTCCTATAGGTGACTATTTGTTAGGAATGTGAGTTCAATATTTAACCTCACCTGGTTCAAACATGTTTTGAGATTTCATATCCCTTAGTCCATTGAACTTTGTTTAGACCATCATCATGCTCTTGGGTTGAATACTAATGTATTACCTTAACCTAGAGCTCTCACAGAAGGAAAAACTCTAAAACTAATGAAACACTATATTGTAGACCTCAATGATGCTCACATCTATTATATTATTTGTCTCCTCATGTTTACACATGCAAAACTAGTTGAAAATAGCCTATTAAGGATGAACATGCTATGAAAGATAATGCACACCATTTTATTACTATATTATATTATTTTTCTCCTCATGTTTACACATGCAAAACCAGTTGAAAATAGCCTATTAAGGATGAACATGCTATGAAAGATAATGCACACCATTTTATTCACACAGACTAATGTAATCAGATGGGAAAAATGAGGTGTTGGAGATGTCCAGGTAGTTTGGAGTCACTAACAGTTTTAGTGATTGTTTATGAAGCACATAACATTAAACTTGAGACCATAACCATGAATTGGAAGCTCATAAGGAGTACTAACATTCCCCAAGTGCACTTAGCCTAACTCTTCTTTTCCAGTCCATATTAACTAAAATTTGTTTAACCTTATTGACTTTCCAAATAGAGAGATGAGAGATAGGGATCAATTTTTTCCATTTTTGGACCTATTGAAGCTTATTAAACTTGGAACAAACTTGTGGGGATATGAAATGACTCTTATGAAGACTTCACATGTGTTATAACTATTATTTAGTCTATATAACAACTGAAACTCCCTTTATTTTAATATGAACTCCTTCTTTGTACATTAAACTTACATCATGTCAATTTCAAAATTGAATTTGACACTTTATTGACATCAAAAATGCTAGATAACTTCTTGACACACTTGTCCTTTCATGGGAAATTGTACAATTTCATTAAAATGACCCAAAAGAACATAAAATGACATGAGACAAACTATACAAATGTGACAAGGTTAAAAACATATTATTTGACCTCATTAGTGACCATGTTAGACATTTCAAACCTAGGAGACCTTATGACAAGTTAAAAAATGCAAGGGGGGTTAACTTAATTTGACATCGGGGTAAAACTAGTCAACAATAATTACTTTCACTAGTGGGTTGATAGAAATAGGATAAGTAATTACTTGTTCTGGTTGGATACTAGAGAGAGGAGGAGAGGTTACTTGTGATGGTTGGATAGTAGCTATGTCCCCTATGGAAATTGGTAGTGTCTAGTCTATTGGATGGGTTGATATCACTTGGGTGCTGGTTAAAGCCATTATTACTTTCTACTTTTGCCTCTTTTAATGTGAGATAACTAGCCCCACTACTTGATCTACTTGAGTACCACTTCTGGATCTTTTTGCTACTACCACTACACCCTTATCCTTTACTTCTCTTAACATGTCTATGATATTCAGGGTCTATTTAGTTATTTTAACCCATTACTTCTTAACTAGTTTGAAGTTCTATATATAACTATGGTGGTACTATCTGATAAGGAGAAGGATTTAGGTGTAGACCACTTGACTTGAGGAAGAGGTTGAAGGTAGATTTGATTATCATAATATACCCTATCCACTCACTATTCCTCATCTTTCAAATATTCTAGAACTGGTGCTATATCATAAGTCTTAATTTGTTCCAGGGTAATTCTAGAATAATCTCTCAACCTAACCTCTTTTTCATCCTGCACATCCTCCCAATAATATTCATAAAAGGGGATGTGGAAATATGAGGCACCCAATAAAATAGTAACATAACCAATCAAATCATAGAAGGACCTAGTTTCAAAATCTATTAAGGTCATCTAAGTCATCTCTACATCCACACATTTGGCCTTAGATAGAGAAGGGAGGGTGTATCTCCCTATGCTAATAGGGAACTATACACCTATCCTGTGCTTACTTGATAATAACTTGTGGGTTTCCATTAGTTGTGTCACAAGTTCCATTAAGGCCCGTTTGTCACTCAAAATATCTAGGAAGGGTGTAGGGACATGCACTGAAACCACCAAATATGATGTATGAATATGTGGGGAACTGAATAAAGTATGATCCCCAATTTTCTATTTATGTAGTTTCAGCATCATAAAACCTTGTTCTTCTTAGATCTTGTTCAAACATGGTTATTATGTAGTATATGAAGGAATCATTAACTCTTCTTAATTGTTATTTGATCCCTTCAAAAGCGAGATCTAGATAGTAGTTATAAACCTTATTAATATGATTTGGCACTATGTTAAATCCTGAGAATGCCCTCCCTCTTGATAAAACATAGATGAGGTAAGAGTTCATGTAGAGTTTTCCAGTGGTTTAAACCTCCATCAACTATCAATGAATATAATCACTTATCAATTAGACCCAATGAATGTATTGTTTATTTTGTTGGATGACCCAGATGTATTGGTACATCCAATCTTGGTAGTTATTTGCATTAGGGCTCCCTATAACACTATGTAATAGTATAATGATATCTCCTACATCATCTTTGAAGTCTATCCTAGCTAGGGTCTTAAGCATTATTGTGGATGAATACTTAGGGGTCTTCAGCCACTATTTGTTTATAACCCATAAATAGGTTGAAATATTATCTTGATATAAATTCTTATAAAAATCATGAGTAATATCTATGCAACTTTCAAATTCTAGGATCAAGAACACAATATTAATAAAATCTAGATCTAGTCTCAGAACCTTCTCTCCTTTATCATTATTACTTCTCTCTTTTCTGCATCATAGTGCTTAGCCATGGTGAGCTCAACCTCAAGGCTTTACATTGAGAGTGGAAAGGTTATAGCCTAGGGTAAACCAATGTCATAAATGATTTGAATCCAATCATTCTTGAATTCTACATTGACTCTAGTCTAGAAGTCTACTAGGTCTATGTTAGTTATCTCATTGATGTTAGAATCTAAGTTGGAAGGGACACCAGGTCCCTTTGACTTGAACTTCATCTCTTTTCTAGACATATACACTAGGAAAATAGGTGTACAAAACCAACTACAGAGTTGGCCAAGATTTGGGATTGTAATTATAGGTTATTTTATCGCTTTGAACTTGGATGGGTTTAGTTATGTTTTTACAGGGGTTATTATCTGATGAGAAAATGGTGTGAAATAATAGTTGTAAAGTCTGATTAAATAGTTTGGTGGGGTTTTAATTTGTAATTTTACTTGCAAAGTCTGAATGAATCTCTGTCGAGGGTATGGTTTATAATTGTAAGTCAAATCTCTAATGGGAGCTCATGGTGATAAAATAAAGGGAATCACCACCTAGATTTGGATGAGGGGTTTTAGGTGTTTCTTCAGTTAGAATTTTTGTGGGGATTTAGTTTACAATAATAGGAGGGGTATTTGCTTATATTTCAATTTTTTTAAGGAAAACCCTAAGCAATGAAACTAGAATAATATAGACAAAAATTAACATGAAACCAACAACTGAGTTTTATGGACCATGAATAAAAATGATGAGGATGATTTTATAGATATAAAAATCCTAAGTATAGCAAGGAAATAACTTAGCTTGTGAAAACAATCAATGGTGAATACTGAAATAAATGCGAGTGACCTAGAAAAATATTGTGAATACATGTGTAGGGCTTGGTAATGGATAGATCTAGTGCTTACTTGTGTTTATTGGTAAGGGCAGTGAATGAACTCTAGTTAGTAGTGTTGCTCATCTTGGAGGTCTAGTTCATAGTTTCACTTGGCAATGAAGCTCTAGTTTTGGTCATAATATTAATTAATGAAGTAAAAAACCCAAATTTTATATTAACCAACCCAAAATTAATGCAAAAAATGTTGATCAAAGGTGGTAGATGGGAAAATGGTGGGAAATTGGATCATTAGAATAAATTTAGAATTTTACAACTTGTAAATTTGTAATATGTTCTCCGCTCTCAATTTCCCACTTGATTTGATGATCGAGAATCTGATAAACTCTTGCATATTTTCAAACTTTAAAAATGCTTCTCATTTTCTACTTCCCACTTGCCTTAATAGTTGAGAATTCTTTATAAAGTGGGGAGTGGATTTTGGTTTACACTTTATAACTTTGAAATTTTGAAAAGTGTAGTGAGAATTTTGGTCTCTGGTCGGTCTTAATGAAAACCAAAAAATGGAGTCCAAATTACATTTTAAAACTTTGAAAAGTTGAAATTTACAATGTGAGTTACAATTTCTACTAGGGATTTGGTAATCAGGAAAGTCAAGGTTTAGGTGCACTTTGCAACTTTACAAGTTGCAAATTGCACAAAAATCTTGGGTTTCTACTTAGGTCTTGGAAAAGGGGTTTTAAGTCATTTCTTAGGCTTTTGTCAAAAAATCATATAGGTCTTCTCTAAGGCAAAATGTGTTTTGAGGCTTTTGACACAAAAATATCAACATTTTTGGTGACCTTTATGGGGTGATTGTCTGCTAATAAATTATTTCCTAGTAGCTTTCTAGTTCATAGGGCATGGATTCATTTTGAATTTTAACACATACTAATTGGATAAGAAATAGAATTAGGGATTGCCTAAAATAAGAAACAAAACAAGGAAAACAAAATAAGGAAAACATAATTGAAATAAACTAAGGAAGGATAAATCCTAATGAGTTACAAAGTGTGCAAAAATTCACTTATTTGTATGAAACCAACTAATCCTAGTATATACAAAGTTTTAGAAATAATTCCAACCTTGGAAGCATTCTTTGAGGTATATCCCATAGACTAGGATACGTAGCTCTGATCCATCAATCCTAGAAAGCTGGAATGCATTTTCTCCTTTGTAATGAGTTATGATGTATGTACCACTCCATATTACATCAAAATTTGTATGTTGGGATGTATCCTTCATTGAAGACCTTTTTAGATGATTTCTTGTCAAAATTCCTCTTTACTTAAGCCTAACTTTCTTCCATAACTTGCATTGACTAGTTCCTAACTTATTCTAGCTCTAAGAGTTTTGCTAAATGCATGGTCATTTCATCATTTCCAATTAATTATAACTGATGAGAGCATTTTATATATAATGAAAGTCTATTGATAGTGGAAGTCTAACTTCCCTTATATAGACCAACATGAATGGAGAATTGCCAATGACTCTTTTAAGAGTAATCCTATCATCCTAAAGTGTTGATTTCAACTTAGTGTGTCAGGTCCTCCAGTTATCCTCCATTGCCCTTTTAATAATCCTTATGAGATTTTTGTTCGTAGATTCGGCCAAGAGATTACCTTGTAGGTAATAATTAGATGAAGTCTTCAATTAAACAGTATGTTTCATTTCCCATTCAATCACTTGAGTACCCATAAAATCCTTAGCATTGTCTGAGATAATGGTGTAAGGAACACCAAATCTAGTGATGATGTTATTCATGAATTCCAAGATAGATGATTCTATGGCATCTTTCAAAATAATTTATTTGATCCATCTGGTGAAATAATCAATCACTGTAAATAACCATTTGTGTCTGACACTTGATGACAAATTGATCATGCCAATAAAATCCAATCCCCACTAAGCAAATGGTTGGACAGCTTGGATTGGTTGGAGAGGGAAAGCTGCTAGTCTTTGATTGCCTATATAGTAGGCACATTTCTCACAATTTTGCACCCATCTATGTGCATCTTTGAACATGTTAGGATTATTATATCCTACCCTCATTATTTTGATGGTAGTGGTCCTTATAAATAAATGGCCACCTGATGAGCCATCATGAAACTCTTTGAGCACTTTGGGGATTTGATCATGCTTAATGCACCTAAATAAAACTCCATTAATATATTTATTAAACAAGATCCCATCAACAAGATCATAAGGAATAGATTGACATTTTCTTAGACTGTTGGAACTTAGGTGGGTATTCATTGATTTTCAAGAAGGTAATCATGTCATTGATCTAGCTATTGAGCAAATGTAGAGTCATCAATTGAAATGCCTATTAAATTTATATTGCATCAAATTACTTAATCTCAGAAGCAAGATCCTCACATAGGCCTTTTCCTCTTAAAAACTTAAATATTTTAATGATCACATCATATTCCATGACTTTTATGATCCAACCTACTCTCTTTTCATTTATTTCCCATTTCAATAGGAACTCCTTTACACTCTAGTGACTAACTATTTTGCTAAAATATACCTTCTACCCAGAGTTAATACTCTGCTAGAGAATGGAGTGGGTTCTCCCCTTGGTGGTGAAATCTAAGTAGGATAGTCGAGTAGGGTAAGGTGATCCACCAGGGGATGAAATCCTGATGGGCCTTGTCTCAGGTGAGTTTAGATGTTTATTTTCATGAGTGTGATTTGGTTGTGTAACATAAGTGCACTGTAATTCATTCATAATGCTTGTAATTAACTAGGTGAGCTAATATGTAACAAGCAAACAATGAACTGTAGTAAGTTTTAAACACAAATATGAAATGTTTAGATTCAAATGAAAACAATGATGAAATAGGAGTAGAGAATGAAATTCACTATCCTAATGTGCATGAAAGAAAAATATAAATAAGATATTCTTTTAACTTGTAAGAAAAGTGATAAATTGTTTTTAGAGGAAAGAGAAAAGAAGAGTGGCAAGGAAGAAGAAATTTCAATTTATTGCCCTTAAAAAGAAAATAAAATGTTGAGTTTTTTGATTTGAGGGAGAGAAGAAGGAGAAAGTTCAAAAAATGAAAATTTCAATATAATTCACCTATATGAATGCTTAAAACAAGCAATGAACCCAATGAAAACTCCAGGGTCCCACCGAGCATGCTAGAAATTTTTCACTAAAATTTTGTCTATTTCAAGTCTTAAAAAAAATAGAGAAGGATAGGGATAAGTGATTAGAATAAAACCAAATTGGTTTACGTGTTATATCCAAATGTTGTGAGCACTCTTTTTTGGTTGGGGAGGACTACCTGTGAGTAAGAAAGCACTACCACACAAATGTCTGTTAGTAGATATATGAGTGGGCTACCAAGCTACATGCTTGTTCTTGGAAGTGTCAAATTTACTTAGGGGTGATAGTCCACTTTTTGAAACCAAATTGGAAATAAGTAAAAAAATGAACGAGAAAGAGAGAGGTATTCATATCATTCTTGCAGTCTGAGTGCAGTAGAGAGTGACACAGTTCAGGTAATATGAGTTGTTAATGTTTTCGGAGTTGGTTGAGGTAGGCTCAAGGAGGTTAATAGAAATCCATAATCATCATCATCAATTAGGCTACTGATGTTAGTAAGGAGATATGGTTGATGTTGGTTATATGACTGAGTCGGTTACATGACTGATGTCAGTAGGGGTAGCAGGTCCTTAGAGGGTTATAAGAGACTTTTCTAAGCTGGGAGGTGGATGTTGGTTAAGTTTATGAGGTTGGGAAGAGTCATAAGGGAGTGTGTAAGGCTCAAGTGGGTCTAGGTAGAAGGTTGATATGTTTGGAGTAGAGAAAATAGGCAAAGGAGTTTTACAAATCCTCTATAGGGAGAGTCAGGACGTTCATGAAATGATAAATAGTACAATGTAAAGTAACTATAAAATGAGTATTTATAAGAATTACCAAAACTTAGACATATACTTAGCTGATGAAATGGATGAACTATGGGTTCCAAATAGATGGCTTTAATGAGGCATGTTGAATTAATAGGTGAATAAAAAGACATGCGTGTGCTATCAGTTCAGAAGAATCCAAGCTCTATGCAGGATATCAATTCTTGATCTTGATTGATTTGTGTAGAGTAACAGTAAGCCTGAATGTAGAAAGTTGAATTTCAAGAGCTTGTATGTGAATAGTAATGAGTTTTCTTGATTTCTATTGACCTGAACATTAGTTCAGATTTTAGCTTAAATAACCAATTTTCGAGGAATGAGAATAGGTAAAAGGGCTATTTTTAGCCTATTTTTTGTTCTTTCTCATGCCAAGTGTGGTATCCATCATTAAATGGTAGAAATGGGAGGTTAAGAAGGATGTAGTTGGTTAGAAAAATATTTTTTGGGCTGAGAACAAGTCATGGGTAGTTAGGATAAGGGGACTAAGTCTTGAGGTGACTCAGAGGGTAAGAATTAGTCTTAAGATAAGGTGGCCAGGTAAGGTAGCATAAGTGGTTTTTAATAAAATTAATTAAATATTTTAAATTAATTAAATGTGTGAGGGGTAAAAGCATGGGTTAGGGAAGCTAATTATTTTTATTAAAAAGAGGCTCAAGGTGGGTTTTGACACAGGGAGTTACACATTTATGTGATGTAATTTTGGTGTCTACATTTGCCCCTTTTTGTCTTGTAATTTGCACTAACAAGTTACAAGATAAAAATAGGAGTTAGATGCTCTAGGTATTGGATGAGGTATCCCCCCTCAAAATAGGAATTAGTAAAGGAGAAACCAAAATCAAGTACCAATTTGATAAGAAATGAATTAGGTGAGTGGATGAGAACATGGTATCACTACTTGGGCATATATTACTATGAGTTATAGTCAAACAAATATAGAATAGGTAAGGTGGAGGAGGACTCAAATAGAAATAACCAAAGCACAGCTTGTAAGTGATAGCTAATAAGGTCAAAATAATCAAAATTGTAGCTCCAATGGTCTATGTGTGTCAGGTATTTGAGGTAGGAAGTGCCCCTAGGAAACACAAAAGTTTGCAGGTGATAGGATGAGCTTGGTCACCATTTAAAACACCTAATATACATGCATGTGTATAATATCCAACTATATCAGAATAGCATAAGTGATCAAGACAAGCAATGCAAGGTTGGTGTAAAAGGGTCAATGATTGAGGAGATATTCATGATCTCCAATCAAAGTCATCATGGGTGGATATTTAAGTGATCTATAAGGGTAGTTGTCATGGTTGAGGAGATATACATGATCTTTAAGTTGGTTGTCATGGTCAAGGAGATATACGTGATCTCCAAGTTACCCTAGTTAGGGGTAGAGTCTAAAGGATTGTGGTAGTGTGCAAAAACTCTAATATAAGGGTGCCAATGTTGGTTATGTCATCAATATTAGTAGGAAATAATGTTGATGTTAGTGGCTTAGGTCTAGGTTGTTGACATAGATGGTAAATAGTGCCAACATTGGTGGCTTAGGTTAAAGATGTCGACATTAGTGGGTGACCAAACCTGACAAAAAGGGGTTTGGTGGCCCACCATAACTCATTTTCAATATTTTATTGGAGAGAAAAGGAGCTCTAAGTGTGAGTGAGATGGTAGAGCTAAGAGGGGACCCAGTGGGAGGTGCACCACCACAAGTGCCATCTATTCTAGCTCAGAGGAGATGGAGAGATGAGGTAAGATCCTCTTTGAGTTGATTTTGAATTTAAGTTTATTAGTTTGATGTTTTAGGCTAATTTTGGGGTTAGGGAGAAAGAATGCTAGTAGAGGGGTAGGAAATGAGCTGAGGGTAGGTTTAGATGAATTTGGGAGGGGTTTGGGGGTAGTTTTTAGGTTAAAATTTAATGTTGGGAGACATGTCATTTGACCCTAGGGCTAAACCAATCACTAACATTAGTGGGGTCCATCAACATTAGTTGACATAGTGCTGATGTCAATAGGGTTTTATCAATGTTGATCAACACCAAACACTGATGTTAGCATATAAAACCAATGTTAGTAACCATAAAAAACCCAAAATAAGAGAAAAAGTCAATTTTGGCTTCCTAATTAGAGTAGTCAACAAGTTTAATGGCTAATCTTGCCTCAGAAGACCCTATGTCAATTAAGTGCTACCTGCATAGCCTGGTTGAGGGCCTCAGGCCAATGTAGTTCTCCCAGTGCATAGAGAAAAATATCTAAGCTATGGTTAAAAGTGTGTTAAGGGAAATGTTTAAAAAAAGGTAGGTTGGAATAGGTTAGGGGACATAGGGATTAAAAGATAGGTCGTAGGGTCAAAGGTTAGGGATATAAGCCATAAGGCATAGAGTTGTGATAGGTAGTTGGGCCTAGGGTGGAGAGAGAGGCGGTGAGGCCTAGGGTGGAGATGGGAGAGCAAGTTAGATAGTTAGGTGGGTATATATCCAAGTTAACCTCAAAAGACCCCATGTCAATAGAGTGCTACCTACATAGCCTGGATGAGGGCCTCAGACTAATGTAGTTCTCCTAGAGAGAAGGAAAAAAGGTAGTGGTAGGTTATATTAGAAAGTATGTGACTTGAGGTGTGTGTGTATAGATGCAGGCTAGGTAGGAGTTGACACTATAGAATTGCCTACCTACATTGCTGACATGGATGAGGAGGGATGTCACCCCAGATGAGTGGGATCACATGGAAACCATAGGTTTAGGGGGAGTGTGATGATATTGCAGAGTTGCATAAGATGTGAGTTTGATGATAGCATTGATCAAGAGGTGGGATCATACCACCAACCCTTCCATTTGTTGATCAAAGAGTTGATAGTGATCCAAAAGGATGTGTACATGATTTTATAGTTACCACTCTAGGGTGAGGATTTATTCTCATGTTTGAGAGAGGAACATGATATTCACATGGTGGCATTATTTGGAGAGCATGTTAGTAAGGTGACCTATCACTCAGTAAGCTTTTCCTATGAGCCACTATACATTGTTGATGAGGAGTAGCATCAGTTGAGCATCTTGATGATGATAGGGATTGCAGTGTATGCACTATCAGTTGCAGTGGACATGTAAAGCAACTTATTGACTTACAGAGCACATTATGGGTTAGAGGGAGATGAGACAATGAGCTAGAGATGGTACCCATGGCATGGGTTAGGAGATAATTTAGTTTGAGATAGGATGTACTACCTACCTTCCATCAATATAAGAGGGATGATATAGAGGCACCCCTACCCTTGCTATAGGAGACAAATGGGCCAAATTTTGAGGAGTTATTAGTGAGGCCAGGTGTAGTAGATCCTACATGCATAGCAGCATATCTTATGTGGTAGATAGGTTTGAATCCCATGGTTCAAGTTAGGAGGCCACCAATAGATTTATAGGGGTTGATGAGAGAGAGAGATGTAGTTATATAGGCTTAGGATGTAGTGATATAGGCACAAAATGTAGTAGTACAAGCTTGAGATGTGATAATATAGGCTCACGATGCATCTTAGGCACATGTATTGGTTTTATAGGGATAGGTGGTGATATTAAAGGGATAGGTTAGGGTATTATAGGGCCATGTTGGTGTATTATAGGGTCAAGTTACAGGGCATTAGAAAAAATAATTAGATGGATGGTTTGAGAGTAATAGGTCATGTGACTCCTCATCCACCACATAGACCAGTATAGGTTGGGCCTTAGTAGGTGCAATGGGACCATCATAGACTATATCTCTAGCAAGGTATACCACTACCCTTGATGAGATTGCTTATTATGAGAGGGCCATTAGGGAGTTCTCATAGATTTAGAGGTATTTTGAGTTTAGAGATTAGGAGAGATCAATGACACATGCCACAGTTTCTAGCTCACGTAGACACAGACAGGTAGAGAGTGGTGATGACACTGCTTCTTCATGACCACATGTATAGCCTCAAGGACTTTGAGCACCAAATTTTGTTATTGTGATATATGTTTTATGCACACTAGCCTAAGAGCTGAAGATGAGAGATGTATATTTTGAGGGAGAAATGATATTTTGATGATGTACATTTATGTTGAGTGTATGTATATGTGAGATGTGTGATTGTGATT
Source organism: Torreya grandis (assembly GCA_037957365.1). Lineage (NCBI taxonomy): Eukaryota > Viridiplantae > Streptophyta > Pinopsida > Cupressales > Taxaceae > Torreya > Torreya grandis. Next base: position 1,944,383 of record JARHVA010000256.1, on the reverse strand, counting down.
TTTAGATGTGTTTATTGTGATAGTGATGATGATGTTGATGGTTATTTTAATTTTGTGTTAATTTTATGTTAATGTTGAGTATGTTAGTTGAGTTAGACTAGAATTTACCATATGTGTGATGGTATATGCATAGTTGATTTGTTAGCTTCATCTTAGCATTTTTCCATATTTGTGATGGTGTATGCTTAAAATGGATAGGCTATTTTATGTTATTGTTTGTATGAAGTTTCCATCTCAATAGAGAGATCAACATGTGATTTGGATGGGAAATAAAAGAGGCAGAATGCTCGTGTACTGGCAAAGACCATAAGCATAACATAAATAAGCTTAGGAATATGAGCCTCTTTCATGCTTTGCATCATTGGACCATTTTGTTTGTTAGAGAAGTGTCGTATTCACCTTGTGTTAAGTGAGTTAAAAGTCCCTTGAAAGAATATGAGGGGAAAAGGGTAAAATGAGTGAAAGTTTTTGGGTAGCATAAACTTTGAAGTGGGGATGATATACCCCTACCGTGGGTGACTTGAGAGATACTATAGACAAGTCCATGACTTAAAGATGTTTTTTTTGTGTGTGTAAGCTGATCAATGAGGGAAGCCTACAATGGGATTTTGTTTGTGTTGTATGAAGTTGATCAATATGAGAAGCATTTTTTTTTTATAACAAGGCTTGGCCAAGCCATCCTTCAAGGGAGTGGTCTAAGCATTTATTTTTGAGTTTAAATAGTTGTCCTTCAAGGGAGTAGTCTATTGATAGTAATAAAGAGAAGTTACATAGCTGTCCTTCAAGGGAGCAGTTTACGTTGAAAATCATGACATGAGAGATCATAACTTGTCTACATATCATAAATATTTTTTTTAACTTTTAGTCATGGACAAGACTATAGAGGCTTAGGAGTTTTCCACTTTGAGGGTAAAACCATAACACTTCGTAAGTTAACTAAGTGTGTAGGAGTAAGGGTTAAGAGGAAGGAATTTGAAATTTAGTAGGGCTGCTTAAGGGACAAGCTCAAGCTGAACACGAGGTGAAGCGTTGCTTGGTTAACAAAAGAATGGTCATAGGTGTAAGGCATTTAAAGTCTCAAGTTTTGGATTTCCTTCGAGAGAAGATAAGTGATAAGTTCTCGAGCCATACTTGTGAGTTATGATGTAGGGTCCAATCCAATTAGGAGCAAACTTACCCCATTTGCTTTTCTCCATGTTCGTCACATGTTGATTTTATTTTAAGATGAGATCTCCAATATTGAAATATCACTCTTTGAGGTTTTTGTTATAAGCATGGTTAATATGCTCTTGATAGATTTGGAGGTGGTTGAGGGATATGAGATGGTGCTCATCAAGAAATTTGAGTTGAGCCAAATGTTCTTGGCAAAAATCATTGTTAGTATGTCTTTTAGAAAAATGTGAAGAGAAGGAATCTAAACCTCAAGAGGTAAAATAGCTTCCATCCCATACACCAACGAAAAAGTTATAGCACCTGTAGGGGTTCAAATGCTAATGTGCTAAGCCCATATAGTAAAGGGAATGTGTGTATGCCAATCTTTTCCTATATCATTGACTACCTTCATGAGAATTTTGGACAATGTTTTGTTAGAAGCTTTTGCATATCCATTTACTTGTGGATAACATGGTGACAAGAAGCTTAATTTGAATCTAAAGGTATCACAAAGACTTTGGATAGTCTTGTTTTTGAAATATTTGCCATTATCTATTATAATTTTATGTGGGAAACCAAAATGATAGATGATGTGATGGTTGATAGAGTCAACAATTTTGTTAGCCTTAGTAGAGATGAGAGGAACAACCTCGACCCACTTGGTGAAGTATTCAATGGCAATAATGATAGAACAATGATGGAGGGATGTAAAGGGTTAATCTCATCGATTAGATCCAAGACCCATTGGGAGAAGGGACAAAAGTCTTTGGCAACTTATAATACATGAATTGGAATGTGAAGGAGGTTAGTGTGTTGTTGACATTTAATGCAAAACCTAATGTAATCACCATAGTCTTGATGAAGTGTTGGCCAATTATAGGCGAGTCAAAATATACACTTGGCATCTACGTGACCATTGAAATGTCCACCACAAATCCCATCATGGACTTCCTTAATAGCAAAGGCAGTCTTAGTACAAGTGAGGAATCTAAGGAGGAGACCATCAAAACATCGCTTGTAGAGAAGTCCCCCTAGCATAGTGTAACAAGTGGCATGTTTTATGAAGGCACATCTCCCATTATTGGAGAGATCAAAAGGGGTAATAAAAAAAGGAAAGATAATCTATGAGTTGCTTGTACCATAAGTCATGTGGGTTGGATGTTACATTTCCAATAAAAATGATGTTGGTTGATACATAGGAGGGTAATGTTAAGTGATGCACGATGACATATATTTTTGAGGAAGAGGGTGAAGAGGGTATGTGTGAAGGAAGTGAAGCTATTATGTTATCAAACTTTTTTGTAGATCGAGGAATAATTTGTAAGAGATAAGAGTCAAATGATTCCAATTACGTATCTACATGATGTTTATACGATTATAGAATTTTGTTTTTGCATAGGTAGGAACCATTAACCTAATTAACCACTAGCTGAGAATCACCAAAAATGGTTATGGATTTGATAACCAAGAAGATAGACATTTGAAGCCCTAAGATCAAAGCCTCATATTTGACCATATTGTTAGTACATTCAAAATATAGTTTAAATGATAAAGGCATAAGCTCGCCAGCTAGAGGAATAAGAATAACTCATGAACCCCCATCATATTGACATTTAGACCCATCAAAGAACATCATCATTTGATAGGAGATGTCATCAGTGGAGAGAATTATGATGGATTCATCAAGGAATTTGAGGTTTGAAGGTTGGTTGTTAGGTAAAGGGGTGACAACTAACTGGTTAGTGATCATTTACCCCTTGATAGACTTTTGTTGAATAAAATATAAGTCTAATTTAACAAGGAGCATGAGATAATAAGCTACACATTGATTGTGATATGGCTTAGAATGCATGTATTTGAGGGGATCAATATGGGCCACCATGTAGGTTTTGTGATTTAGGAGATAATGGTAAAGTTTGGAGGCTAAAAAGACCAAAGCAAGGTAAATCTTTTCGATATGGGTATATCAAGTCTCATAATCAATAAGTGTGTGGCTTATGTAGTAAATTTACTATTCTTGATGGTGATCATCTCGGTTTGCAATCATAGCACCCAGAGAATGGTTTGTTGCAGAGATGTACAGTTAGAAAGGCTGATTTTCCTTACATGGAATAAGAACTGATGGGGAAAGGAGATATTGTTTAAGTACATCAAAATCTTCTTGGAAATTTGTATTCTAATGGAAGGAGACATCTTTTTTGAGGAGATGGTGAAAGGGTTGGCAATGATCTGACAACTAGGAGATGAAGCAGTGGATTGACTAAAGTTTTCCTTGTAGGTTACAGAGTTGTTTGATATTAGTAGGTGGAGGCATCTCTAGTATTACTCTAACCTTATTAGGGTTGACTTCAATACCACAGAGAGAAATGATAAATCCTAAGAGCTTATCGAAAAGGACACCAAAGACACATTTCTTTGGGTCTAGTCAAACGTTATATTAGAGGAGATGAGTAAATATGATTTTAAGAATCATCAAGTGATCTTGGTGAAGTTTAGACTTACAAGTAAGTCATCCATGTAATTTTCCATAAATGTTTTAATTAATCATCAAGATGCTCAATCAATGTCACTCCTCATCAGCAATGTACAATGGCTCGTAGGCAAAGCTCACTAAGTGATAGGTCACCTCACTAATATGCTCTCTAAACAATACCACCATGTGAATATCATGCTCCTCTCTCAAACATGAGAAGAGATCCTCACCTTGGAGTGGTAACCATAAAATCTTGTACACATCCTCCTAGGTCACTGTCAACTCTCCATTCAACAAATGGAAGGTGTTGGTGGTGTGATCCCACCTCTTGATCAATGCTATCATCAAACTCACATCATGACACTCCCCCTAAACCTATGACTACCATATTCTCCCACTCATCTAGGGTGACATCCCTCCACATTTACGTCAGTAACATAGGTAGGTGATCTCATAATGTCAACTCTTACCTAGCTTGCATCCATACACACCTCAAGTCACATACTTTTTAATATAACCTACCACTACCTTTTTCCCTTCTCTCTAGGAGAAGTACATTGGTCTGAGGCCCTCATTCAGGCTATGTAGGTAGTAATTATTCTCATAGGGTCTTCTAAGGTTAGCTTGACCATATACCCACCTAACTATCTAACTTTCTCTCCCATCTCCACCCTAGGCCCAACTACCTCTCTCTCCACCCTAGGCCTAACTGATTATCACAACTCTAGGCCTCATGGCTTATATCCCTAACCTTTGACCCTATGACCTATATTTTAAGCCCTAGGTCCCCTGACCTATTCCAACCTACCTTTTCTTAACCATTTCCCTTAACATACTTTTAACCATACCTTAGATCTTTTTTCCTACTCACTGGGAGAACTACATTGGCCTGAGGCCCTCAATTGGGATATGTAGGTAGCACTCAATCAATATCAGGTCTTCTGAGGCTAGCTCAACCATTAGGCTTGTTGAATACTCTAATTAGGGAGCCAAAATTGAATTTTTCTCCTATTTTAGGTTTTTTAAGGTCATCGACATTAGTTTTGTATGTCAACATCGATAGAACCCTGTCGACATTGGCACTGTGTTGGTTGATGTTGATGGACCTCGCTAACGTTGATGATTGGTTTGGCCCTAAGACCAAATGACCAATCTCCCAACATGAAATTTTAACCTAAAAAATATTTGCAAACCCCTCTCAAATTCATTTAAACCTACCCTCACCTCATTTACTACCCCTCTACTAGTATTCTTTCTCCTTAACTCTAAAATTAGCCTAAAACAACAAACTAACAAACTTAAATTGAAAATCAACTCGAAGGGGATCTTATCTCATCTCTTCATCTCCTCTAAGATGGAATAGCTGGCACTTATTGTGGCACCCCTTCTACTAGGTCCCCTCCTAGCTCTACCATCTCACTTGTACTTAGAGCTCCTTTTCTCTCCAATCAAATGTTACAAATGAGTTTTGGTGGGCCACCAAACCCCTTTTGTCAGGTTTGGTTGCCCACCAACATTGGCATCCTTGACCTAAGCTATCAATGTTGGCACTATTTACCATCAATTTTGGTAACCTTGACCTAAGACACTAACATCAACACTATTTCCTATCGACATCGGTGACATAACCGATGTTGACACCTTTGCATTAGAGTTTCCACACACTACCACAATCCTTTAGATTCTATCCCTAATATGGAGTAACTTGGAGATCATGTATATCTCCCTAACCATAGAAACCAACTTGAAGATCACATATATCTCCCCAACCATGAAAACTACCTTTAAAGATCACTTAAATCTCCACCCATGATGAATTTGACTGGAGATCATGAATATCTCCTCAATCATTGACCACACCAACCTTGCATTGCTTGTATTGATCGCTTATGCTATTCCACCATAGTTGGCTATTGTATATATACATGTATATTAGGTGTTTTTAATGGTGACTAAGCTCATCCTATCACTTACAACCTTTTATATTTCCTAGGGGCACTTCCTACCTTGGATACCTAACACACATGGACCATTAGAGCTAAAACTTTGATTATTTTGACCTTATCAACTATCACTTACAAGATGTGCTTTGGTTATTTCTATTCAAGTCCTCCTCCACCTTACCTATTCTAGATTTTATCGACTATAGCTCATAGTAGTATACACCCAAGCAGTGATACCATGTTGTCCTCTACTCACCCAATTCACTTCTTATCAAATTGGTCCCTGATTCTAGTTTCTCCTCCATCAATTCTCATTTTAAGGGGGGATACCTCATTCAATACCTGGAGCATCTAACTCTTGTTTTTGTCTTATAACTTGTCAGTGCAAATTACAAGGCAAAAAGGGCAAATATAAACACCAAAATTATGTCAGACATGTGCATAACTCTCTATGTTGAAACCCCCCTTGAGCCCCTTTTCATTAAAAATAATTAGCCTCCCTAACCCATGATTTTACCCCTTACACCTTTAACTAATTTAAAATATTTAATTAAGTTAATTAAAAACCACTTATGCCACCTTACTTGGCCACCTCATCCTAAACCTAATTATTACCCTCTGAGTCACCTCAAGAATTAGTCCCCTTATCCTAACTACCCATGACTTGTTCTCACCCCAAAAATAAATTCCTAACCAACTACGTCCTTCTTAACCTCCCATTTCTACCATTTCCTAATAGATACCACACTTGGCATGAGAAATAATAGAAAACAAGCTAAAAATATCCCTTTTACCTATTCTCATTCCACCGACATCGGTCAACACACGGTCGATGTCGATGGGGTCACCGATGTCGATTATTTAAGCAAAAATCCAAACTAATGTTCAGGTCAGTAGAAATCAATAAAAATCATTACTATTCACATATAGGCTTTTTGCATTCAACTTTATACATTCAAGCTTACCATTACTTTGCACAAATCAATCTAGATCAGGGATTGATATACTACATAGAGCTTGGATTCTTCTGAATCAACATCACATGCTTGTCTTTCTATTCACCTATTGCTTTAACATGCCTCACCAGAGCCATCTATCTGACACCCACAATTCATCCATTTCATTATCTAAGTATATCTTTGATTTTTGGTAATTCCTTTAAATAGTCACTTTATAGTTACTTTACATTATACTATTTATCATTTCATGAACATCCCGACTCTCCCTATGAAGGAGTTGTAAAACTCCTTTGCCTATTATTATCTGCTCCAAATGTACCAACCTTCTACCTAGACCCACCTAAACCTTACACACTCCCTTATGACTCTTCCCAACCTCATAAACTTGACCAACATCCACCTCCTAGCTCATAAAAGTCTTCTATAACCCCTTGAGGACCTGCTACCCCTATCAACATCGGTCACATAACTAACATTAGTCATATAACTGACATCAACCATATCTCCTTATCAACATTAGTAACCTAATTGATGACAGTGACTATGGATTTATACTAACCTCCTTGAGCTTGCCTCAAACACCTCCAAAAACTTTAACAACTCACATTACCTACACTGTGTCACTCTCTACTGCACTCAAACTACAAGAATGGTACAAATACCTCTCTCTTACTCTCTCTTTCATTTTCCTACTCATTTCCAATTTTTTTCAAAAAGTGGACTATCACCCCTAAGGAAGTTTAACACTTCCAAGAACAAGTGCGTAGCTTGGTAGCGCACTCATATATCTACTAACAAACATTTTTGTGGTAGTGCTTTCTTACTTGTAGGTAATCTTCCCCAGCCAAAGATGAGTGCTCACAATGTCTAGATATGGTCCACAAACGAATTTAGGTTCATTCTAATCACTTATCCCTATCCTTCTCTATTTTTTTAAAACTTGAAATAGACACAATTTTAGCAAAATATTTCTAGGCAAAATACAGTGGCTCACTTGACAATTATCCCTATCATCATCAGGATGCTTAACGAATGTTGCTCCTCATTATTAATGTATAGTGGCTCATAAGAAAAGCTCATGGAGTGATAGGTTGCCTCGCTAAAATGATCTCCAAATAATTCTACCATGTGAATATCATGCTCCTCTCTTGAATATGAGAAGATCTCTTTATCTTGGACTGACAATCATAAAATCATATACACATCCTCTTGGGTCACTGTCAACTGTCTAATTGGTAAATAGAAGGTGTTGGTGGTGTGATCCCACCTATCAATCAATGTTATCATCAAACTCACATCCCATGTGACTCTACAATATCATCTCACTCCCCCGAAACCTATGATTTCCATGTGCTCCCACTCATCTGGGGCGACATCCCTCCTCATTTGTGTCAGCAACATAGGTAGGTGATCCTGTAGCGTCAACTCCTACCTAGCCTACATCCATACACACACACCTCAAGTCACATACTTTCTAATATAACCTACCACCACCTTTTTACTTTCTCTTTGGGAGAACTATATTGGTCTGAGGCCCTCATTCAGGCTATATAGGTAGCACTCAGTGGCTCCTGGAATTTTATCCCTATCATCAAATGAATCTCATTATTTGAGAGCATGTGCCTAATTTTTTTGAAATATTTTATTAATGCATATACTTTTTTCACAGTAAAATTATACCTTTCTTCATAGTCCTTTATAGACTAACTAAAAAGGCTATAGGCTACTCTAACTATTCTTCATTCTATTGGGTGAGAATAGCTGATACACTACCTTCCCCTCTAAAAGCATAGAGAATGAAGTCATTCTCATAGTCGGGATTTACAAAGGTCAAAGCTTGAGATATAGCCTGCTTAATGGCTTTAAAAATATCCTTTATTTCCCTTGTCTAGTTGAAAGTCACCCCTTTTAAAGCATAGCAGTAAGGGGTTTGGCCATGGAGGTAATATTTGAGATGAGCCTCCTCACAAAGTTGATCTTCCTTAGGAAACTCTGTAACCCCTTTTTATGGATCAAAAGTACTAGTGAATAGATAACACTTAATCTCTCTAGGTATATTGCAAGACCTTATTTTGAGACTATGTGTCCCAATAGTTTTCCTTAATGAACTACAAATACACATTTCTTTGGATTGAAGGAAACTCCAAACTCTCTACACCCTTCAAAAACTTTTTTGAGGTAATCTAGGTGGTCACAAACCTATTTTGAATAAATAATGATGTCATCTAGATACACCAAGATCATATCATTGATCAAAACCTTTAAATCCATATCTATGGACCTTTGGAAGGTAGCACCAATGTTATTTAGACTGAAAGGCATCAAATTTTAGGCATATATGCCCCATTTTGTAGGGAAAGCAGTCTTGAACTAGTCAGATTCTTGAATGAGGATTTGGTTATATCCATAATATGTTAGAAATTAGTCCTAACATGGGTGCATTAGTTGGATTAGATTAATTTCCCATATTATTACATATTAGTTAATATGTATGTATATTTAATATGTGGTGCATATTAGATAAATAATGTTAAGTGAGTTGTGAAAATAACTCACTTAGGTTTTAGGAGAGTGTTTTTAGGAAGGTCGAAGGAAAATAGGTTGTGAGAGATTTAGAGAATAAATGTGGTTAGACAACCCACCTATATTTAGTATGAGAGGTTAGTGGAGTTGTTTTAGGAATGTTCCTATAAATATGTAACCAAATTATTGATTAAATGTTGAATTGAATTATTATTGAGCTTATGCTCTTTTTGAATATGGGATAACATCCACATTTGGTATCAGATCAGGTTTATTGTGAGACCTCTTTGAATTTTACCCCACCCATAATTTATTTGTCAAGTTGGTCAAGGAAATGGGTTAGTAGATCCTATGAACCTCTGTGGCCCCATTCCATTTTTTGTGCCCATCTATTTGTTGTGAAGTCAAGTGATGCAACTAAAGGACTAGCGGGATACCAAATACCTTGCATGAAATTTAGAGTTTGGATCATCCACTCTTCTTGCATACTTTTCAACGGTACTAGAGAATACCATAGACCTTATAATGAACCCACTAACATCCATCATCCACTTGCATCACTTACCTCTTCCATTATGTTCACTCTATTCATAGTTTTCATCTAATCTGTTCATAGTGTTCATGCTTAGAATTAGGTTTGTGTAGCCTATTTTGTGTGTTAGATTTGTTTGTTGTTTAGTGTGTTTGTGTGAGTACTTGTGTGAATAATTTTTTTGCAATATCTAATAATTCATTCCTACTGTCAAACCCATAGATTAGGAATAATTCTTGACCCTGTGCATATCCTTTTCTGTGGATCATGAGCACTTCTCAGGACTCTGTTTCATGTTCATTTACCACAAATGACTCCTCTCATAATCAATAGTTGTTGGTGGATTCCATTTTCCAAATGGTGATGGAATTAATTAGATTGACTTCATTCCACACATCAAATCCCATTCTAAGTCTATTTCCAACATCAACTACACCATCCTCTATGTACTTATCATCATTCATCAACCTCTAAGCTCGATCTTCTTTGCATGAGCTTCTAGATCAACTCAGCTTTACCTATTCATCAGATTACTGATTATGTCAAGTTATATCTTCAACAACATTGGATCTTTGCTACCATATACCATTCCATTCATGGCCTATTCGACTTGACTAATCTCAATTCTAGATAAACTCATCGGTCTTTCTCCCCCTCTCTCCACCATCTTCTCTCTGTCATGCATCTGTCCATCATGCTATCCATTTTTTATGATATTTAGCTTAAGTCTTATTATGTGTCTCTAGTTTTTTTGTTAATTCATTAGCCATATGTCATTTTTAGGTCTTGTTTTCTATATTTAGGTTTTAGAATAGTTTTTTAAGTTGGGTATTTTATTTATTTAGTTATTGGTTTGTCATATTTAATATATTAAGTTTTTATTTAGGAAGGAGATTAGTTAATTATTTATATGTGCTTAGTTTTAGATTATCTTTATTTTTAATTATGTCTTTATTAAATTTTGTTTTAAATTTTTTTCTATAAGTTTGATATTGTCATTTTTGTCCATAATGCAAATTAGTAGTGTCTTGTCTTTTGTGTAGTTATTGTCAAAATAAGTGGTTGGTTATTTTTTAAGTCAGTCAAGATTTGAAAAAAGTTTTATCAAAAATGTCAAGTCATTTTAATTCTTTGTCAAAATTTAATAAAGTCATTTATGTTTAGAGTATCATTTTGTTTAAAGTATGTGTCATTGTTTTTTCAGTCAAAGTTCTTAAATAAGTCTTAAAAGACAATCTTCAATAACGTGGAATTTTTAAAATCGTATGTTTGTAATTGAATGCATTATCAGTTGAAACAAACATTTGAATTTATCGCCCCATGTTAAAACTAGGGGGTGAATGTTATAAATTAGTCCTAACATGGGTGTATTAGTTGGATTAGATTAATTTCCCACATTATTAAATATTGGTTAATATGTGTGCATATTTATGTGGTGCATTTAACTAAATAATGTAAGTGAGTTGTGAAAACAAATCACGTAGGTTTTAGGAGAGTGTTTTTAGGAAGGTTAAAGGAAAATAGGTTGTGAGAGATTTAGAGAATAAAGGTGGTTAGACAACCTACCTATATTTATTATGAGAGATTAGTGGAGTTGTTATACGAATGTTCCTATAAATATGTACGCAAAGTATTGATTAAATGTTGAATTGAATTATTATTGAGCTTATGCTCTTTTTGAATATGGGGTAACATCCACAATGATGGGTATTTAAAGATATTTACACATGTTATTCAATTCATGCACAATGAAATAGAGAGCCGAAGAGACATATATTTTAAAAATGCTCAATACATAAATTCACTTTAATCTTCTAAATTATTTTAATTAATTAAAACATTTAGAACATATAAAAATATATAGGAAAATATTTCTTATATTTGTGGATTTCCAAATCCCTATAATATCTCTCCAATATTCTCTCATACCTATAAAACCTCTTATAATAGTGCAAACTTAAATACGATAAATTATTATAACATATAACAATATAAAATATATTATCATAATATTGTCAATATAATAATATTCTGATATATAAACTTAATAACTATATTTACCTCTCAGTAAATATCAATTATACTAAATACTAATTTACTTTTTACCTTTCCATAAATACCTAAATTCACTCAATGTGAAAACTAACCCCAACATTCTCCCCATAGTTTTTACATGATACAATATATCTCTATTTATGATTGTAGCATGCTCCACCTCAGTGTGCTCATGATATTCTCTACATACATGTGCCATCGCACATCTCTTCCTTCACACTCATCTCCAATTGGTTTTCATAGGTTTACCAATAACCTTCCAAAAATGGTTTTCATAGGTTCATCAATAACCTTACAAAATGGTTTTCACAAGTTCACCAATAACCTTACAAAATGGTTTTCACAAGTTCACCTATAACCTTACAAAATGGTTTTCTCAGATTCACCACTAACTTTATAGAGTAGTTTTCCTAGGTTCACAACTAACCTTACAACATGGTTTTATCGGGTTTACCATTAACCTTTCATCATGATTGATACAATGCTTTTTAGATCTATATTCTCCAATGTAAATATACAAAAGGGTTACATGGGAATATCATATACAATTGAACATATACAACTGTGCTTAGTTTTCACACATGCTAAAAAATAATGTAACTACCACACTAAAATAACTAAAAATTAACATACCACACATGTCACCAAAAAATTGATGCGGCTCTATCATTGGAGATTGATGAGAAGTCATTGAAATATTTCCATCCTCTATGTATCTTCCAGCCTCCAATATCAGATACTGCTTACTTAATAAATTTGTTGAAGTAGCTCAAGTACATAATTTTCCAAGGGAAATCCACCCATAATGTGGATGTCATGTACAAGAAACAATGCATCTGAAAGGCATTTTTTTTTAATTTTTACAATATTTTGATAATGACTCATTTTTTACATTAACCTAATTCACCTAAAATAGACATTGAAAATTTAATAATATATTAAAAAATCCCAATCCTAACACTTTATTTTTTTATTTTTTTGAATAAACACAACATTTTAAAAAGTAATAAATGAAAATTACTTTTTAAATTATACTAAACCTATACAAAAGACAAATGATCTATTATAGTGAGACTCGACACCATAACATATACTAAAAGACAAATCAAAAGATATAAAACTATATCTTTGACAAAATTATAATGATTATTTCTAAAAACAATAAAAAAGATTATGACTCATAAGTTTAAATGATTTATCTTTAGACATAAAGAATGACTTAACAATCAAAGAGAATTAAATTGAAACTATACTACCCTATCAATTTTTATTGATTTATTAAAATATAACATTGAGACAATAAAGTGGACAAAGCCTACATAAAATAAAACTAAAGTAAATGTATCAACATTTAAACTTGTATACTAAACACTAAATAAATAAATGACATATAATAAAATACCTAAAACATGGATTTACTATGATGTGAAGAGTCGTATGATGCCTTACTCAAAGAAAATACAATGGTGACTAAAATGAAGGTAGCTTTAAAGTGATGCATATATTGAGGCAACCACTGTGGTGATGCATGACATGGAGATAGGAGGCTATACATCTCAATGCTTCCGAGATTGGCTATTATTTGAAAGATTTTATGATTTGAAGTATAGAAAGATCTGTAGAATAGAGATGTGTCTAATATCTATGTTTGGAATGGCGAGCTGGTTGTCAAGTCACTGACATGTAGGACTGAGTGAGGTGAGTAGTGTATTCAATGTTTTAGACCCCTTTGAATGATGCACAATTGAGTCATGAGATGTAATATTTTACAAATATGGATGCATAGCAGGTGGATAGCAAATAAATGTAGTCTTTTTGATTAGGCAAATTAAGACAGTCTGAATTTCCACCACACACTTTTGAGAAATAAAAAGTGGTGATTTTGGTTGAATTGAATCGAGACATGTGTAACTCTCTAAGTGTTGCATATTGTGTTGATGGTGAATTTAAGATTAGGCCCATCACAAAGCAAGGATTAGACCAAATATGTACCTAGATTTGAATCTAAGTGGAGACTTAATCTATGTTATAATAATCAAGCTACAAACTCTATTCTTTATCAAAACACTACCATCTATAAGACAACAAATGCTTTTAGTTGTCATTATTAACAATATTATTCCATCATAGGAATAAGACCAGATGTTGATCTGATACCAATGATAGGTATTTGAAGAGCTTTACTAAATTGCCTTCAAACCAAGGATAGGTCTTCCTTATTAGGGTGCCAATGAAGAACATAGGCATCAACCAAATTAATATGTAGAAAGTCACAAATAATGACTTGATACAAGAGCAATTTTTAAATGAAAAGTCCACAATGGTATTTGCTGTGCAAGAATTATAATCTTCTCACACACTTTTATTCCTCTTACTGGTGATAGGTATAGTTGCGCTCTGATTTTATTCCTCCTCCTACGCCATCTACAGGACAACAAATGATTTTAGTTATCCTTCTAAAAAATATTATTCCATCACAAGAACAAGACTAGATGTTGATCTAATACCAATGATATAAATTCAAAGATTAGATATAAAGATTTATCTCATGAAAGAGTTGAATAAATAATTTAATTCACACAATAATAATATATTCTTCTATTCTCTCTAATTAATTCATTCGAGACATGTTACATATTTATAAGAAATGTATTTCCTATAACTTCTCTCTTAAAATCTCTTATACCCGAATATGATATATTATTATAACATGTAATAATATATCTAACAACATAATATTCTAACCTACACAAATTTACCATATTTACCATATGGTTATAACCATTAATTAATAATAACCTATTACTATTTATCTCATGGTAATACTTATTTTTACCTAATGTGAAAATGATTCCCAACATCCTCCCCCCCTCCCCCCCCCCCCCCCCATAGTTCTTACATGGTAAAATATATGTCTATTTTATGATTGTATCATGATCCATCTCTATGTATTCATGATCTACATACATGTGCCATCGCAAATCTATTCACACTCATCTAAAATTGGTTTTTATAGGTTCACCAATAACCTTTCAAAAATAGTTTTCACAAGTTCACCAATAACCTTACAAAATGGTTTTCTTAGATTCACCACTAACCTTACAGAATGGTTTTCTTAGGTTCACCACTAACCTTACAAAATGATTTTCTTAGGTTAATCATTAACCTTACAACATGGTTTTACTAGGTTTACTAGTAACCTTTCATCATGATTGCTAGAATGCTTTTTAGATCAATATTCTCCAATGTAAATATACAAAAGGGTTACATGAGAATATCTTCACAAGTGAACAGGTAGAACTATTTATTTTTCACACACGTTGAAAAATAAATGTAACTACCACACTAAAAAAATTAAAAATAACACACCACACATGTCACCAAAACATTTATGCAGCCCCATCATTGGTGACTGATGAGAGGTCATCGAAAGACCTCCATCCTCCATGTATCGTCTAGCCTTCAATATGTCACTGCTCACTCAGGTGATATCTCAATTTAGTTTGTATGAAATAAAAATTACATGATGCACATGAATTAATATTGGATAAAATGAGATAGAGCACACCTACACTTTCAATTGAGTATATACTTGTTAAGCAAGAGCATGACCAATATGGGGATCTGCTAGACCTGATTATGGGATCACTTGTATCACTTGTCACAACATATCATGCTAGGAAGGGTTACAATTCATATAGTCTAACATAATCACACAACCTTAAAAAAGTCCTATGATTTGATATTTCACTTATGTTAGTAAACAAGAAAGTAAACTATTCTAATAACAAGAAAAGTAAACAAATCTAGTGTGAACCAAAGCTTGTGGCAAAATGTGAGGGGTTAGATGCAAAGTAATAAAATATGTATAGGGAACTTTAAATAAATTAAGTATGAGTATCACCCTAATACATAGATTATGAAGATTAATATTATTTGAACCAACATTTATGCTACTTATATATACTAAAAGAGAGGAGAAAAAAGTTAGAATATACTTATCTGAATGTGAACCCATCATGATTCAATCTATCCCTTGGCCAATAGGGCTTTGTAAGAGATTTTTATGGTTTATAAGGATCACCTTTTTATCCAAAACATCGAGGACCTATCCACAAGACTAGATTCTCCAAATAAGAAACCTAAGATAAGACTCCTCTAGTAGAATGGTGGAAGAGTAGATTATGAATAAGCATGAGTGAATAATAACTCTTTATTGCATATCCTTAATAATGAATAAAATGACCTTGTATATATAGGAGTATCTCATTTAAAAATCATTCAGACATGTCAGTTATGCTAGGTCAATTAGGTTGACCTAATACATACTCAGGATAATGCCTAAAGTTTATGATAGGTTAGATGTAAGGCAAACAAGTTAAAAGAGCTAAAGTGACCCCAAAATACACTAGGTCAACCACATCGACCTAGTGTACTGAATAGGTGAAAAGGGTTTCAAGTAAGGAGAAGAAAGATAGAAAGAGGAAAAGATTAGAGGAATGTGCAAGGGAGGATAAACAACTTAGGGAAAGGTTTTAGGAAATAGTTGGATTGGTAATAATGTGGCAATAAGAGACAATAGTCTTGAGAAGCACCAAAGGTATGCCCACCCCTTTCTTGATGTACCCTTTGAGTCATGCACTCAGAGATATTGAGTCACGATGGGTTCCTACAAGATGTAAAGCATCATTATTTGATAAAAGTTAAAAATATTATGTGTATACATATGACACACTTGAATCTCATCACATGTCACTAAGGTGTAATAGGGGATGGTTATTTGAGAAAGAACATAAGGACACACAATGCTAATGCTAAATTTTTTTTTAGTATATTAAAAAGCATTAAATAGCTAAAAGTAAATGATAGAAAATAGAACTAAACTAAAAAGTAAATAACTAAAAAGTAAAATTAATGTGTACCTTGACTTACCTTTTATGATGGGATGGTTGTCTACTATGTTTTTAGTTTTGATTGTGTAGGGTACAAAGACTACTTTTGATAAACCCAAAAATACAAAAGTAAAGAGCAAAAACAAACAAATATAAGAAAAGCCAAGATAACTAGTGCTATATGGATGGGATATACTTGGTAATTTGGAAAGCTAGGTGACAAGTGCTATGTTAGACCAAATGACCAAGTCAAACACGAGTAAATCGGGTAATCAAAAAGCCAAGGCTACTAAAGATTAAAAAATTGAAACAAGTAAACCTCAAGTAAGAAAAGGTAAACTCACCAATTCAAACCAAAGATACATGTTTAAAAAGGAAAGATAAGCAATATAAATCAATGGTAAAAGAAATAATAAAATGATAAAACAACATTGATGAGTGAGCAATAACAATCCACATCTCAATCATCAATATAAAAAGGTGCATAAAAGGAAAAATAACCATTGATGAGTGAGAAGTAACAAACCACATCTCACTCAACAATGGAAATAGGGTGCAAACTCAGGTGTCCACAATAACAAGACAATAAAATCATGATAAATGGGAAAAGGAAAATGAAGTAAGTTTAGTAAATGGAAATTTTATGGTGTAAAAGAAAAAGGTGATCCATAGTTTCTCAAACATGTTATTTTACGTCTAAAGATAGATATAACTAAAACAAAGTAGTGATAGCATGTTTTTAATAAATGAATAAGAGGGAATTAGAAGAAGAGGGAAAATAAATTTGGAATCAAAATTTGACTATCAAAGGGGGAAAATGAAATGGGTGGAGGGGAGAATGAAGGAAAAACCAAAGTAGAGAAACTCTTTATCGAAGTCAAGACACTCAAATTTGGTTTGTCAAAATAAGAGAACTATCTACCTTAGGGATTTTGAAGAAATTATATTAACCACACAAGTCTTAGGTCAATAAATGGAGTATATAGATCATCTCATGAAGGCTATATACAGAAAAAGTAAAATGGACCTACCTCCCCATGACTTGGTTCATGCTCTTCAAGACCCCTTATAGAGACATTAGTCTACTGCAAAGATTGGGTACTTGTGTGATAAAGTAGGTAGCAACATAGAGTTTTTTTGAATTCTCCTATTCCAATCTACTATCCTACCACACCCCAAAGGACTTCGGCTCTATGTGAAGCTAACTGTGGAGTTTGAGCTTTCATTGGAGATAGGAGATGTGCTTGTAATCACATCTTTTGGTGTGATTTTGAATTTTGAGATTTGTATGTTGCATTTTAGATATCATTGCCTTTTATTTTAAATGATTTGGATTTTAAATTTCTTGATGGATTTTTCTAGTTCTCCTCCATATGATTTGGAAAACCAAACATAGGTACTAAAGATGAATCTCATTTGAAAACTTAGGACAAGGTTTCTAAGAAAGAGAACATCAAAGAGCATAGGGTTTAAGAGTCTCATAAATCCAAGTGAAATAAAAGTGTTATCTTGACTTTGACCTTGTTTTATCCAAGGTGGAGGTGAAAGAAATGGGGAAATGAAGAGGAATGACACATGGAACAATTTAAATTTCTTCAAATCATAAAAAATATGAAAAAGGGAAAAAAGAGATATAGTGACAACAAAGGTGTGATTCTTTATCATAAGAAAGAGGGAAATAGAGGAAAACATGCTAACATAGATTGTTATGAAAATTCCATCTAGAAAAAGAAGCAAAAACTAAAGTTTAAGAATAAGGATCAAGAACATGAAAATAATGGTAATTTTATGAGGGTTGGGTCCTATCCACCGTCTTATAAAGAAACTCATAAAAGAGAGGCCCACGAGGGTGATAATAAGCAAAAAGTGAGGGAGACTTTTGGATAAAGCACCTCATAAAGGAAAAACCCAAAGGATGTAAAAATAACATTGGCAAGTAGCAAAACAAGAAGGAAAATAAGTAAAATATGGTAGTTTTGTGAGGGATGTCAGGCCTTATCCATGATCTTACAAAATAACTCACAAAAGAATAACCCAAAGGGCACCAAATCAAAATTGGTAAATAGAAAGAGAATGAAAAATAAGATAATGAAGACTATGGTACATCAAAAAACCAAAAGACCAAAAAGGGAGGACTAAAGGTTTGTGAATAAGAGGGAACTATTGCAAAGAGAGAGACCCATGCTTACATAACTTGCAAAAATAGTTAGATAGATATAAATAGAAAACATGACAATAAGGAAATGCATCCTACATTAATGGTTATATCAGTGATGAGCATGTGAGAGACAAGCCTATATGTCTCAAAAGGTTTCTTAGAGTTAAACTAGTTTGATAGCATGTAATGGAGAATAAGAGTGGGCATCACAAGATGCCCCAAGAGGTAAGTGGATGTAGGGATGGGCATCACAAGATGCCCCAAAGTCTAAAATGATATGTGGGTGGGAATTGAAAGAAAATCTAAAGGATAGATTAATTTGTGGATGGGCATCATTAGATGCCCCAATAGATAAAAAGAGGAAGAAGAGATAGGAAAGCATAAGAAGAAAACATAAACCCATAGAGTGTTTAAATGGATTTCGGTTATCCAAAAAAAATTTGATAGGGGTTATGATGCTTAAGGAAATAAAAAGAATTATAATCAAGAATAATAATAGACAAAGACAAATAACTAAGTTAGATAGATAGATAACAAAATTAGACATACAAGGAAGGTAAAAAACTAAATTGGAAAGCAACGAAGGCAGAACACTGTACTAGGTCAACGAGGTCAATCCAATAGATAAATAGGGACTATAAAACTATAATGGGTCAACCAAGTCAATCTAGTATAGTGTATAAAGGCTATGAAAGAGGTAAAAGAGTTTACAGATAGTACTAGGTTGACCAAGTTGACCTAGTATAGTGAATAGAGGATGACAAAGATACTAGGTCAACAAGGTTGACCTAGTACAATATATAGATATAGGGATTTTGTTTTGCCTATATATTTAGTTCTACTCATCCATTTTAGAAACCATAAAATATGTTGGATTTTTGATGATGTAGAGAATGCAAATAAGGAAGAAATAAGTGATAAAAATTATGATAAAAATAATGATAAAAGGAATGAAATAAGTGAAAGAAATCTTTTTAATACTAACAAAAAAAGAGACAAAAATAGAAATGTGAATAAAATCTAACCAACAGTGGGATAGGATTCACGTTGGGTTCGTTAAAATATATGCAATTATAATTGCATGATGCACATGAATTAATACTAGATCAAATAAGATAGAACACACCTACAATTTTGATTGGGTATACACTTGTTAAGTGAGAACATGACCAATATGGGGATCCACTAGAACCGATTAGGGGATCACTTGTATCACTTGTCACAACATATCATGCCAAGAAGGGTTTCAAATCCTAAAGTCTAACACAATCACACCACAACCCTAAAAGAGTCCTATGATTTGATATTTCACTTATGTTAGTAAACAAGAAAGTAAACTACTCTAATAACAAGGAAAGTAAACTAATCTAGTATGCACCAAAGCTTGTGGCATAATATGAGGGGTTAGATGCAAAATAGTCAAATATGTATAGATAAATACAAATAAATTAATTATGAGTAACACCTTAATACATATAATATGAAGAGTAATATTATTCGAGCCAACACTTATGCTAGTTTTATCTACTAAAAGAGAGGAGAACAAAGTTAGAATATACTTACTTGAATGTGAACCCATCATGATTCAATATCTCCCTTGGCCAATGGGGTTTTGCAAGAGGTTTTTGTGGTTCATAAGGATCACTTTGTTAGGCCAAAGCATCCAATATCTATCCACAAGACTAGATTCTCCAAATAAGAAACCTAAGTTAAGACTCCTCAAGTAGAATGGTGGAAGAGTAGATTGTGAAGAAGCGTGAGTGAATAATAACTCTTTATTGCATATCCTTAATAATGACCAAAATGACCTTGTATATATAGGAGTATCTCACCTAAAAATCATTCGAACATGTCGGTTGGGTCGACCTAGTACATTCTCTGGCTAATTCCTAAAGTTTGTGCTAGGTTAGCTAGAAGGTAAATAAGTTAAAAGAGATAAAGTGAACCCAGAATAATCAATGACTTTTATTGACAATAATAACTCATAAATTTTTAATATAGCATAAAGCTATTATTAAAATATTTGACTGACTAACTTATAAAATATATTTGCCTCAAAACTTTACAAAACATAACTTGAGATATAATAACATGAACTAATCAAAGACTATAAATAAAGAATAAATATACTTTACTAACTAACTAAACCAATGACTTTGATATAGGAATTATTTACATAGACCATTACATATAATTATTAACCAATAGTCTTGAAAACTTAGAAAAGACAATAACAAACTATCAGTCTAACCATGTCACAATCAATAGACATATACCATTACTTAATGGCATGACTCACAAACAATCTATACATATACTTGGGTGGCAGAAATGACTTGGATGACAAAAACAACATAGATGGCTGGAAAATGAGATCCAAACATTGAGATGTTGAACATAGAACCATGACTTCTCAACACTAGAATATTATTCAAAATATTCATGTCCACATTTGCATGAGGTATGGGCACGATGGTAAAAGGATCTATTTGGTAGTTTGAAGATTGATCTGATGAGAAAATAAAAACTGACATAGGTTTGGATTTTTGACATGATATTGACATGTCCTTCAATATCTTAATAGATAATTGAACATTTTTATCAAATCAATTAAAAGTATTTCAATTCAATGACTATTGATGTAGATCTAAATGTCATGCCAGGTCATTGTTGTCTTTACACAGACATATATGCAAATCAAACTGAAATTGAGTATTTAACATTTCCATTTCTATTGATTAAATGCTGAGCATTGATGAATGATTAGCCCTCAAAGAGCCAAACTTACCTTTGAACCAAGGAGAGGTCTTCCTTATCAGGGTGCCAATGAAGAACATAGGTGTCGACCAAATTAGTATGCAAAAATTCACAAATAATGACCTGATACAAGAGTAATTTTTGAATGAAAAGTCCACAATGTTACTCATTGTGCAAGACTTATAATCTTCTCATGCACTTTTATTCCTCTTGCTGGTGATAGGTATAATTGCACTATGATTTTATTCCTCCTCCTACACCATTATAGGACAACAAATGATTTTAGTTGTCCTTTTACACAATATTATTCCATTATAATAACAAGACCAAATGTTGCTCGGATACCAGTGATATAAATTCAAAGAGTAGATAAAAAGATTTATCTCATGAAAGAGATGAAAAAATAATTTAATTCACACTATAATAATATATTCTTCTATTCTCTCTAATTCATTCATTTATGACATGTTACATATTTATAGGAAATGCATTTCTTATAACTTCTCTCCTAAAATATCTCATACCTAAATCCTAAGCACACACCTAAATATGATATATTGTTATAATAGGTAACAATATATCTAACAACATAATATTTGGTATCATAATAGCAATGGTTATAGGACTATGAGATCATGTGAAGGGATATTTACACCACATTTTTCCCCTGTGGATTGTAGAGATTATTTTGGTACTTCAGGTAGACTCTCAATGTACCTACTAGATACGAGCTTCAAATACATCTTGTGTTTTTTGGTTACAAATCCATGGAGGATCTTGAGATATCATTTGTTTTGTGTACTCATTATATTCTTCTATGATCTGATTAACATCTATTTAGATCACATCTCTCTATTGTTGTTTAGACATATAAAATCATGCATTAGATTTATAGCTTATAAAGACACATTGTGATCCTTTCCCAAGTCATTCAAGTGTCTTATTGAAATCTGGTCGGCGTCCTCTTGATTTGTACCTATAGATTTACCATCTATATGGTCTTCACCTACCATTACATCTTCATGTCACTACTATCACGTCATACTACACTCCATGTGGGATCAAACTATTAACCTTCAGACTGGCTCATAGCTCATACATTATGTATTATATATCAAGTAATCATTCTAACATCCACATTGGAAAGAGTGATAATTAGAAAAGGACATTACAATTATGAAAGCATAGGCCCAAGGCAATTCTTGATATTTGGTTTGAAGATCAACATTAATCTTCTATACCTATATACAACAATTGCATTGAAGACATTGACACTCAATAAAGGCATAAAAAGGCATCCAAAACCTATTTGTATTATGTGTTCAAATCTGCATCAGTCTAATTTTTGATCTATCTCCTTGTCATTGACAGTCTTATTTTTTTCATGAGTCTTTGGCTTTTACATGAAACATAGTCTCAAATTTAGAATAGTTTAATTTCATGATTTTGTGTTTTAAGTATTTTTCAATTTGTGAAATATTTTTTATTAGTCTCCTAAATTATAATTATCATCATGAATTATCAATTAGTCTTTTCACTTGTAATAATCAAATAGGTTTTGAGTTCTTTATTATAAATCATTTAATAGTTGTTTTAGTATTATGCTATATTAAAAATTGATGAGTTATTATTGTCAATAAAAGTTATTGAGTCTTTATGTATTATAAAGCTTTCGTGTCAAGAGTATTTCCATCCATAAATCAAAATATAAAGTGTCATGTAAAAGTATTTTGCCCTTACCAAAGTAGTTGTGTGTCATTAAAATGATTTTTGTATGTCTTTTAACAAGTCATTATTGTCAAAATTATAAAAATAAAAAAAATTTGCCTTAAGAATGCATTTTCTCTTGTATGTAATGTTCAAAAAATGAGGGGGTTCCAATTTCTATGGAAGCAATCAATAAAGAACCTATAGGAAACATCAGAGCATCTCATCAACATATCACTTGAGTAACTGGTATCCATCATTGGAGGATGGAGGCTACACAAAGGTTGGAGGTCTTTCAACAACCTCTCATTAGTCACCAATGATGGGGCTACATCAATGTTTTGGTGACATGTGTGGTGTGTTATTTTTAGATTTCATTCTTTCAATGTGGTGTGGTAGTTATTGTTATTTTTAGTTATGTGAAAAATAAGAATAGTTATACCTATTCACTTGTGTGTGATATTCCCATGTAACCCTTTTGTATATTTACATTAGAAAATGTAGATCTAAAAAACATTGTAACAATCGTGATGAAAGGTTAGTGGTAAACCTGTGAAACCCATGTTGTAATGTTAGTGGTAAACCTGGGAAAACCATTATATAAGGTTAGTGGTGAACCTGAGAAAGCTATTTTGTAAGGTTATTGTTGAACCTATGAAAACTATTTTATAAGGTTATTGGTGAACCTATGAAAACCAATTGCAAATGAGTGTGAAGGAAGAAATGTGCAATGGCACATGTACATGAAGAAGATTATGAGCACACAGAGGTGGAGCATGCTACAATCAGAAACAAAGATATATTATACCATGTAAAAACTATGGGGGGGGGGGGAATCTTGGGATTAGTTTTTACATTAAGTGAAATTAGGTATTTATAAGAAGGCAAAATTAAATAGTAAATTAGTATTTACTAAGAGGTAAATATTAGTTATAGGTTGTTATTAACCGTATGGTTAATATGGTAAGTTTGTGTAGGTTAGAATATTATATTGTTGATATATTGTTAATAGTTATAACAATATATCATTATTAGTGGTGTGCTTAGTGTGAGAGATTTTGGGTGAAAAATCAGGGGAGAGAATATAGGAATATGATTCCTATAAATATGTAATCTCATGAAATGTTTTATTATTCAAATTATTAATCAAAGTGAAATATATTATTTTGTGTGGAAAATTTATATGCATATTGTGTTTGGATATTTGCATGAGACTAATATGAGTTAAATCTCTATAAATTCAAAGAGAAGATAAAAATATTTATCTCATGAAAGAGACAAACAAATAATTTAATTCATGTAATAATAATATATTCTTTTATTTTCTCTAATTAATTCATTCGGGACATGTTACATATTTATAGTAAATGTATTTCCTACAACTTATCTCCTAACATATCTAATACTGGAATCCTAAGCACACACCTAAATATGATATATTGTTATAACATGTAATAATATATTTAACAACATAATATTCTAACCTATACAAATTTACCATATTAACCATATAGTTATAACCACTAATTACTAACAACCTATTACTATCTACCTCATGATAAATATCAAATTTACTTATTTACCATCTTGTAAATACCTATTTTCACTTACTGTGAAAACTATTCCCAACATTCCCCCATAGTTTTTACATGGTACAGTATATCTCTATTTTTTTATTATAGCATGCTCTACCTCCATGTGTTCATGATTTTCATATATGTACCATCACACATCTCTTCTTTCACACTCATCTGTAATTGGTTTTCTAGGTTAACCAATAACCTTTCAAAATGGTTTTCTCAGGTTCACTAATAACCTTACATAATGGTTTTATTAGGTTCACCACTAACCTTACCAGAAGGTTTTCTTAGGTTCACCACTAACCTTATAGAATGGTTTTCACAAGTTTACCACTAACCTTTCATCATAATTGCTACAATGCTTTTTAAATCTACATTTTTAAATGTAAATATGCAAAAGGGTTACATGGGAATATCACAAATAAGTGAATAGGTAAAACTATTCTTATTTTTCACACATGCTGAAAAATAAATGTAATTACCACACTAAAATAACTATAAATTAACACACCACACATGTCACCAAAACATTGGTGCAGCCTCGTAATTGATGACTGATGAGAGGTCACTGAAAGACCTACATCCTTCATGTATCCTCTAGCCTCCAGTATGCCACTACTCACTCAGGTGATATCTTGATGTAGCTCCTGATTTTTTTGAGAAAACTCCCCCCCATAATTCAAACATTGCATACAAGGAAAAATGCATCCGTAAGGCAATTTTTTTTATTTTCACAATTTTGACTTTTGAATTTTGACATAACGACTTGTTAAAAGACATACAAAACTCATTTTCAGGACACATGACTACTTTGATAAGGACAAAATACTTTTACATGACACTTTATATTTTAATTTATAGATGGACATGAAAGCATTATAATACAAAAAACTTAATGACTTTTAATGACAATAATAACTCTTCAATTTTTAATATAGCATAAAGCTATTATTAAAATATTTGACTAACTTATGAAAGATATTTGCCTCAAAACTTTATGAAACATTATTTGAGATATAATAACATGAACTAATCAAAGACTATAAATAAAGAACAAAGATGCTTTACTAACTAACTAAACTAATGACTTCGATATAAGAATTATTTACCTAGACCATTACATGCACTTATTAACTAATAATCTTGAAAACTTAAAAAATGACAATAATGAACTATCAATATGACCATGTCACAAGTGACAGACTTATACCATGATGTAATGACACAACTCACAAAAAATCTATACATACACTTGGGTGGCAGAAATGACTTAAATGACAGAAACAACTTGGATGATATAAAATGAGGTCCAAACATTGAGATGTTGAATGTAGAACCATGGCTTCTCAACACCAAAATATTATTCAAAATATTCACATCCAAATTTGCATGAGGTATGAGCATGGTGATTAAAATATCTATTTAGTAGTTTGAAGATTGATCTAATGAAAAAATAAAACACTGACACATGTATACGCATTTGACATGATATTGATAGGTTCTTCAACATCTTAATAGATAATGGAACATTTATATCAAATCAAATAAAAGTATTTCAATTTAGTGACTATCAATGCAGATTTTAATGTCACAATAGGTCATTATTGTCTTTGCATGGACATATATGCAAATCAAACTGGAATTGAATCTTTAACATTCTCTTTTTTGTTGATTGAATGTTGAGCATTGATGAATAATCAGCCCTCAAAGAGTTGAACTTGCCTTCAAACCAAAGAGAGGTCATCCTTATGAGGGTGCCAATGAAGAACATAAACATCGACCAAATTAGTATGTAGAAAGTCACAAATAATGATCTAATACAAGAACAAGTTTTGAACAGAAATTCCACAATGGCACTCACTGTGTAAGACTTATAATCTTCTCATGCACTTTTATTCCTCTTGCTAGTGATAGGTATAGTTGTGCTATGATTTTCTTCCTCCTCCTATGCCATCTATAGGACAACAAATGCTTTTAGTTATCATTTTAAATAATATTATTCCATCATAGGAACAAGACCAGATACTGCTCTGATAATAATGATATAAATTCAAAGAGCAGATACACAGATTTATCTCATGAAAGAGCTAAACAAATAATTTAATTCACACAATAATAATATATTCTTCTATTCTCTTTGATTAATTCATTTGAGGCATATTACATATTTATAGGAAATGTATTTCCTATAACTTCTCTCCTAAAATATCTCATACTCAAATCCTAAGTGCACACCTAAATATGATATATTGCTATAACATGTAATAATATATCTAACAACATAATATTCTAACCTATACAAATTTATTGTATTAACCATATGGTTATAACCACTAATTACTAACAACATGTTACTATTTAACTCATGGTAAATATCAATTTTACTTATTTACCATCCCATAAATACCTATTTTCACCTAATGTGAAAACTATTCCCAACATTAACCATCTATAAGAGAGACCCTCTCGTATCTGACTATTATTTGGAGGATTTGCTCATTGGGTGGAAGGGGATAATGATCCTTCAAGGATGATTTATTTAGGTCCCATAAATCTACACAAAGCCTAATTTCACCATTATTTTTACTAACAAATACCAAGTTAGTAACCCATGATGAGTGCTTAGTGGGAAAAATAATATTGGCTTTTATCATCTTAAGCAACTCCCTCTTCATTAGAGACTCTATTTTTGGGTTTATTGGCCTCTATTTTTACCTAATAGGAGTAGTATTTGGGTCAAGCTCTATTGTTTGTTGGGCTAAACTAGGGTCAAAACCCCTTAGATATTTGTAACTCCAAGCAAAGTTATCATCAAATTATTAAAACAATCCAATAAAATCTTTCTTTTCAAAAGTATTACATACCTTTTTGATCTTCAAAGCTTTGCCTTCTGAGATGACTACTGGGTCATATACTTCTTCCTTGATTTTGATATTTTTCTTCTCACTCTTCCATTGATCATCAAAGTTGAAGATAATTTCTAAAGTAACAAGACCCATGGGCAACTTGTTAGTCTATAACTAAATTATTTTCTGCCCATATTATTCTTGGAGCCTTGATGAATATTTGTCAAAGAATTCAACCTCATATCATAGAAAGTTAACAATTTGTTGATCACTATCAAAAACATGCTAGTTGGTTACATTATTAGGGACGGATGGTCTCACTATTATATTTACATGATGGATGGTGTCCTTCTTAATCTCTTTAGGTAGATTATATTGACAACCCACTGAGGCCGTGCAACCAACATCCTTATTTTATGCTCTCAATATTGCATGAATGTTTAAAGCGATAAAATCTTCCAACAAGTCCCAAACCCCATGTTTGTAAAATCTCAATAAGTTATTTTTGGTTATGATTTTTTATCTTACTTGATGAATGATTAGTTCACTATCACCGAACACTTGTAGTGACTGCATTCTCATTTTATTGGCCAACTGGAGACCTTAAATCAATGATTTATATTCAACCACATTGTTAGTGCATCTAAACTAGAGTCTGAAGGAATAAAAATAACTCTCTCTTTTGGGGAGAGACCAAAATAATACCTACACCTACACCATTCCTACT
Source organism: Torreya grandis (assembly GCA_037957365.1). Taxonomy (NCBI): domain Eukaryota; kingdom Viridiplantae; phylum Streptophyta; class Pinopsida; order Cupressales; family Taxaceae; genus Torreya; species Torreya grandis. The sequence goes on along the minus strand of JARHVA010000256.1, from coordinate 1,916,079 downwards.
CCTTAAGCCATCAAAGTATAGTTACCACATTCCCTTGTGATATATAGTTGGTTTCACAAGATTTTGGATGATTTCATCATCTTCATGGATGCAATACATACCCAACCTTATTTCCTTAACATAATCATAAGGATCAAACTAGAGAGTTGATCCCCATTCATCCAAGTGACTATTTGGTATTTCTTCCATGGGTGTTATAACTTCATGGTCAAGCTCCTCTTCTTGGTCTTACAATGTGTAATTCATATCCATAGGGATAGGATTGTATGGTTCAATATGGTATTTATTAATTAGCACAAATGTTATGGTCACTCTAGTCCCATATCTTGTCCTCAGTAACATATGTGACCAATTAGCAAATAAGTAGCCTCCCATTTTTACAAATAAGTCTCAGGAAAGGTAGATGAAAAAATAGGAGGGTAGGTCAATAAAATGAGATGTCTTTGGATATGGATAAGCTTGGAAATACATGGATAGTAAGGTTTAAACCTGTTATAACACCAACTATTTGGATAATACTTTCATCTAATTGAACCATGCCTTTTGTGATAGGTGTGTATTTAACACCCAACACATCCACTATTTTTTTGGGCATAACAAAGTTGATAGCCCCTAAGTCTATTATAAATTTGTGGAGAATATTTTTGCCAACTATGAGGGAAAGGTAAAAAGGGATAGGCTTACCATTTTTACTTTATTTTGTGTCCATTTGAGGTTGACACAAGTTAACCACAGTGGTAGGTCCCTTAACTGAGACTTTTTTTGTTAGTTGGAAGTTTTTTTGGGCTTCTTAAATCAAGTCCCTCTATGCTAAGATAGGTAGTGCTTCCCACATGGTAAAATTCAAGTTAGACTTTTTCATTTTTTCTAAAATACTAAAACTTTACTAGAGCATTTTTGGGAGTTGTATCTTCTTTTAAAAGATTTGGAGTCAGTAATTTTTATTTTGGATAACCCATTAACACATTGGGTGGTTTTTGAATTGTGTTACTTTTTGAAACCTCTTGTAAAAATTTAGAAGTTGTAGTGTGATCAACCTTGGGGGGTTGATCACCTTATATTGAAATTATCTTAGATCATGTATTTGATTTCACTGAGATACCACCATTGGTTAATGCTTCTTCTTGGTTTACACCATAAAATCCTCTTCTTGTCAGTTCAAAAGAGTGGTCTCATTTTAAATAGGGGCATGTACATTTTCTTGCTGAGTATTAGTTTTCTCTTGCTACCCTTAGGGGTTTGATATGCTTTGTAATATCAGGGCTTGACTAATGACACCATGAGGGCAAGCATTTTGATTATGCGGTTGAACACAAAGATAACACCACTCGTATTCCTGAGCCATGTTGTTCTGAAAAGGAATGATGGCCTTAGAAGTACTTGGGTAGGTAAAGCATTAATATTTGAGGGATTTGATTGCATGATTTGGATTTGGAGTCATGAATTAACTTGGTATGGTTTCCTATTGGGATAATATGCCTAATTAATAGTTTGATAAGGCCTATAATTTTTGGATTGTTACCTTTCATGGTTACCAATGCATTGCCAAAACTTTTAAGCAATGACTTAACTTCACACAAATCATAAAAAGGGATAGGAGACAAAGTTGGTTGACTGATTTTTTATGGGAATTGGAGCTCTAGTGGTTTTCATGGGAAGAAATTAAGGGAATAACAACATTGGAGGCCAAAAAGCAATTTTTTTGACTTGAACAAGGCAATTTTTTAGCTCTTATTGTTATGCCATAAGAATCAGGAAGTGTGGTACTGTTGTCACAAAATATTTCACCATATAGGAGGTTATTCAAACCTAATATAATATATGGATAATATTAGAATACCTATAGACTTGTGGGTTGATTATGGTAGAGGTAAACCTGTAGGTTTAAGGGCTAGCTCCCTAGATTGACCTTTAAGTTCTTATCACATACACTAACTGATTACTTATGTGAAAAGAGACAAAAATATGCATGCAAGTAAAATATTATAAGGGGGTGATACACCATAAATATCTCCACAATATCATCATACTCTTGTACTAAGAGACAAGACCTACAACACTAGATTCAAAGTCCTAGAATACTCTAACAGTAGTATTTCAAATATGGAGGTGATATGCATGAGACTACTCAGGGTAAGTGGACCAACGGTCAATTGTAGAAAACAAGTCTACTTTTACACTTGAATGGATTCAAAAAACACTATCTATGCTTTATATGACCTATTAAAATGAGAAATTATTGCACCAAACATGAAAGGATAAAGAGAAGCAAGGATAAAATCTTATCACTAGACTTCACCATACATCACTTCATACACTTAGATAATATATTAGTGAAATCAAAAATAGATTTCATGTATTATTAAAAGGAAAAGTACAACATCAAACCAATAGGGATTCACCATACCAGGTGTGGAATTAGAATACAAGAGCAAAAAAAGCTAGCTTTTATAGAATGTGTGAAAGGAGAGAGAAGAATGAAGCTCAAGAGTCACAAGAACAAGTGTCAACCTAAGAGAGAGAATTTAATTTTTAGGAGAATGGATTATGAAATAAACCATGAAATGTCTCTTTGGAAAAATGTACCTTAGAATCATTAAACTCCCCAAAACTGGCATAAGATACTCTCAGCTAGCTTCTTGAAACTACCTTCATCATTAGGCCTCTCTTGAGCAATATAAAGTATAATAAGAATAGTTGACACATGTGAAATGTGATGGGGGGGATTAAAAAAAATTAAAACATGCATTAGATGTGTCCCTAACCATTGGTCTTATTTTGGACAAGTGTTCTCATCATCTATAGTCATCATCATGAGCTCTACAGATCTATATTCATATTTAGCACTATGATGGCCTTCATTTTTTCAGTCCAATCCATTTGAGGGGTGATATAACATGTGTAAAGAGTTCCATTGCATCCCAATCTATCAGGTATAACTTAAAATGCCTCCTAATTGGACTTATCACTTTCTCACTTGGTGGTCACCCTCTATTCTCATTATCTTCCATAGACTGCTTGAGGTGAATGAGCTAACATAGGTGTTTGTGTGCTTGTATGAAGTAATTAATGAATATTAAGAGTTATATTAGTCCCAATTGACCTTTCTAATTTATTCTCATCCTTTAACTCTCCCCTGATCATATAAAACACATGGAATATGTCAAGAAAGCCTATTTTGTACCTTGTTCACACAAGTAGGGTACCAAACAACTATATGGATGGAGATTTATAGATTCTTATTCAACTACAAAACCATTACTATGTAAAACTATTTCTCCTGGATGCATCTACAATAGTTTCTTTCCAATCACATTAAAAGCAAGGGGTTTGGAGGGTTTTAGCTCATTTTGACTCTTAAGGATTGTTCATACAATCCTGACATTGAAACCTTAGACCAATTCCAATAAAATCATGTTAGGGAACTTTTTAAACATCTCCTAACTCTTTGGGCCTCCATGCTAAGTGTTTGTACAAGGTGAGCATATAAAAATGGCCTCTCGAGCTTGGGAGTACATTCTAGATAGGTTTATGGTGTCTTTTAGGCCAAAATGACTTTATTATGATTTAATATACAAATTAGAGATTTAAAACATCCTCATACCTCCCGATTAATATCATCTAATGCATTGAAAGGTTAAATTGGTGTTATAAATTAGATTAGGCCCCTTTAGGGCTTTAGGCCTAGTCAAGGCCTAATAGGCCTGAGTATGCATTATTGATCCTAACCACCTCTGATAAAAATATCAATATTTAAAGGCCTCATTTTTTTAATGTTTATAAAAACCTAATATACCATTATATATGCTCCCAATATCTCCCAACTCATTTCCTTACCCTCTTCATGTCAAACCTATAGTTTTGCCTCTTTAGGAGTGCCCTTTGTTTGAGATAGAAAAAAGGAAAATTAACCTATCTTCTCAGTCAAACCAAGGATATGAGAGGATAAAATATGTTATTAAGTTATTCTTTACCAAATTCCAAAGTTGGATCACTCTCCTAACACCTTCAAACGTTGTAAACTTTGAGGCAGATTTTGTATGGTAGTGATTATGTAAAGTCCTTGAGTCAAGACTGTATGTTGAAGCTTGAAAACCTTTTATCCATATTTATTTGGTATGAGGATATTATAAATATAATTAAATAATTTATAATATGATTTCACACTCTATTTCTTTTCCAACCTTCTCAACATGTACCCTTCATTTGATTAGGCTTAGCTGACAGACTATGTACTGTATGTTGAATGTAAGTGTATGTTTTTGGAGCTCTCCTATAGGTGTCTTCAATGATAATAAATGGTATCTCATTATCCAATATATCATTGAATTCATTTAGTCTCATATTATAATCTAACATATTCATATCATGCCTAAGGCCAAACCAATAGTCAAACTATCAACTTCTAATGTGTTATCAGTCCATAGTCAACCTATAGGTGTTTTAAACCTTTGACAAGGGATTTCATGCCTTAATTTATTAAAATATTTTAAATTAACTCCAAAATATTTGGATTTAAATATCATGCCTAATGACTTGTGCCAAGACCAAACTATCATGTTTTAGTACACTATCACACTACAATCAATCTATTTGTACAATTATGAGAGCCAAAAAGAGGTTCTTATAGGTTTTAATTGAGTCAAAACACTATGATTCAAATCCTTCAAATAATATTTGGCACTAGTATAATTTAAATGTTTCATAAACCCTATGACCACAAGGTTATTCTCTCAAATTCCAATGCCAACCTAATGTATGTTACAACCTGACTATAGACACCTCATTTGAGAAATATGGGGTCCTCTTGTAGATGATGGTCTACATCAAGAATCGAACATCAACCCCTTTTATTTTTATTGGAGGGATAGTATCATACTTGACTCACATAAGGTCACTTATCTTTAAAGCATGCCAATATCATGTCATTTTTACATTATAAGGTCATTTGAACTTCAAAGTGTTGTAGATGACATTGGAAGACTATAGTGAAAGATTTATTGAGTTTGAAAACCTCTTACATCACCCTTTATTATCCAAAAAACCATGTTATATTGTTAAATAAGTGCCCTTATGATTTGGATGTATGATGGAAACCACCAAAATTATATAGACCTCAGATGCTTTACCAAGGAAGGATCAAAATGAAGGTAGAATCCTTGTTTTAGAAACTTTAAGGTAATATGTCTCTCAAGCAATTTTCTCAAACTGAGGGTAAGGTTTTAGATTTTTTTGCCACTTTATGATTCCACCATAATCATTATGACACTTTAAATGTTTCTATACTTTCAATATAGTTTCAAACAAGCTTCAACACCTTTACTTCAATGTTCATAAACCTCTGTATGAGCTTTATATAGGTGACATTACAATATACTTGTAGGTGAAGGCAAGATGAGTGATTATGTATTAGATTAGTTCTCAAAACTAACCTTAAAAATATTTAATGGTTCAATATTGGCACCTCACACCTTGAGAGTGTATTAAACACCTTGAAAATTCTTCATCCTATGACCATGATTGCTCAAGACTCTCTTTTCTCCTGACTAGAAGTGTACATGTAGGAAATTTGACTGCACATATATGTTTCTTGACTATGTTTCATATGAAACACATTTGAGACCAAGATTTTAAAGGAAATTTTATTATCATGACATATGATAAGTGTAAACTTCATATCCTCTTTTGTTTGAAACCACTACAAGAAAGAGACCTCTGCAGTTGATGAAGTATGCCTGTAACCTAGTAATGGAGATCCCACTAGTAGAATGAAGTGCTTGTTATTTTCTCATCCACTCCAAACATGATAAAAATTTTATAACCATGTGAGTATGGTATACATATTATATATAATCACATGTAACACTTGGTTTGTATATACCAATGCAAACATAAGATAAAGTTATAGGGTATGGGAATGAGCAAGTGGATTAGGGTGGAATTTTTTTTAGCATTGGTTAATTTATTATAAGAAACCAATAATTTAAATAATACCATGGATTTGAATAATATAATGAGTAATACCCCCCACCAAGTGCCCTTGACTTGATTCAACTCCTACTAGCTATACCATCATAAAACTGACTGACTATTTCTACATGCCAAGTAGAGTGATGGAAGAATAGAATGGTTTTAGTCCATTTTAAAGTGTTTATAATATAATAAAATGTGATAAAAAGTTTATTGGAGTTGAAAAGTCATTGTATAATCCTACCACATGTGCCACACTCCTACGCAAACCATACAATTGCCCAAACTCTCTCTTTTTCAATTGGTTTCTTGTTTTAACATAAATACCTACAAATTGTCAGTTATGAAATAATATATATGAAAAATAACTAACACATGGTAATTGAAATACATTCCTTGAACACTTGTCTACTGTATAAAATTGTACAAGCTTCATTAAATGGCCCAAAATGATCTCAAATGACAAGAAATGACATAAGGGACTAAAGATGAATATGGAAAAGCTAATGACACATAAAATAACATTTATAGGACCATGATATACCCTATAAGACCCTAATGATCCCCTTTAAAAGTTTTAAACTATAGGAGGTTGACCTATTTTTACTTATGGTCAAAATAGTCAACATTCTTGATGTGGCAAACTAGCTATGCCAAGACTAGTAGCCTACTCTTATCCATTGGGATATGAAGTCACCTATGCATAAGTTTGACACTCAAATACCTTTTAAATCACACAAAACAATAGGTAAATACATAACAAACAAGGCACACCACATGTGTTCTCAAGAACACTTATGGAATGCACATAATAGAAATAAAGACACACACCTATCCTAATATTTACAAGACATCAAACCTGAGGTGAAAAAAACTCACCATGCTTCAACCAGGGTCAAATATGGTTCCTATTGTATCCTTACTTCTCCATGAAAGCAATGTAACATGTGAAGCATGATCATCATCAAAAACCTGACTATGTAGATGGTGAAATGAATTACCATCCTTAGGTCTTCTCATGCCCACAAGTCTACTACCTTGAGCTCACAAAGATGATCCATTTTACCTCCCAAGGATATTGTTTGGGTCTATAACTTTCTTGACTCTTTCCATGTCTGATTGGTGCTCTCTAAAATACAAGTTAGGAGACATGAAAACTATCTCAACCTTACTTTATTCTAGGACACAATGTATTTGATGTATAAGATCATCAAGTCTATCTTCTGTATGCCCCAACACCTCTGAGAGTGGATCAATATTAGGTTAAGGTGTTGGCCTCTCCTCTATGAAAAAAATTCTACCTTGGATTTGTTAGACTCCTCTATGGTTGAAACTTCTTGAATAATACCTTAACCAAGTTTCTTTATGATTACAAGCTCTTTGATAGTAGTTGATTGATGTTCATCCTCATTCTTGATAAAACACTCAACTTCATGTTTGATAAGATAATCAGTAGCCTACTTATTAGGTTCATTAACAACCTCATCATTAGATGTGCACTTCTTAGGAGGAGAAGTAATCTTACCCAATTGATCAAATTCTTGACCTATGGCATTGAACCATTTTCATAGGTCATCTTCTTCCTCATAATTATCATGTTCAAGGGCTCTTTCATCAATTGTAGGAAAAAATACATTGTTCTTCTCACCATATTGATCAATCATTCTCTTCAAACTATCATCATCATACACATGGATTAAATAATTACCATCAATATCTTGTGAGAAATAATTCTCAATGCTTACCTCACATTGCTCATATGCTCCCTCAAGGATGATATAGGTGCCAAGGTCAATTTTCTCAAAATAGGTATATGGATCATGTCCATAGGTGTCTAAAAATTTATTGAATATAAATAAATAAAATATTCCTTCAATCTTGGAAGATTTACCATCATCCATAATATACTTTTCTTTATCATTGATGACACAATTCAAATTGGAACTTACTTCAACATAAGGTTCAATGTGAAATTTATCAAGTGGTTGAGTCCTAATGGTAAATTTTGCTCCATATCTTGTCCTGAATGCCAATAAGGACAAATTAGCTGATATATAGCCTCCTATTTTGGCTATGAAATATCTTGAGAGGTATATAACAAAGTGGGTAGGCAAGTCAACAACCATAATGTCTTGAAGGATGGGGAAATTGGGACAATCATGAAGAAAAAAATTCAAACTTTTGATCAATTCTAATGACTTAGAAGGTGTCCCATCTAGATAAAGCACCCATTTACTATATGGTTCATATTTTAGACCCAATTTGTTAGCTAGAACCTTAAGCATCATTGATGTGATATCTCCACTATCAACTATGTAGTTATGAACAAGCTTATCCCCCACAATGAGAGTGAGGTAGAAGGGTGGAGGATTCTTAGATTTAGTAGAGGGTTATACAATGTTATTAGGATCATTGGTAAGAGAAACATTTTTATGACCATGACTTGATAATGGAGAGCTAACATGAATTGTGGACAACTATTTTTGTAAGAGTTCTTTTTGGCCAGGCATGTGAAGGAAATACTAAAGGGAGATAGATGACTTGGCAATATTCAGTGAATCTAAAATGTTTAGAGTAGGAGTGTTTACCTTCTCTTGTGTCCTTTAAGGTATAAAGTGTTTGTAGATTGGGGTATTGAATCACTTGAAGTAGCCCTTCTAACATTATGACTTGAAGAATGTGCAATAGTTCTAGGGATAACCATGCCTATAGTCATGCCTTACTACCTTTTAGGGGGGTTTTTTTCACTTGTAGGCACACCATTAGCATCTCTTAGAGCCTTCCTCTTATCTCTAGTATATTCTACAACATAATTATCTTGGTTGAGAACATATGTGTCTTCAAATAATAAGTTAGTGAAAATTACTCCTTGAGGTTGCCATCCTTCATTAGCTTGCATTATAACTTCATATTATACTAATATCTAAGGAGTGACTCCTCCTTGAGTAGCCAAATATTACTCTCTACCTTCATTAGCATCCATTAATTTACCTTTCTACCATTATTCTCCTTGGATCAGATTGTTATGCATTGATACTATTGCCCTTGTATTGGATGTTGAAGTAGGATTGTATGCATTGGAAGGCCTATTAAAATTAGGATGCCCTTGACCTCTCCCGTTCCCATATTGATAATGATAGGGAAGGGGTTTTGAAGAACAACTTATTAAAAAATTGATTGCCTAATCATGGCTTCTAATAACTAAATTATTGCATCTTTATTTATAACATCATCTTCCTTCCTAAGGATAGTTCTAGGCTTCGTATTGGCATTTGGGACTTGGGAAACACTTGGAACAAAAACAAAAGTATTTGGTAGTAGAGGCATGGAAAATTTTGAAGGAAACTTTCTAGCTTATATGAGGCCAATCTCAGCTCTAATGGCAAGGTCATATCCTCAGCTAAAGTAAAATCACCCATGGATTGTAGCATGATGGCTATGTTAGTGCCAATGGCCCTTAAATATGTAGGAAATACAAAGCTAACAAGTGGTCTCATGGGAGGAGGTAAATTATGCTAGGTAATTTGGAATATCTCATTAAAATCATGTACTATCTCCTTGGGGGCTCTTTGAATCATGTTGAGATGATGGATGAGTGATGTGTGATCACTCTTGTCTTTGAATCTTGATGTTAATAGCTCTCCAAAATCATCCCATGTTGTGATACAACCACCAGGAAAATTCATGTACCAATCAAGTGATTTACCTCTAAAGGACATGGCAAGGAGTCTAACGGCAATATTGACCTCAGTGACATTATGAAAACTACATAAATTTGAGATATCCCTAATGTGCTCATTAGGAGTGACACGACCTTCACCATTGAATGTAAGAACACTCTTTGTAGCATTATGGGGAATGTCATCATATGCATCAAGATGGATAGGATTTTCAATGTTTAAGGATAAGAAGGCATGTTACCTAGACATGTTATCTTCAAGTTATTATTCACTTTCTTGGTCTTCTTAGCTAGTAAAGTCTTCTTGCTCTTCAAAGGGCAGAATAAGCTGAGGGTGTCGAACTTCAAGAAGAAGTTAAGGTTGAAGAGGTGGATTGATGGGACTAAAAACTATATTAGATGACCTAGTAAGGACCATGAAGTATGAGAATAAATATATGAAAAAACAATGGTATACAACTATATTTTACCTTGAATGGAGTTACCAAATGCTGAGTAAAACACCTTATGTAACTGTGATGTTTTCAAGACCAACATTCACTTTGAGAAGTTGTATTTGGGATAATGGTCCCACCAGGCATGAATAAAAATTATTGTCACCAAATATCACAATTTATATGAGTTTTTCCAAGCCTACTCTAATATTTAGGAAACATTAGACTACCTCTAGGCTTGTGGGTTGCCTATGGTAGAGGTAAACCTCTAAGTTTAAGAGATAACTCCTTAGATTAACCTTTAAGTGCTTATCACCTATGCTAGCTAATCGTTTATGTGAAAAGGGATAAAAATATACATGAAATTAAACTAATCTAATGGGTTGATACAACATAAATATATCTGCAAGATCATAATACTCTTTCACTAAGGGACAAGACCTACAACACTAGCTTCAATGTCCTAGAATACTCTAACATTAGTATTTCAAATATGGAGGTGATATCCATGAGAATAATCAAGGTAAGTGTACCAAAGGTTATTTTCAGACACTAATATTATTTTTACACTTTAAGGGAGTCAAAAAACACTAGCTATACTCTATATGACCTATTAGAATGAGAATTCCTGCACCAAACATGGAAGGATAAAGAGAAGCAAGGATATAAGATTATCACTAAAACTCACCATATATCACTTCACACACTTATAAAGGATGTTTTTTAACTCAAAAATAGATTTAAAATATTATTCAAAAGAAAATTAAAACATCAAACTAATAGGGATTCACCATCCTAGGTGTGGAATTAAAATACAAGAGCCAAAAAGGCTAAATTTTATAGAATGTGTGAGAAGGGAGAGAAGAATGAACCTCAAGAGTCATAATAACAAGTTTAAATATGGGAGAGAGAGAGAGTTAAATTTTTATGATAATGGATTATTAAATATAACATGAAATGTCTCTTTGGATAAATGTCCCTCAGAAGCATCAAACTCACCAAAACTGGTGTAGGATACTCTCAACTAGCTTCTTAAAACTGCCTTCATCATTAGGCCTCTCTTGAGCACTCCAAATAATAATAATAATAGTTGACAAATGTGAAATATTATGGGGGGTTATAAATAATCCTAAACATGCATTATATGTGTCCCTAACCATTGGTCTTCTTCTAGATAAGTGTTCTCATCATTTGCAATCACCATCATTAGCTCTACAGGCTTGTCTTCATATTTGGCAAAAATATGGCCTTCAATTTATAAATCCAATACATGTAAAGGGTTGTATGAAACATTTAAAGAGTTAAATTTCATCCTAATCCATCAGGTAGACCTTAAAAGGCCTCCCAATTAGACTTATCACTTTTTAACTTGGTTGTCACTCTCCATTCTCATTATCTTCCACATACTACCTAAGGTGACTGAGATAGAAGAGGTGTTTGTGTTATTTTATAAATAAATAAATAAACATGAAGAGTTATATTAGGTCCCAATTTACCTTCCCAATTTATTCTCATCTTTTAAATTCCCTTTGACCCTACAAAACACACAAAATTTGTCAAGAAAGCCTATTCTATACCCTATTTGTACAAGTAGGGTACCAATCAACTAGATGGGATGGATATTTAGAGAGTAATATTCAATCACAAAACAATTTATAGGTAAAACTATCCATCCTTGATGCATATACATCCATTTCATTCCAATCAGGTCAAAATCAAGGGTTTTGAAAGGTTTTAGCTCATTTTGACTCTTAAGGATTATTCATACAATCCTGACATTCTCAGAACAAATCCACTAAAATAATTTTATATACATTATTAAACATCTCCTAACTCTTTGGGCCTACATGCTAAATGTATGTACTGGTGTGAGCATATAAAAATGGCCTCTCAAGCTTGGGAGTGCATTCTAGATAGGTCTAAGGTGTATTTTAGGCCAAAATGACTTTATTATGATTTCCTATGTAAAAAAAAGGTTTAAAAAATCCTCATACCTCCCTTTTAATATTATTTAATAAATTTTAAGGTTTAATTGGTGTTATACATTAGATTAGTCCCCTTTAGAGCTTTAGGCTTAGTCAAGGCCTAGTAGTTTTGACTGTGCATTATTGTTTCTAACCACCTATGAGAAGTTTATCAAAATTAAAATGCCTCATATATGTTTTTTCATAGTTATAAAAACCTACCATAACATTTTGTAATGATCCAAAGAGCTCCCAACTCATTTCCTTACCCTCTTCATGTCAAAACTATAGTTTTGCCTCTCTAGGAGTGCCCTATGTCTGAGATAGAATAGAGGGAACTTCCCATATTTTATTAATAAAAACAAGGATATTAGAGTATTAATTAGGTTATTAAGGTATTATATACCAAATTCAAAATTTTTATCACTCTCATAGTATCTTCAAACATTATAAACTCTGAGGCAAATTTTGCATGGCAGTGATTGTGTAAAGTCCTAGAGTCAAGACTATATGTTGAAGGTTGAAAACCTTTCTACTCAATTTCATTGGTTTTATGACCTTATAAATATAGTTAAATAATTTATAATATTATTTCAAACAGGATTCATACTCTATTTCTTTTCCAACCTTCTCAACATGTACCCTTCATTTGATTAGGCCTTGCTGGCAGACTATGTACTATATGTTGATTGTAAGTGCATGTTTTTGGAGATCTCATATAGGTGTATTAAATTATAATACATTTCATCTCATTATAAAATTTATCCTTTAATTCCTTTAGTCTCATATTCTAATAAAACATATTCATATCAGGCCTAAGGCAAAACCAAGTCAAACTGTCAACTTCCAATGTACTATCAGTCCATAGTTAGATGTAAGTGTTTTCAAAATTTAAAAATGGATTTAATGAATTATATTATTATTATTATAATATTTTAAATCATATGTCAACTCTTTGGATTCAAATATCATGACTAAGGACTTGTGCCAAGACTAAACTGTCATTGTCTAAGTGCACTATTACACTACAGTCGATCTGTAGGTACCATTATGAGAGCCAAAAGGAAGTTCCATTAAGTGTTGCATAATTAAAATAAATATGACTCAAATCCTTCAATTTATCTTTGGCAATAGTATCATTTCAATCTTTCATAAACACTATGTTCACAGTGTTGGATATTGTCATTGATTAAGGAAGAGTTTATTGAGCATTGTCATTAGTTTTTGAAATAAGTGTTATCATTGATGTCATCTTTAATTTCATTGATGTAAATATAATATAATTGATGTTAAGGGTTCTTGTGAATGTTGAATATCAGTATGACAAGTGTCAAACATATTGTAATGCTTTATCTAGACCTTGTGAGATAGTATGTGCAAGTAGCATGATGAAATGAGTGAGCTCCAAAGAAGAAGCTATGTGATTCGAATGAGATACAAAGATGAGAATTATATGGAAAATATTTTATAGTTTTTTATCATTAAAAATATCATTTGAGTTTGTACATTGGGTGTTGAGGACCTTTGAAATGATTATAGGGTCATCTTTGAAGATATGTGTATGCATCTTTAAAAATGCTATGAAGATCTTAGTTGAGCTTCAAAGATCTGTAAGAACCTCCAAAGATGATCTATTAAATATGTTAAGAATATTTATTGTATGAGGTTGCTTTATCATACACAATAGGCATTGGAACATAGGATAGTTTCAAGGTGAAGCCTACACGGTGGCTAGAAGATCAGATTTAAGGCCTAATGTGACTTGTAGATCAAGGCATATAAAGCAAAAGAGAGATGATGGCCAGAAGGGGTATATGGACCATTTTCCATGACATGGTAGATAATTTTATCATTTAGATATGTAATTAAAGTTATTTTAAGTATGTTCATGAAGTTTTATATCATAGTTTGCAAGAAAAGATTGAAAAAGTGTTTTAGATTTTCTCTAATGCACATAATGAAGAATTGTCCACTTGAGAAGGTTTTTCAAGTGCTTGTTGGCACTATAGCTTATACAAGAGAATATAATATTTTCATGTTATATTAGTAAGATTTTTAGATCAAATTTTCAAGCATTGGTTTCTGTAAAGAGGAACTAAGTTTTATGAATGAGCATTAAGACTAAAAGATAGTCTAAACCCTCTTATAGCCCTAACAATGACTTGCTGTTAAATATATTATTCTGAAGTGATTAAAATGATTTTATATGACCATAAATGTGTTTTTAGGTTTTATTCAACTCTCCCAATCATCTAGAGGTGTGATTGGTTTCTCAAGTGAGTGAGTAGACCCTATAGGAAAGTGATTATCTTTTGGAGATTTACTGTAGTAGGCAAAGTTGACTGAGTCAAATTTACTAAGTGGATGAAGATAAAAGTGTGAGAATTGTATTTATTTTCCATTAAGGTTTATATATAGGTTATATAAATTAGGTGTGAAAATTTGGTGATCCAAGTTAGCCAATCGCTAACAAACCTTATGATGCAAAGAGTAAGGAAATTAGGCAAAAGTGAGAAGATGATTCTTGATGAATTAAAGTGCATGATGAATTTTTTGGGAATTGAATAATCTATCCATTCTTTTAATAAAATTTCAATTTAGTGTAATATGCTAGAACATTGAAGCTAAAAATGGCGTGTCTGACTGAGTAGAGTCTATATGAGAGAAGATCGATAGATTGGTCTGTAAGATCAATAGTTTTCATTAGATTTCATAATATAATTGATTGAGGTTTCTCTGAGAATAATATAATATCTTATTCATACATTTAAATCCTTTAAATATGTTTAATCATGTGTCGGATGTTCATGTTTCCTTGACTGTGTTTTGAAGTTAGTTGGCAGTTCTGAGTGAGCATCTTGTAGAGAAGAGTTTAAGCTTGTATACCTTGATTTGAAGCATCAGATGAAGTTTTTTATGACCTTGAGGTCATGAGGTTTTTGAATAGGTAATTTTTTCCATGGTTTTTTGGAAAAAGTGAGTATATGCCTCAGTTGTTTAAGATAAAATTTCTATATATGCACATGCCTTTTATGTACAGTGATTTGACAAGGGGTTCAAGTGATGGTTGGATCTAAAAGGTGTTATATACCTAAACTAAAGTTTTATAAGGTATATTATAGTGGAATATAATTTTTTACTACCATGTGAGGTTTTTAGATATTCTTCAAGAAAGATCAAAGGGTAATGTGATGTTAAGAAGACCTATTAGGTCTCCTTTAAGCCTAAAAGAGGAGTAAGGGCTAATTGAGCTATGACCAACCTATTTTATTGATTAATTTATGATTAAGGAATGTTATTTTAATATTATAATACCCATTCATGGCTGAAATAATAGATATGAATGTGTGGCTGACTAAGATGGATATGATCAAGTGACTAGTATAAAAGCAAGGTATATTAGGCCTATTTGGAATGCTTAGAGTAAAAAGAGCAGAAAAGGATAAGTGAATGATATAGATCATTGGTGAGTATAATGAGGTCATGTATACCATTATATAATTTTCATGAATATATAATAGAGGTTTTGAATATGAGGATCAAGGTCATAAAACCTAATCAAGCCAGGAAGAGGGCTAGTTGAGCGAAGAAGGCAAAAGGCCAATTTGATAGGGATAAATGTGAGTGAAGAGCTAAAGGAGAATATCATCATCTATTTTATAATTATAAAATGTTTCTAAATTTAATCAAATAATTAGGTGGATAAGTTGATTCTGAGTCATCTAGGGGGTAAGTGCTTCCTTGCAAATGGGTGTTTGCTATAGCCTAGTTGAGTTGGTGCTGGGCTAGTTGGGGTTGGTGCTCCATGTGGAGTTGGAAATTCACAAAATATAAATGTTTATATTATAATAATTTATTCCATTTGGTTTATTAGTGGGTTTTATTCCTCTTGAGTGTTTCCCATGTATATATTATATTTATGTGTTTTATGCTTTTATATTTTGGTGCTTATGCTTGCTAAGATGAACATGCTTGTTAGAATGGTTCATATATGATTAAGTGGAATTGAATGAATTTTTTTGAAGACTAATTCACCCCCATATCATTCATATTATTTCAAATAATTGGTATTAGATCAAGTTCCTTTGAAGTAGGTATACAAACTTAAAAGAGATCATAAAAAGCAAGGATGACTAGTCAACAAGATCAAGGTGGTTTCTCTACCAATAAGTCTCTACTATTAAATAGATCTAAATATGCATTTTGGAATGTTAGAATGAAGATATATCTAATGTCATAAGGACATGATATTTGGTATTCAATTATGGATGGTTATATTTCACCTCTAATTCCACCAATAAATGCAATAGGTAAGAAGGCTACTGAAAATAACTCCAAAGTAATGAATGCCATTCTATGTGGCCTATCAAAGGTATATATTGTAAAGGTAATGCATTATGTATCAGCCAAAGATATATGGGAAAAAATGAAGACCATCTATTAAGGAGACACCAAGGTGAAGTTATCCAAGTTGTAGACTCACAAAAGATAGTTTGAAAACCTAAAGATGAATGAAGATGAAACCATTGCATTATATCTATTGAGGGTTGATGAATTTGTCAATATCATTAGAGGATTTAGAGAAGTAAAAGAGTCTACTATTTTCCAAAAGTTATTGAGATTGCTAAATCCTAAGTTTGACTCTAAAGTTTTTGAAGTAGAAGAGATGCAAGATTTGGACAACCTAGAAATGGATGGACTTCATGACATCTTGACTGCCTGTAAGATGTGAATAAATTAAGGAAGACCTCCCAAGAAGGAAACTACTTTCAAAGCTAAAAATAAGTCAAATATCAAGAAGATCAAGGATGAGTTATGTTCAGATATTGATGATGATGAACTCATAACTATGTTTTCTAGAAAGTTAAGGTTTGGCTTAGGTAAGTACAAGGGTAATTTACCCTTCAAATTTTTTAGCTAAGGCAAGATTGATCAATTTGAAACCAAGTATCCTAACAAGGACATATCTAATCATAATGAAGAACATGATGAACCTCATGGAGATGACATAAATATATATAAGTATGAAAGTAATAAGAGATATTTCAACAAGAATGAAGGTAGAAAAGGATCATTAAAAAATAAAAAGAGTTTTTATACCAAATAAGATAACTCATTTGATGTAACTGATCCAAACACATCTAATAGTGATGATGGTTGTAATCAATCTAAACATGACAATAGTGTAACTTTGTTCATAGGCATAGAATTAGATAATGAGGGTTATTCAAATAGAAAAGGCCTTATGGTTAATGTAGAATAAGATGAATAAGTATGATATGATAGTGAAGAAGGAGAAGTTGAAGTGGATCTTAAAGCTAAGTGCATGAGTTCCTTATAAGAATTAAATATTGTGAAGAATGAGAACAAAAAATTGAAGTCATTTATTCAAGACTATGAGGACAAAATTAGACAATTGGACTATTTGAGGAGTATGAAAAGATCATCCAACAAGTATAAACCCATATAGAGATTATTATAGATAGCCTAAAGGCTAAAAAGGAAGAATTCATTAGGTATGAAATTAAAATAAAATCTCTAAAAGTTCAGTTGGATCAAGCTTCTAGAAAGGTGAAAAGTTTTGTGAATTTTAAAAAGAACACTGAGGCTCTAGATGATATCTTGAGTAGTCAAAAGTTTACAAGTGAAAATATAGGTCTTGGTTTCAAATAATACCAAAATAAGTCACCTGAAGTCAAGAAGAAGGCTATTAAAGACAAGAAGATCAACACGGAAAGACCTATCAGACATTCCAATGCTACAAGGTATGCTAGTTCTTTTAATGGTCACTATTTTACATGTAGTCAATTTGGTCATAGAGCAAGAAATGTAGGATATATTCCAAGATTGAGTACTCATGGAACTATGGAAGGGATCAAAATTCACATAAGATAAGTGGTATGTATTATAGTTGTCATAATCTATGACATATTCAAAGATTCTATCATAACAGAGTTAGAAGATCATTAAGTCAAAAAAATAATTTTGAAGCTCCTAAAGTGAAAGAAAGAAGGAAAATAACCAAATATATTAAAGATAAATCATGATCAGTTGACAAGCTCAAGTGGATTATTTACTGAGATAAAGCATGCCTCAAATGATAAATCAAGTAAGGAATTTATGTTGTCAACTCACATTGATGATCAAATAATTGATGATGATATCAATCCTAAAGTACAAATCAAGTACAAAAGGATGTTGAAGAATATTCAATATTGTAATAATATGGAGATATGGGAATATCCTAAGTTTATATTATTTTAGTGCCCTATGAAAAAGGGGTGACTCCATTAAGCTTCATGGAGACATTATTCTATCAGTAGAAGCATGAGGTTGTAGTCAAATAAGGTTTCTTCTGAGAAGATTCCAAGTTGTCTATGTTGCAAGTAAGGAGATTAAGAAGGATAGTATCTGCATCTATGTTAATAGCTCTATGATTTGAAGTGTAAAAGGCAACATGATGAGAGACCTAAGGTTGTTATCTAAAATCAAAAGATAGACAATTGGTATATAATAGGTAAGCTTTTGATATCTATTTCAGAAATTGAGCTTGATCTATGAAGAAAAAGGGGGGTTCATAATTCTACAATTGATGTCAAGTATGGGATAGCCTTGTGTATCATCAATATTTTGATCTTATTCAGTCATATCAATAAAGGTAAGTGAACTGAGTTTATAATTATTTGAAATAAGATATGTTTGATCTAAGGGGGATCTTGGTAGCTATGAGTTCTTTGTTAATAAAGTGATTGATTTTTGATATGCATAGAGTTAAGGAGAGATTGTGTCTGAGATGCTTCATAGACTCTATTTTTTGATCTTTTGATGTGTTAGCTATGAGATTAAAATGATTGAGATAAGTTTATAATAATGGTTATCATAGGTGGCTTCCATAGTTTTTGAATACCATGCACCATCTAGTGTCTTTGAGAGACAGTATCAACTCAAAGGGAGAGTATGATTTCAGTAGTTATAGATGACCCTTGATGTCTACTGTTAACAAAAGCATGGTGGATGCTTGGTTTGAGGGGGAGATTTTTAGAATGTTGACTATAATTGATCTATGTTGAAGTAATCTTGTAATCTGATTTCATTCTGAAAGAAGATGATATTTATGGAAGACCTTTGTCATTAATGTCAAAAGGAGAGAAAGATCAAAAAATATCAAAAAGGGAGAAAGATCAGAAAGTTGAAAAGGCAAGATCTGGGTCTAAGAGATGATTTATATCTAGAGTGTTTGACATAATTTTTTGAGTGTATTTATCATCAATTACAAGGGGGATATTATTGGACATTGTCATTTATTAAGGAGGAGTTTATTGAGCATTGTCATTAGTTGTTGAATTGTTGAAACAAGTGTTCTCATTGATGTCAAATCTAATGTCATTGATGTAAATATAATATCATTGATGTCAAATGTTATTGTGAAGGTGAAAGGTTAGTATTCCAAGTGTCAAGCATCTTCTAACTTTATCTAGACCTTGTGAGATAGTATGTGGAGGTAGCATTATGAATGAGTGAGCTCTAAAGAAGAAGTTGTGTGATCTGAACATGATCTGAATGAGCTATGAAGATGAGAATTATTTAAAAAATATTTTATATTATTTGAGCTTGAAAAATATCATTTGATTTTGTACATGAGGTTTTGAGGACCTTTCAAATGATTAGAAGGTTAGCTCTAAAGATCTGTGTATGTAGTTATGAAGATGCTACAAAGATCTTAGTCAAGATTTGAAGATCTGTAAGAAGCTCCGAAGATGATCTAATGAATATCTTAAGAAGAGTGAGTGTATGAGGTTGATTTATCATACATAAGAGGAATTTTAACATAGGATAATTTCAAGGTGAAGCTTATAGGGTGGGTAGAAGGTTAGATTCAAGGCCTAATGTGACTTGCAGATCAAGGCATAGAAAATAAAAGAGAGATGATGGCCATATGGGGTATCTAGATCAGTTTCCATGACATGGGTGTGTAGTTGATCATTGATAGAGGTAATTAAATTTATTTTAAGTATGTCCATGAATTTTTAGATTATGGTTTTCAAGAAAATCTTGAAAAAGTATTTCAAGGTTTCTCAAATGCACATAATGAAAAATTATCTACCTGAGAAGTTTTTTCAAGTGATCATTGGCATGTAAAAATTATAAATTAAAATCCAAGATGTTAATGGTATATGAGTAAGGGTTCTATCTCAAAGTTACAAGCATTGGTTTCTGGAAAGAGGAGCTAAGTTTTATGAATGATCGTTAAGACTAAAAGATAGTCTAAATCCTCATCAAACCCTAACATTAACTTGATGTTGAATATCTTGTTATAAAGTGATTATAATGATTTTATATGAATATATAGGTGTTTTGAGGTTGTATTAAACTCTCCCAGGCATCTCCAGGTGTGATTGGTTTCTCAAGTGAGTGATCAGACCCTACAAGAAAGTGCTTGTCTTTTAGAGATTTGTTGTAGCAGCCAAAGTTGATTGAGTAAAATTTGATAAGTGTATGAGTATCAAAGTGTGAGACTTGTATTTATTTTATATGAAGGTTTATATACAATTTATATAACTCAGGTGTAAAAATTTGGTGATCCAAGTTGGTTAGTCGCTAACAAACCTTATGGTGTAGACAGTAAGGAAATCAGAGAGAAGTGAGAAGATGATACCTGATGTATTTTCATATAAGAGTGATAAATTGAAGTGCATGATGATGTTTTTTGGGACTTGAATAATATATTAATTCTTTTTATAAGCTTTGAATTCAATTTAATATTCTTTAACATTGAAGCCAAATTTAGCTTGTCTGAATGAGTAGAGTCTGTGAGAGAGAAGATCAACATATTGGTCTATAAGACCAATAGTTTTTATTAGAGATCATAATTTGATTGATTGAGGTTTATTTGAGGATAATATAAGACATTTTTCATATATTTAAATCCTTTTAATATGTTCAATAATGTGTCACATGTTCATGTTTCCTTGACTATGCTTTGAAGTTAGTTGGCTGTTCTAAGTGAGCATCTTGTAGAGAGGAGTTTGAGCATGTATACCCTGAGTTGAAGCATTAGATGAAGTTTTTGATTACCCTTAGGTCATGATATTTTTTAATATGTATTTTTTTGTCATGTTTGTTTGGAAAAATTGAGTATATGCCTCAGTTATTCAAGACAAAGTTTATATATATGCACATGCATTTTATGTGTAGTGATTTTCTAAGGGGTTCAAGTGATGGTTGAACCTAAAAGGTGTTATTGAACTAAATATAAGTTGGATAAGTTATATTAGAGTGGTATAAAAAAATTTCTTGCCATGTGAGTTGTTTGGATATGCTTAAGAAAGATCAAAGGATAACATGTTGTCAAGAAGACCTATTAGGTCTCTTTTAAGCCTAAAAGAGGAGTAAGGGCTAATTGAGCTATGGCCAACCTATGTATTGATTGATTCATGATTAAGGCATGATATTTTAATATGATAAGACCTATTCAAGTATGAACTTAGAGATAATAATTTGTGGCTGAATAAGAAGGATATGATCAAGTGACTTGTATAAAAGCAAGGCAAATTAGGCTTATTTGGAATGCTTAGAGTAAAAAGAGCAAAAGAGGATAAGTAAATGATATATATCATTGGTGAGTATAAGGAGGTAATGAAGACCATTAGATAAGTGTAATGAATATCTAATAGAGGTTTTGCATATGAGGATCAAGGTCATAAAACCTAATCAAGCCATGAAGAGGGCTAATTGAGTGAAGAGGGCAGATAGCCAGTTTGAGAGGGATAGAAGTGAGAAAAAAGATGGAGAATATAATAATATATTATATAATCAATGATTTTTTTTGAATGTGATCAAATAATAAGGTGATAGATTTGGTTTTCAGTCATCTAAGTTGTTGGTGCCTCATTACAAGAGGGTGCTTGATAAAGCCTAGCTAAGTTGGTGTTAAGCTAGTTGGGGTTGGTGCTCTATGTGGAGTTGGTACTTCACAAAATATTTATGTTTATCTTATAAGACTATTATAAATTTGAGTCATCAATGGGCTTTATTCCCCTTGAGGGTTTCTCACGTATATGTTATATACATATGTTTCATGCTTTTATATTTTGGTTCTTATGCTTGCTAAGATGAACATGCTTGTTAGAATGGTTCATATATGATTAAGTGAAATTGAATGAATTTTTTTGAAGACCGATTCCCCTCTCTTAGTCATCTTGTTTCTAACATGCAATTTTATGTTCTCAATTTCCAATGACAACCTAATGTATATTGCAGACTAACTATAAATACCTCATTTGAGAAATCTAGGGCCCTATTGTAGGTGATGGTCTACATAAAGCATTGAACATAAACCCATTCAATTATTCTTAGAGGGAGAGTATCATCCTTGAATCACATAAGGTCACTTGTTTTGAAAGCATGCCACTATCATGTCAGTGTTACATTATAAGGTCACTTGAAATTCAAAATGTTTTAGATGACACTAAAATACTATAGTGAAAGATTGATTGAGTTTGAAACCATCTTACATCACCATATCTTATCAAAAAAACCATGTTATCTTGTCAAAGCAATGCCCCTATGATTGGGATGTATGATGGAAACCACCAAACTTGTTTAGATGTCAGGTGCTTTACCAAAGAAGGATCAAAATGCAGGTAGAATCCCTATTTTGGAGACTTTAAGGTAATGTGTCTCTCAATTAATTTTCTCAAACTGAGGGCAAGGTTTTATATTTTTTTTCCACTTTATGATTCCACCATAATCATTATGACACTTTCAATGTTTCTAGACTTACAATAGAGTTTAAAACAAGCTTTAACACCATTACTTTAATGTTCATAGACCGTTGTATGAGCTTCCTATAGGTGAAATTATAGTATACTTGTAGGTGAAGGCAAGGTGAGTGATTGTGTATTAGATTAGTTCTCAAAACCAACCTTCAAACTATTGAATGGTTCAATCTTGGTAGCTCACAATTTTAGATTATAATAAACACCTTGAAAACTCTTCATCCTACCACCATGATTTCTCAAGACTCTCTTTTATCCTGACTGAAGGTGCACATACAGGAAAATTGACTGCACATATATGTTTCTTGACTGTGTTTCATATGGAACACCCTTGAGACCAAGATTTGCAAGGGAAGTAAGTGCTTAATTATGAGAGCTAAATCTTTGGCTATGATTTTGTAGGGCACCTTAAAAAAAGTGATGGGTCTCCACTTGGTAATTACCTTAGGATATCCTTCCTTGGGGATGAATTTTATGTTATCTTTATTGATGAGGTGGCCTAAGGAGTTGGTCAAGACCACTTCAAAATAAACTCTATAGAGATTTAGTCCAATCGTGTCCCATAGGGTTTGATAGAATTTATAGGGGAAAACATCAATACTTGGGGCTTTATCATAGTCCATTTGTATAACCAATTCCTTAAAGTCATTAAAATTGAGAGGTCTATTATAGGCAACTCTCTGAGTTTTTGAAAGCTTATAGGGGATCATGTCAAGGCATTGGGAGAGTGCAACATCATGAGTAGGTGACAAAGGTTTCACCACAAAGACACCATGGTAGTGATATAAAAAGTCTTGGAGGATATCCAAAATCTTGGTAAGAATGTTTGAAGTACTTCTAATGGATGTTTTTTGTTCGTAACTTGCCTTGGTTGAAGGAGAGAAAAAAATTTCTTGGCCACTTTGTCTCCTAGCTTCAACCAATGCATCCTTTCTTGGACTTGTGCTCCTTTGGCCTTGTAAGCCTACAAAACTTGGAGCTTGTGCCTACATATGGCATCTTGAGTTTGTAAATGAGAGTTTATAGGTACAACTTCTAACTCCTATCAAACCCTAAGGTATTCAAAGTTTGTAGCATTCTAAATTTACTCCTTGAATATAACTACCTATTTTCCATAAATCTATAGGAAGGTGGTGGTGAGGTTTATAGTGATATACAACTAATTAATCAAAATAATTTCCCCTATGGGCCTGGGGGCCAAATTCCAAATCTTGGTGATATGATCCATAGTCATCTCATTCTTGAGGTAGGTAATGTTGAGGTAGAACTAGGAACTCATGGGTTTCACCAGAGGATAAGTCCAATGTATGTGAAATCAAATGGGGTGGTGGTAAGATAATAAAGTGTTTGGAATGATAGCCACAGGTAATCCATTGAAGGGAACAAATATGAAAAGTTCTTGCTCAGCTAGGATGGCATAATCAAGGCAATTGAAGACCTAATCTTCACCCCAACAAAAATTTAACTAGGTGAACCATAGGGAGTTGGAATCACCCCATCTGTGATGATTTGGTTTGAAGACCCCAGGTTTATTTTATAGGTATAACCAATATTCCCATTCTCTTGCACATAATCTCATGGGAAGGTGCCCTTCCTTATCTTCCATATATTCAATCATGTTAAAGTCACCACATAGAATCCAATGCACATATGGGGGAAAAATAATATCTACTATTAGTTTCCCCAAAGGTTCAAGTTATGATAGAAGGGATGTAATTTTATGTTTTACTAAAGAGATATCTTTTAAAGTGAACAAGATTGAATGGGTAGTGTTACATCTATTGAAACCCATGGCTTATGACCTTTTATTCCTTTTCATTCACACAACACTACACAATAATAATTTGATATTTCTAGTAGAGGTGATGGTAGAAAGTGAGGTTATGTGTCTCTTCATATGAGCAATGATGGAAGGATATATTTCATTTCAAGGTGAGTTTGAGAAATGGTGAAGGGGTTGGGAAGGGAAAGGCCATATAAAAAATATAAGCAAAGAAATATTTAAATGTACACTAGGAAATGATAGGGTATTTAAGGTGATGGATTTAAAGAAGTCCAGGTAAATACACACGTAAAGTTATATGACATGGGACATTTTTTAATGCAATATATATATATATATATATATATATATTCTAATGAAAATTTTAAGTTACCTAATACCTAATTTCAACATGTGTCATCTCACTAAATTCATGTGTCAACTATCCAACGGATCCTCTTAAAGCATATAGAATGCACCACATGTCAATTTTGATGATTTTTTGGTATGATTAACCAAATTCAGTGCACCTTTAAAGCTATATGACCTTGTCTCCCAAGGAATAAATTTAATTTCATGTATTTTATTCTATTATAACATAAATACCTTTCCTTCCATTGATGTTGCACCCCTTTGCACCTAGACACCAAAACACATTATAGAAGTTATCATTTAATAATAATAATATAAAATAGTATTATATTTATGTTATTATTAAATTGAATTAAAAATAATTATACCTATTATATAATACATAATATAATTAAAATATGTATACTATATTATATATTATAATATAATATTAGTGCAAAACTAAGACAAAACTAGTGTAATCATAGTCTAGTGTATACAACATAATAAATGAAAAGTATATTCAATCCATCTATCAAAATAGTGCAAAATTATACAAGTAGGTGGTAATATGCCACACACATATCCCAAATATGAAATCTAGGTGTATATGGAATATGAAACTAAGTAATATCATGTAATTTTTTGAACAAAACATATGTGAAAACTATGGAACATATGTTGTGTATGATGCCCCCATTCTAAGAAAAATATGAGTAGTTTTATATAAGCTATGATTGAGTACCTATTGGAAACTATTCTATTCACTAAATTTGATTATGAGAATTTTGGAAATCACTATTTATACCTACTAGGACAACAACACATTATTTTTGGACATGATGGACTTACACACTTGTCCAAATAGAGCTCGATGTTGTTAGAAAATTACTTATATGTAAAATTTGAGAATTGATCATGATAAACTATGTAAATCCTATTGATTTATGAATATTTTTTATAATATTAATGCTCAGTCTCTATGATAAAACACTGTGTATGCCCCTTATTTTAAGGTGAGTTATTAAACTTACACAATAATTTAGCTCAAAATAAAAAGTTATGCAAGAGATGTTATAAAAATATGTAAATACTATGTAAATCCTATTGATTTATGATTATTTTTTATAATATTAATGCTCAGTCTCTATGATAAAACACTGTGTATGCCCCTTATTATAAGGTGAGTTATTAAACTTACACAATAATTTAGCTCAAAATAAAAAGTTATGCAAGAGATGTTATAAAAATATGTAAATCTGTGTAGTAATGATAACACTGAATATTATGATTGATATATATATATATATATATATATATATATATATATATATATATATACATAAAATATTTGATATAATATGCATGCAAAAACATTAATACATAGTGAAATTATTAAGATAGATGTTAGAAACTAGGCACATAGCTAAGTGATCATATGCTAAAAATAACTTAAATTGATTAAAATAACTTGGGAAGGATGTTTGATATCCATCATGGCATCATAAAATAGGGGAGATGCATGATATCCATCATGGCATCTAAGACTAAAAAAATTAAGAAAAAAAGTGTCATGGAAATGATGCACACACACAAAGAGTATATGAGAATCAAACAAAACATGTAAGAAGGCAAACAAACCATATACAAGAAACATGTTCAAATGGAAATCACAATAAATGGAAGCACACAATTAAGGATTAGAGTGAAAAAAAAGGACATGTTCAAATGTCCACAATCCAAATAATGAATACACACACAACATGAAGCAAGGAAGTAAGAAAGAAAAACATACATGAGTAATTAAAGTTGATTAAAATTAACAACTTGTAATACTAATTTATTCTACAATCTAGCACTGTGAGAGTAAGTGAGTAATAAATCAATAGATGTAATGTATTGAAGTATGAAAAATAGGGATAATCATAAAATCATAAACCTATGTAAAAGGATATCCCAATGAAATTGATGTGGTATATGCAAGCTACCGAAGGCATGTGACTGATTTGAATCTAGAAAGGTAGATCCAATGTTCACTTGGTCAAGTCAACTAGAATCGAACAAGATCACA
This sequence comes from Torreya grandis, assembly GCA_037957365.1. Lineage (NCBI taxonomy): Eukaryota > Viridiplantae > Streptophyta > Pinopsida > Cupressales > Taxaceae > Torreya > Torreya grandis. Next base: position 1,889,070 of record JARHVA010000256.1, on the reverse strand, counting down.
ATGCATTATTGTCTTAAATAGATCAATTTTATCTTTGTAATATTTTTGTGCCTTAAATATTATCAATACTTGAACTACATCTGTAAATGACAAACTATATGTTCTAATAATCATTCAAGTATACTTTGTGAAACATATTTGATAGAAACTTGGGTATAGAGAACTACTAAATATATTGAGCATAAATCAACTAAGGTAATATATCTAAACATATCATGCATAGGTTTTGCTTTTGGATTTTTACAAAATATTCTATTTTTAAATATTTTATGTATATGAAACATATGAATTGTTTAAGTATAAAACTATCATTTATGTACAATTTTCATTGGATTCTTGACTACTTTTCATTCAAGCAAATCTAATCGATAAAATTTGGTGCTCAACAGTTTTGTGATCATATATGGACCCAACTAATTTTTCTTGAACTTGCCCTTGATTTCCTCTTTTACATTACCATTATGTAGATTTCCATTTAAAACCAAGTCACCAACCTCAAACTCTTAGTTGTGACTTTTTTATATATTCATTTTGAAGGTTATTCTCATATGCCTTGAGATCTTATGTTTACTATATGTATGTATTGGCCAATTTTTCTAATTCATGTAAACTCTTTTATCTATAGTGGTCATTTTTCATAATCCCTTTGAAGGATACCCATAAATATGGAATTTCCAATTCTATTAGAAGTACAACTTATGACTTATAGACCAAGGAATATGGAGTAGACCCAATAGGTGTGTGAATGCTCATTGGATAAGACCATAGTGCATAAACTATTTATTTATGCCAATAATCACCAAATTTAGTTATTTTTTTTATCAAGATTTTGTTTATAATCGTATTTTTAGCTTTTGTCTATCCATTTCCATGAGGGTAATAAGCAATAGAAAATGTGTGTCTAATCTTATATTTTCCATAAAATATTTTGATAGATTTATTTTTGAAAGATGAACATTGACTATAATGATAGCTGAAGGAAGCCCAAGTGAGACATGATATGTGTCATTAGGATCTAGCATATGTCCTCTACTATAGTAGACATTACAAATAGCTTCAAATCACTTGGTAAAATATGGTGTAGCTATAATTATAAATTTATGCCTACCTACTGATTTTAGATTTATTTTTCTAACCAAATCAAGCCCCCAAAGTGCAAATGGCTAAGGTGAAATGATAGGTTACAATTTTTGTGAAGAAACATGGTATAATTTTTTGTGCCTTTAGAATTTGTCACATAATTTTGCATATTCCTGAAATTCATGTTTCATGGTAGGCCAATTGTAGCCTAGTATAATTAATTTATATGGAGTTTCTTTTCTACTAGATTGTCTAACACATTCATTGTCATGTATTTATTATATTGCTAACTTAACCTCCTCATAATTTAAATATCAGAGAATTTATCCATTAAATGATCACTTAAACATGTCACCCCCTATAATAACATAAAAAAGTGTATGTCTTTATAATTTTATCTTATCATTTATGGTAAACTCATCTAATGTGAAAAATTTATTAAGAAAATTATATGAGTAAACCATTCTAAAGTTTGTGCATTACATGTAGTTTCCAAGACTGATAATGCGGCCATATTATCTCTAAAAATAATAGATATTTTAAGCATCATATAGTGAATATTGTTTGATCATAATTTGTCAATTGGGACTAAAAAATATTAATAGCCTTGTATTGGCATGATGATTTTATTATCACATAATATTCTCAATTGAAAAATTGTTGAAATGTACACATAACACTTTACCATATTTCTGTATGGGATTAGATTTTATTATTTTATCTGGTAAACATACATTATTCAATTAAAATATATCTTGATAAATTTGATTTTTAAGGTAGAGACATCATATAATCCCAAGATTAATACCTCATATCTTGCAATATTATTTACACGAGAAAAACCCAATCAGTATGTAAATGGCATAGGTTCTCCTTATGGAGTAATAAGACCAATTCCTACACTAAATCTTGATGCATATTTTGAGATGTCAAAAAACATTGTCCATGTATCATTGATGGTATTATTTATGTAGTGAAATCATCTCTAAAAGTATCAAGTAGTGTGTATCCTCTAGTGGGGATACCACTAACTGATCTAAGATAACTTGATCATTTTATTGATTTCTAAGATCTGATTTTAGATTAAATTACATGAGTAACATCACCCATTTATAATGCATCCTAAAAGATTAGGTTTTGAAATAATAAACTTTAATTGATCCACCTTGGAAATAACTTGGATCTCATTATTACTCATATAGTGTCAAATATTTTATGTAGCAAATACAAGTGCCAAACATTGTTTTTCCATCATGGTGTAATTTTTTCTTAATGAATGAGTGTGGGGCTTATATAACATATGGACCAATCTTTATGATCATCATAATACTCTACTAATAAAGTACCAAGTGCATGACTTATAGATGAAATGTATAACAAGATTGGTCTATATGGGATTAGAGTCATGAGAAGATATGGATTCAAAAAATATTGTTTAAGTGTTTTGAAACTATCTTGATGTTTTATGTTCCATTCAAACTTTGGATCTTTTTTGAGTAACCTTGTAAATTGGAACCTTGTAAGGATCCATTTCCACATATATCCCTTTAGCCAAAGAGGTTTAGGTGACAATGTTTGGTGGTAGCATTGGGTCTTATGCCATTGGATAGATGATCTAGAGGCAAGACAAAAAATATCTAAACATTCCATGGCACTCTTGACAGAGCTTAGAAGCATACAGGAAGGCATAGGGTGAGGAAAGAGTCATTAGCTAAGTTCTTGTTGATTAATTGGTGGTCAAAATTAGGTATAGAGATCCCTTTAAACAACCCCTTAAAAGCATAATTGGATAAAAAATAGGTAAAACTTTCAGTAACCAACACATAAAGTGAAGGGTCTAGGGGGCACCCATATCTGAAGGACCTATGGAGCTCAAAAGGTAGAGACTAAGAGCTGTTGATAGTGATACAGGCCCCAACATCTTGAAAAAGCATATTGATAGTATGAACCAATTTGGACCCAAACCCCAATGCCTATAACATGACAATAATAAAAGGACATTCAATATAGTCATAGGCTTTCTAAAAGTTAATAATGATGAACAAAGCCTTTTGGTTAGATATTTTAGCTAATTTCATACCCTCCCAAAGAATAATAACATTTTATAGAATATACCTATGCTAAATGAACCCAATTTGCTCACTTCACACAATTAAGGGAAGTATGCACTTAATTATGTGAGCTAAAGCTTTGCCTATGATTTTTTAGGATGCATTCATCAAAGTGATGGGTCTTAAATTATTAATTACCTTAGGATCCCCTATCTTGTGGATGAACTTGATGTTTCCCTAATTGATGAGGTGGCCTAAAGAATTGGTTAAGACCACTTCAGAATAAACTCTATGGAGATCAGGCTCAATCATGTCCCACAAGGTTTGATATAATTCACAAGAAAAGTCATCAATGCCTGGGAATTTATCATAGAGCATCTATACAACCACTTCTTTAAGGTCATTGACACTGATAGGTTTATAATAGGCAACTCTTTGAGCTTTTGAGAGCTTATAGGGAACCACATTAAGGCATTAGGAGAATGCAACCTCATGAGCAGGTGACAAAGGTTATACCATAAAAACACCATGAAAGTGTTCTTTAAAGGCTTGGAGGATATCCATAAGCCTGGTAAGCCTATCTAAATAAATTTTAATGGTTTTATTTTGTATAAAATTTTCCTTGACTGAAGAAGAGAAAAAAATCCTTGGTCACTTTGTCTCCTACCTTCAACCATTACATCCTTTCTTAGAGTTATGTTCCTCTATCCTTGAAATCCTTCACAACCTCAATATTTTGCCTTCACATGATAACTTGAGTCTATAAATGAAAGTTTAAAGGTGTAACTTCTAAATCCTATGAAACCCTAAGGTATTCATAGTTTGTAGCATTTTAAAAGTGCTCCTATAATAGAGTTGCTTGTTTGCCATAAATCTACAAGAAGGAAACGATGAGGGTTATAGTGCAAAAAATCACTCAATCTAACTAGTGTCCCCTATTCTCCTAAGGGTCAAATTCCAAATCTTGGTGATATGATCCATAGTCCTTGTTGATGCAGTGGATTTCACCCAAGGCAGGAGGCCGAGCTCCTGCCTTTCCACATGCAACAATGGAAACTCCCCTCTCGCCTGTGGGACCGATGAAGTTGGAGGGGAGAGTCTCTAGGTAAGGGCTAGCTCCCTTTGATGCATATGAGTTGTTCCAATAAGTGCTAATATAGGTATATAGATATATAATGGGGGGGTGAAAAGGGAGAAGGATTACAGGAAGACAAAACTACTCTAAAAGAGGTGATGGACCAAATGATTCGACATACTCACACTCACACTTGAAGCCAGACAAACACATACGTACACTTTAAATTGGTAGAAAGACCAGGTTATAGGAAGCTTAGCAGGGAGGATTTAATGGAACACACAAAAAATAGTGACTCACCAAAGGTGCTATAGAAAGGCACACTACATAGTAGCTTCTCCTGTCTCTGCATTTCCAAATATAGCTCTCCTTGTCACTTGTAGAAATGGCACCTTGTAGACACCAGGTGTGTTGGTGTTGAACCTATGGAAGCACTAAGAAGTAATGACTAAACACAAACTGACACTCAGACACACATAGAGATGTCTAACCAGAATAAAGGTAAAAATGCGTTTATTGATTTTAGGTGAAAATTTTCTAGGGCTTCACCTTACAAATGTGAAAGATCCTTTTCCAAATGACAAGTCTCCAATATATAGAGGAAGAAAGGATGCCTTTTAGTGCCCTTTTTACAAGTGACCCATGTGCCTTCTGAGCATTGGGATGAGGAAGCCATCTAAAGATAATGTTGTGTCAGTTCTTGTCAGGATTTAAAATTATGAGCCGCACCATTTGCCTACTCATCAATGCATATTGAAGAAAATAGGTCACGCTGTTCACTATTTGTGCCTCTTGATGATCACATGGTAGGTAATGTGTCAACCACTGGAATAAATCCTTGAATCGACACTTTCCTATGCCACTTGGATCGCTTCGTCTGCTCTTTGAAATGCTCCCTGCCCTCTGCAAGGGCTTTTGGACCCAGAACTACCCTCTGCAAGGGCATTTGCCCTTTGACTTTGGGATGCTCCTTTGAACCAAGTTTTTGAACCGACCCATTAAACCAAAAATGGTTCAACATTTCAATGGTTCAACACTGTGTGCTGAGCCTTTGTTGAACCAAGCCTTTGAACCTTTCCTGCTCGAACCAACTGTTTAACTAGTTCAACAGTTCAATGCTGCGTGTCGAGCCTTTGAACCAAGCTCATTGAACTATCTAATGAACCGAGTGTTTGAACCAAATGATGAACCCACTGATTAAACCAAAGCATTGAACCAATGCGTTGAACCTAAAGTGTTGAACCAAGCTGATGAACTTGCTGATGAACTGATTGATTGAACTAAGCTGATTGAACTAAGACATTGAACCTACCGATTGAACCAAGGCATTGAACCTACCAATTGAACCAAGGCATTGAAATGTTTCAATGGTTCAACACTACCAACCTTCCTTGTGAAATTCTTCAGACAAGAGCCCAAAGAAGCCCTATAAAACCCAACACTCTCTAAACTAATTCTTCATGTGCCAAAAGACTAACCTGTAGAGTTCGTAGAAGTCCCTATGAAGTCCATAGATTTAGACCTGTAGAGTCCATAGATTTAGACCTACAGAGTTTGTATAAATTCTTGGACTTGTGCAAAATCAAAAAATAAATGGCCTAGAACAGTAGGGATAGAAGGGGACCAATTTTTGGCCTGTTGGGGAAAAAATGGTCAACAAATTGGCAACTCCCAGGGGAAGCATGCCTGCTATGCTTAGAGACTAGTTACCTTGTAGTCCATTGGGCACGGAGTCAAAATGAAGCTTTGAAGAAAGGTTAGCAACAGCCCCAAATATCTGAGAATCAAACATGAAGCTTTTTACCCCACACACAAAGGAAAACACACACAAGGCTAAAAACACTACTTGTGCAAACTGCACTTAGGGAAAATAGGAAAAGAAACTGAAAGCAAACTAATATATAAAGATAACCAAGAATATTTGCCTCCCTCATAGATAAAAAGGAAAATGTATTAAGTCCCCTTCTTGGCAAGAAGACTTATGGTGCAAGACAAGTGGCTAAATGAAATGGAGAGTTGGTGACCTGCTCCTCTTGCCTGTCACCTTGGTTGGCCTGCCTTCAAGTGGATCAAATTCAAACATGCTTCCAACATATACGTACTCTATTTGTTCTTAGAAGCTTTTTGAATTTTGGTCCTTCATGCTGGTGCATTTCACCAAGAAAATTGTGGCTGTTGGCTCATCACCATAAGCCCTTTGTTGTGCATGGTCCCTTTACAGTGCATCATGGTTTGACCTGTTTCCTTGTACTTTGTTGGAGATCATGCCAAACTCATCCTCTACTCCCTCTTAGCCTTCTTGAATAAGAATGATAGTTGTGATGTCTAAAATGGAATCACAAAATGATTTCTCATCCCACAGGACGTCACCTCTTTGTCCAAAAAACTCTTCTTCAAGGCTTTCTTTAAGGGAGACCAACCTCTTCTTTTCCTCCTCAAAGATCAAGATCTCTATATGTTTAAAGGTATCCTCATAATCCTCCTCTAACTCAGGCTCCTCAGCATAGTCATCCTCCTCATCGAAGCAACAAGGAATTTCATCGAACAAGGGGGGAGAGAGCTCACCATGCTTTTGTTCCTCCTCATACTGCTGGAACATCCACATGTATGCATGACCTGAGTCTTCTCCATTGGTGATGATGTCTTCAAAAGGAGCATCAATGAGGATTTATTTTTCATTGTTTCTCATGATAGCCTCCTAGAAAGCTACAGATTAGATCTTTTGCTCCTCACTGGCCTCCTGCAAAATAGGTTCCTCCTTGAGAAGAGATGAAGTGAAAAAACCATGTGGAAGAGGGGGCAGTCCTTGAGCTAGAATCGATTGATTCTCCTCCTTCCATCTAGATAGAACTTCATCAACATCAGGTGTACCTTGATAGTCCTCTTGGAGGTGTGTAGATGGGGTGTGTTCAGACATGGAATGTGTCGTTGGGCCTGAACCGTCCATCACACCTTGGCTGAGGAATCTCTCTCTAGATTCCAACTTTGCAATTCTTCTAGCCATATCCTCTTGGAAGAGCCTTTCTTGGAGGTCACCAGCATCATCATGAGCAAGAGAAGCCTCATCTTCTTCAAGGTTTTGAGCAAAACCTTTCTTCTTCTCCTTCCTACCCCATGATTCTACTATTTGCTTCTAGTTCAGGATCTCAGAATTGGAATTTTACTCCTGTGAACAGGCAGCAACTCTATTTTCTCTAATGTCCTAGGGCTCCTCCACAAGGTCTAGAAGTTCCATTTCTCCTTCGAAGTATTCTCATCCTAGCCTCTAAATATTTAATTTGTTTGGCTAGATTATCCTAAAAGAGTCTTTCTTGGAGGTCACTAGCATCATCATGTTGAGTAGGAGCAGTTTCAAGAGAGATGTGCTGGTTCGTAATGCTTCCCCCAAAAGAAGATTCATGATCTAAGGAGTTTAGAAGGTTCATCTCCATGGGAGGTTGTCCCAGTTCCCTTTGATGCTTGAAGGCTAGGTGTACGGGGTCAAGATCAGGGTTGATTGATGCATCAGATGAGCTGGAGTGAGCAAGTGCCATTTGGTAGAAAGGATTTGGTGCATAAGACAGGGATTTCTTTAGGATAGGAGGTGGCATGCAAGGCTAACTGCCTTGAATGAATGGATTCTTCCATTTTTATACCTCCTCCTCCATGGATTATAAGGCCTGAGCTTGCCTGAACAAACACACATCTTTGTACATCAGTTCCTGCTGATAACCATACTGCTCATCCAGTCTGTCTATTTCCATTACTTGCTTCTCAAACTCTAGTGCCACCTCCCTTATCATTGAAGTGCAACTAGGAGAGCTACTTGAGGTGATTACATGAAAATTTTGAGTCTGATCGAAGTCATATGAAGGAAAACAAGGTTCATGATTTTGTGCAAAGGAATTATACATACAAAAAGTGATTTTTGATGGCACTAGGCTGCTTAACCAGCTGATTCAACTCAGATTCGCCATTGGTGTTGATGCAAAATCCTCTAAAGGCTGGTCAATTGAAGAACACACCAAAAATTCCTCAACTCTTTGGACAAAACCTATCCTAGTTGGTCCCACTAGGCATGCCAAAAATTGTTGACATAGTGGATTACACCTGGGGCAGGAGGTTGAGCTCTTGCCTTTCCACACACAACAATGGAAACTCCCCTCTCATCTGTGGGACCGGTGAAGCTGGAGGGGAGAGTCTCTAGGTAAGGGCTAGCTCCCTCTGATGCATCTGAATTGTTCCAATAAGTGTTAATATAGGTATATAGATATATAATGGGGGTGAAAAGGGAGAAGGATTATAGGAAGACAAAACTACTCTAAAAGAGGTGATGCACCAAATGATTCGACCTACTCACACTCACACTTGAAGCCAGACAAACACATACGTACACTTCAAACTGGAAGAAAGACTAGGTTACAGGAAGCTTAGCAGGCAGGCTTCAATGGAACACACAGAAAATAAAGACTCACTAAAGGTGCTGTAGAAAGGCACACTACATAGTAGCTTCTCTTGTCTCTGCATTTCCAAATACATCTCTTCTTGTCACCTATAGAAATGGCACCTTGTAGACACCAAGTGTGTTGGTGTTAAACCTGTGGAAGCATTAAGAAGTAATGACTAAACACAAATTGACACTCAGACACACATAGAGATGTCTAACCAGAATAGAGGTAAAAATGCGTTTATTGATTTCAGGTGAAAATTTTCCAGGGCTTCGCGTTACAAATGTGAAAGATCCTTTTTCAAATGACAAGTCTCCAATATATAGAGGAAGAAAGGAGGCCTTTTGGCACCCTTTTTACAAGTGACCCATGTGCCTTCCGAGCATTGGGATGAGGAAGCCATCTAAAGATAATGTTGTGTCAGCGCTTGCCAAGATTCAAAATTATGAGCCACACCATTTGCCTGCTCATCAATGCATATTGAATAAAATAGGTTGCATCATTCACTATTTGTGCCTCTTGATGATCACATGGTAGGTACTATGTCAACCACTAGAATAACTCCTTAAATTGACACTTTCCTGTGCCACTTAGATCGCTTTATCTACTCTTTGAAATGTTCCCTACCCTTCACAAGGGCTTTTGGACCCATAACTACCCTCCACAAGGGCACTTGCCCTTCGGTTTTGGGACGCTCCTTTGAACCAAGTCATTGAACTGACCCATTGAACCAAAAATGGTTCAACGGTTCAATGGTTCAACACTGCGCACTGAGCCTTTGTTGAACAAAGCCTTTGAACCTTTCTCGCTTGAACCAACCGTTGAACCAGTTCAACATTTCAACATTGCGCATCGATCCTTTGAACCAAGCTCATTGAACTATCTAATGAACTGAGTGTTTGAACCAAATGATGAACCCACCAATTGAACCAAGGCATTGAACTAACGCGTTGAATTTAAAGCATTAAACCAAGCTGATGAACTGATTGATTGAACTAAGCTGATTAAACCAAGGCATTGAACTTGCCGATTGAACCAAGGCATTAAACCTGCTGATTAAACCAAGGCATTAAACTGGTTCAATGGTTCAACACTGCCAACCTTCCTTGTGAAATTCTTTAGATAAGAGCCCAAAGAAGCCCTGTAAAACCCAACACTCTCTGAACTGATTCTTCATGCGCTAAAAGACTAACCTACAAAGTTCGTAGAAGTCCCTATGAAGTCCATAGATTTAGACCTGCAGAGTCCATATATTTAGACCTATAGAGTCCATAGAAATTCTTGGACTTGTGAAATCAAAAAAGAAATGGCCTAGAACAACAGGGACAGAAGGGGACCAATTTTTGGCTTGTTGGGCAAAAAATGGTCAACAGTCCTCTCATGTTTGAGGTAGGTAGTGTTGATTTATAATTAAGAACTCTTGAGATTCACTTGAGGAGAAGTCTAATGTATGTGAAATCAGATGCGATGGTGGTAAGACAATTAAGTGTCTAAAAGATAACCATAGGTCATACATCGATGGGAGTGAAGAATAAAAGGTCTTTCTCAACTAAGAGAGAATGATCAAGGCATTTGAGGACCTGATCTTCACCCTAATAGAAATTAGACTGGGTGAGCCATGGGGAGTTGTAATCACCCCGTCTATGATGATTTGGGTCAAAGAACCCAAGTTTATTTTGTAGGTAGAACTAAGTTTCCCATTCTACAATAATTCATCTCATGGGAAGGCAATATTTCTTGCCTTCCATAGTTTCAATCATGTTAAAGTCACCACACATAATCCAATGTGCATATGGGGGAAAAATAAATTCAATAGTAGTTGTACCAAAGGTTCAAATTATGGTAGAAGGGATATAATTTTATAATTTGGTAAATAGAGGTTTTATGAAGTGAACAAGAATAAATGTCTATTCTTACATCTATTAAAACCCATGGCTTATGATCTTTTATTACTTTTCATTCACACACCACTATACAATAATAATTTAATATTCTAGTGGAGGTGATGGTGGAAAGTGAGGTTATGTGTCTCTTCATATAAGCAATGTTAGAAGGAGATATTTCATTTCATGGTAAGCTTGAGAAATGGTGAAGTGGTGGGGAAGGGAAAGACCATATATAAAATATAAGCAATGAAATATTTAAATGTGAAATAGGAAATGATAGGGTATTTAAGGTGATGGATTCAAAGAAGCTCGGGTAGATACACACACAAAGTTATTTGACATGGCACATTTGTTAATACAATCTATAACTTCTAATGAAAATTTTAAGTTACCCATTACATGATTTTAACATGTGTCCTCTTAGTGAAATCATGTGTCAACTATCCAACAGATCTTCTTAAATCATAGATAATGCACCACATGTCAATTTCGATGATTTTTTGGTATGATTAACCAAATTCAATACACCTTTATATCCATATGACCTTGTCTCCTAAGGAAGAAATGGAATGCCATCTATTTGATTCTATTATAACATAAATACCTTTCCCTCCATTGATGTTGCACCCCTTTTCACCTAGACACCAAAACACATTATTGAAGTTATAATTTAATAATAATAATATAAGATAATATTATATTTATGTTATTATTTAATTAAAATGACAAATAATTATATCTATTATATAATACATAATATAATTGAAATATAGTATACTATATACTATATTATAATATAGTATTGGTGTAAAACCAAGACAAAACTAGTGTAATCTTAGTCTAGCGTATACAACATAATAAATGACAAGTATTGTCAATCCATCTATCAAACTAGTGTAAAATTATGCAAGAAAGTGGTAATATGCCATGCACATACCCCAAATCTGAAATCTGGGTGCATATGGATTATGAAACTGAGTAATCTCATGTAATTTTCTAAAAAAAAACATATGTGAAATCTATGAGACACATGCCATGCAAGATGCCCGCATTCTAAGAAAAATATGATAAAAGAGGATGAACATAACTATTGTATGCCTTATTCTTCACCAAAACCTTAGTGAAATGATAAAAGAGGATGAACATAATCATGAGGTAAAAGGGGGTTAATGGTTAAAGTTTTTCCTGATCTCAATACCCCCTATGTTGAGTATTCCCTACATACCAACACTCTAAAGAGGGATTAAAATTCATGTAGTTGTCCCATGTTATGGTGATGTGTGTGAAATATAGGTGGAAAGTGTTAAATGTTAGTGCAATCATAGTGTGGCTAGATGCTTCAAGAATGACCTATGACCTTAGAGGTGTATGCAGAGTTAGCTCAGGGCTACTAGGGTTGTGTGGACTTTGAATTGGAAAAAATATGTGTTTTTATATTAATGTACAGTTAGATATTCTAGTGATTTTTAATCATATGAGTCTCTAGTGGATAATGGCATGAAAATGTGGCTTTATAGTGATAATTTTATAATTCTTTTGGATCGATATTTCAAAATGTATGGGATGACCCATTTTGTGAATTCAAATTTGAGAAATTTGTTATTATTTTATGGGAGGACACATTTATCATAATTGAATAGTAATAGGGAGAGGGATCGTCCAAATAGTATAGCCTTATCCAAAGAGTAGAGATAACTAAATGAAAAGTGTGGATTAGTATAAAAGTGAGCTTAGGTTTCTTAGGATGTTAAATAGGGATAATTATAATCATAATTTCCTGAAGAGGTAAGGATCATATACATAAAAAGTGAAGTAAAGGTGGTCATGGACCATGGAATTGGGCATGATCCAAGTGTGTATGAGGAGTAGTCACAAGTGCATTATTTTAACAAAAAATGTTAATTTATGTGTCTAAAAGTAGATGTGTCTTATTTTTATAGACTCGAGGCTTTAAGGCCTTTGGTCCATGAATAGATCAAAAGTAATATAAATTGCATGGATAATGGTTCATCAACACATGATGAATTGTGATTGAATTGTAGTCTTATAAAATTGATTTAGCTTGGCCAATCACTAGGAAGAGTAAAAGAACAAAATTATGTGCCATAGTTGGATCATATTCTTGCAAACCTCAGTCACCTAACCAACCTCCCTTTCACAAAAATAGTGTGAATGAGTGAGATAGTGATGCATGTAGCATTTGATTGGGCCGTTGCCTCACACTCCTTGGATGCCATGCCAATACCTCTTTGAACCAAAAGATTATGATACTAGCATGCAAAAATACATCATGTGGCACTAAGCAAAGGGATTAAGATTCTTGTAGCTCACAAGTTGGTGAGAGTATGAGAATGAACCACATGGCCTTAGAAAACCAAGTTATCCCTATGATTAGTCTGAATTCCATGATAGAGCAGTAAAGCAACAAGTGGAAGATAGGATAATAACTAGGGCTTAGATATTCTAAGCCACAAGCTTGAGATGATGTTGATTTAGTCACCTAATTGGTAATATGTCAATTAAAGGTGACTAGCTTTGACCTATCCATGATTTTAGGGAAATTAAGTAAACATAAGGATAAGATTAAATTATTAATTTTGGTTTATTAATTATGCCATTATATAAATAAATTAATGATGGAACCTTTTGATGGATTTTATTTAATGCTTTTCTTAGACAAATCTATAGTCATTTTATAGGTTTTTAGATGTTCTGAGTCCAATGCTGAGGTATTTTTAACCTCTAAGCAATCTAGATGATTGTTATTTTATGGACCCCTAACCCATAGATCACATGTTCAAAACCTGGTGCGTGTTAGTGTTATCACGACCTAAATATTATACCCATATTAATCCGATAAGATTAATTATGGCAATTGTCATGAGGTAGTTTTGTATAAACATGTATTTTATTTACATATATGTGTAACTCTTTAGTATGTAGTTTACATATTTTGTTAGCTTAGAATAAAAATTGTAGTTGGTTTTGGAGTGGTACATAAAGATGATAAAAAATTACAATTCTCTTAAATTTTTGAAAATTATTATTAACTCCCATATATAAATTATAAAACTCCTATAAAGATAGAAAATAAAATACTTAAATTCATGGATCCAAAGCCTAAAAACTTTAACCAGTTCTTATTTATTATTTGGGTGGTGTAGGATTACTTGTATGGTTAGGATGCTATTACATCATACCTGCATCAAATTATCTTTTTTTATTGGGGATTTAATAAAATTACATCGAGTTTATCTCATTTGGATTGATGTCATGATCCATAGATCTCCTCTCTAATACAATTTGATGCATCATAAACCAAGGCTATAGACATCCATTTTTTTATTCTCCCTAAATCCCTATCAACATGTACATAGTAACTTTCAATAGAATTATTAGTTGTACTTATACCTAATTTAATTTGGGGTCATGTTATACACTCGATATAAAAAGGGAAAATAATATTTACTAGCAGTTACCCAAAAGGTACAAGTTACAATAGAAGGAATGTAATTTTAAGTTTCGGTAAAGAGGGGTTTTATAAAGCGAATAAGTGTAAATTTTTAGTCATACATTTCTCAAAACATATGGATTATAACATTTTCTCACATTTTATGCACACAACACTAAGAAACAATCTGATATTTCTAGTGAAGGTGATGGTGCAAAGAAAGGTTGTATGTTTATTTATACGAAATATATTGGAAGGCGACATTTCATTTCATGGTGAGATTTAGAAATGGTGAAGTGGTTCAGAAGGGAAAGGCATTGTAGAACATATAAGTGGTAAAATATTTAAATGTGCATTGAAAAATGAGAGAGTATTTAAGGTGATAGATTTGAAGAAGCCTGGTAGATACACAAGCAAATTTGTATGATATGGCATGTTGTCAATACAATATGTAACTTCTAATGAATTTTTTTTTTAACCCAATACATGATTGTAACATGTGTCTTCCCAATGAAAGCAGGTGTCAACTATCCAATGGATCATCTTAAAGCATATAGAATGTACCATGTGTCAATCTAGATAATTTTTTGGTGATTGACCAAATTCAATGCCCCTTTCAAACCACATGGCCTTGTTTCCTTGGGAATAATTTGAATGTGATATATTTAATTCTATTGTTACATAGATACCTTTCCCTCCATTGATGTTTCATCCCTTTGCATCTATACACCAAGAAATATTATTAAAGTTATACTTTAATAATATACGATAATATTATATTTACGTTACTATTATAAAATGTGTAATAATAATAATAATAATAATAATAATAATAATAATAATAATAATCACATATATTACTACTATAATAATAACACATATACATAATGTTAACATATATTATATACACTATTATATTAAATTAGTGCAATAATTATAGTTTATTAATATATTATATTATAATTAATTATTGTATAATTAGTAAATTACAATAATTAATTGTAATATATTAATAAACTATAATTATTGCACTAGTTTAGTTTAATATAATAGTATATATTATATATATTAACATTATGTATATATAAAAATAAAACATTACATTATATTATTTATTTATAATCATATTGATATTGATATTATATGTATATATAATAATATTTATTATATATTAAATATAATAAAATTAAAAAAATCTATAAAAATAATCACAATAATATATAAATATAATATTTAATATATTATTATATATAATAAAATATAATAAATAATAATTTATTAAAGATTATAATTAAATAATGAAACCCGTGGCTATCACTTGGAGGAAAACATGCAAGTTGTGGTAAAACAACTTCAGCTCATAATACTTGTCTTCTTTCTCAAGTTCACTCTAAGCCTATGTAAAATCTTTTTCATTAAAGCAACATTAGTATGGACTACACAACCAATAATTCTCTTCTACATCTTCACAAAATACATGTGAGAGAGACTTAGCCATTGAACACCAGGGGAGACCTTGTACACTAGTGGAATTTAGTTTTGGCCCTCCACTAACATCTAATAAATTCTTTTGCTCGAGAATGTGTTATATTTTAATTTTTGTTTAGGTTTTTGTATTTGGATTTGGCATGGACAATGGAGAACATGATAACTTAATCTATTATATATAATATGTAATTATAGCAGTTAAATTATTTTTATTTTTTAATTATTTTTTGTGAGTTTACTTCTCAACAAATACTTGTTTTTTTCATTTAAGTAATTTTTTGTACGTTTCATAATTGACAAGATTCTTTAATTATATTTTCCAAGTAATTTAATTTAATAGTTGAATTTACTCAATATTTTGAAGAATTAAAAGTTTAATAATTATGACTTACATAACCTATAATTATTATAGTATTTTTTAATTTTTTAATTTAGATTTATTTTCTTCAAAGGTGAGAGGTGAAATGTAATGTTTTTTTATATGTATTAATAGTATGGACATAGGGATTCTCTAATGAAGTTGAGATTTTTCAGCAAGCTTTTATGTGAGGCTTTTCAATCAAAGATGAAGAGATGATTTCTTTATTAGTGATAAAATAAAGTGAGCACTTATTCAATAAGATTATCTTCAGCATTATCAAAACTGCATTTTAAACATCACTATGTAATAAGTTTCAATCAACCAAATTCATAAAATACATCTAAAAACAATAGAGTTTATTCTAATTCTCAATCATACAATAGAAAAAATTAAAGTTAAAAATATATTATTATATAAAAAAATTTAATTGTAATTTTAGATTCTTAATTGTATTCAATTATATTGCAATTGTTGTATATTCTTAATATCATATTTGTATTAACTATAATATAGACTTTACTTTTCATTGCATTTTTATATTGCATTCAAATCAAGCAGTGCATTTTATTTTTTACAGGTTCAAGTGCATTATAATTTTACATCACTTACAACATTATAAGTTGGGGTTATTGTCTAGGTAATACTTATGTGTTATTATTTGAACAAAAGCAAAAAGTTTAAGAAAAAATATGCATCTATACATACTTGACCAATGGGAAGTCATGAAAGGGTATATGATAGATCCATAGATAAATCATAGCATGTGGCCTTAAAATGAAATGCCTTTGGCATAAAGGAAAAAATGGATTAAATATATTTTTGATTAATTTTGGATGATGTGCCTTTTCTATTCAGTGTGGAGTATGAGGGATAGGAATCAGGTAGGAAAAATTATCCTACACCATTTTTTAAATATTAAATATGGTAAATTATTTTATATAAAAAAAATGTATAGTGATAATGGAGGGTAACGAAAGTTATTTTTAAATAAATTTATTAAAATGAAAATGAAAGACAATTTTGAAGGTAGAAAAGGAGTTTTGATAGAGTTTTCTATGTGTTAATGTCATACATTTATTATTATATTGGTAGAAATTTGATTTTTCTTTTTAATAGGATTGTGTATTCATTTCGTTATACCCATCTCATTACTACTCTTGGAGTGGCTTTCCCTTCTTTTAAATGCCCTCCTCTTTAGGTCTTACAACATTTTTTGTAGATATTTATAACATAGGATTAAATAATAATGGATCTAAATCAAGTACAAAACATTATCTCCAAAGTCTTTCATGAGGTATTGATACTACCCCTATAACTCCTCCTGACATTATTTTAGATTTCCCTGATTTTGATAGAAATTGCATTTTTTTGAAAATTTATACTTGTAGCTTATTTTGTTGGTCACACCCCCTACGAAGGCCTTTTGAAAGTTTGGGTTCATAATTCTTGGATGAAACCTCATGATGTTAAGCTTAAGGATGCTAAAAATTTAACCAAAGTTTTTTTTTTTTTTTTTTAAAGGTCAACATTGTTGACCATTGTCATGCTATTGTTTCTAATGGACCTTGGTTCATTCAAAACAATCTTATAGTGTTTTTCACTACACCCAAGACTTTATTATCTTTGAGCATGCTAAGCTCAAATTCCTTGTGTAGATAGAGTTCCCTAGCCTCACTTTTCCCTTGTGGGGTTTTATGCAGTGTCGGTCAAATCCTTAGGACATTTCATAGGATTTGAACTTGATAAATTATATGTAGCCCAACCTCATAATTGTATTTGCATTGAACTACATATTTCCAAATACCTTAAACATAAAATTGACATTCAAATCAATGATAAGAGGATCGCGTAGCATTTTATTTAAATGAATATTCCCAACACTTATATTAACAAGCTATGGATCAAAAAATATGTGAATGATTGTTAATGGCCAGTGTCAAACCCATCCAACCTCCAAAAACCTCTCCTGAGGTGAAACAAATAATTAGATGTCCATAGAAGTGTGGACTATAGTTTCAAAAAATAAGAACTCATGTTCTATAGGAAAATACCTAGCTACTATATACAAATGCATTAATAGTTCGTTAGCTATTCATCAGTAGGTTTCTACCTCCCAACAGGTAGTGTCACTACTAGTCCACACCCCTTAAGCAGTGGTCATGTTTTTAGTTTCTCAAAACCAACTGATGGCTTCCCAATTATCACTTCCTTTTTTAGAGGTGATTTAATTAGGAACAATTGAGAACCTTGTGGAGTTAGATAGTAAGGCAGTTTACCATTGTGAATGTAACCTTCACCATCTACAGATAATGGTGAATACATTCAAGACAAGTAATGAATTTTTTAACTATATGATTTCATGAAAAGTAACCATCTATCCTACCTAGCTAATAGATTTTCCACCTTAGCCGAGATCGATGAGGAAAACAATATACAAACAAAGGTTGATTAATGATTATATACTCCTAGAATGTATGTGGCCTTACGGACATGACCCATGAATATATTGTTCTAGAAACATGTCAATTTTTGGAAATTTATAAATCTTCTGCCTACTATAAGTAAAGATATTTAGCTTTTATCTCACATCTACCAACTGAATGATCTGGCTGGGGACTATCTGCTAGATGAATAATAATGAGATGGGACATAAGGGAGTGGTAACTTTAGTTTCCCCATCCCTTTCACATGAATTTGTTAGTTGGGGTTTAAATCCTATTCAACATGTTTTGTAGACCTTGTTTGACTTTAATGGCCTTGCCCTTGGTATTGCCAATATTTATGCATCTAATGACATTGTGGAAAGGACAGAGTTTTGGCATTGGTTGGGAGATTATCTTCTTGATGCCAACTAGGTTCTATGTGGTGATTTCAACATGGTAGCATCTCATGATGACAAAGAGGTGTTATTCCTAATGTGTTGGCGCTTTAGTGAAAGAGAGGCATGGTTTTACATGTGTAATAAAATCACTCTCTTTGAACCTAACCACCATCGTCACCTTTTAACCACCTCACTGTGGTTTACATGGTCTTAATGTCTAATAAGGTCATGATTGGGTTCCAAGAAGATTGATAGAGCCATGATGATAGAGCAAAACATATGTTCATTTCTTAATAATTTTGATTAGCCTACATTTGTCATTACTAATGCTCTTCTTTCCAACCACCTTTCCATAAAGTTTGAGCTAGAATGGCTTTCTCCCTCTCTAAGGAGGTCGAATATGCAATTTTATATTAATACTTATCTTTACCACTCATGGACTAAGAAGCACATTGGTAGAATATAGAATATTGCTCCTCTCCCCCTTGGTGATCTTGGGTGGATTGAATGGTGGGCTGATGCCATTAGTAGGAAGTGGCCTTTATTGGCATCTATATCAAACAAGCAAATATTTTCCATCACAATGCCCATGAGGCATCACAACATGAGCACATTCATATTTCGAATAAATTAGATCTCTCTCCTTTCAATGAGAATTCGTAGATGCATATTGTTATGTGGCAACACAAACTATAAGTTTAAGATCATTATCAAGCTTGAGGAGCTCAAATTTGAGAAAGAATGCCCTAGATAATTTAAATTGGAGATAGAGCTTGTAAAGAATTCTTTGTTCTCCTCTATTCTAGGGAAGTGACTGATCGTATGAAACTATTAACAATGTTGATTCCTTACTTACAAGCCTTCTTGATATTTTGAAAGCCTTTAGTTCTCATTATCACAATGTTTCACTGATCAACCCTCCTACCAAATTGTGGGCAAACTCTACTCCAATGCCTTCATGTTGTGCCTTACAAGCTCACTAAAGCTTAGAGAGTGGCTTGTGATTAGTTGCTTTCCATTGAATAACTTCAAGAGGCCATTATGTAGATGGCAATCAAAGCTCCTGATATTGATAAGTTTCCTTGTGAGTTCTATCAACAACTATGAGACACTATGGATCATGACTTACATTAAGTCTTTTTGGATGCTGTCGAAATCAATTCCCTTGGTAGGGTTATCAATTAAGGTAACAGTAAATTTAACTCTTAGTTTGGGGACCTTGAGCTTATTACCAATTGGTAGGGTATCACCCTTCTCAATTTCCCTTACAAGATCATTAGTATGACCCTTGCTTTCCAAATAAGGTATTTTTCCCCCTTCATTATTCACTTCAAATAAATTGGTTTTATTTACAACCATTAAATCCTTGATAACATTATTTTAGTATAGGAGGGAATGTAATGAGCCTTAATAACGTTATTTTTATGTAGGAGGGAATGTAATGAGCCAAAAAGTTTAATCATAAGACTTTGTTGATCAAGATTGATTTTTGAAAAAGCCTATAACAAAATTGAATGGGCATTTATCTTGGCTATGCTTTAGATACTCAAGGTACGTTCCAAGTTTGTTGGTACAATTATAATGTTTTTTCAAGAGACGGGACACTACATCACCATTAATGACGTGCAATATGAACAGTTTGACCTTTTTTCCCTATTTATCTAGCCCCTTCCCTCTATATTTTAGGGAGGGCTTAGCTAAATTATTAGATACTTCTTAGCATTGGCGGACATTACTACCAGGTATGTGAATTTCTACTCACTTTTTTATACAATTAGCTTTCTATGCTAATGCTTCATACCATGGTGCAAGAGGTGAAACGGCAGGGTCGATTATCGTTGCGCACATATCTTTGAAGTTTTATGTCCCAAAAATGTTTATTTAATGCAAAAACCACGCACCGCTGTTTCCTATAAAATAAATCATGCTGGCGCATAGTGTTCACAATGGAGCATTTGCAGAATTTGATTGGCCATTCCACTTGCGCTGTTAGCCGTTTTTAATTTTTAAAAATCATATTCGAATGATGCGGCGGCGTTGATATCACAAACGGACTAAGCACGGCGATGAATGAAGATTTATTTATGAATGCAGATCTGATTTACAAAACCTTCGGATCCGTGTCGGCAATTGCCAAATGAATGCAGGGTTGTACAAACTGATGTAGAATTTGATCTTTTGTAGTGGAAAGGCGTTACCATTAAAGGAGAGGAAACGTTCCATAATCAGATCGCCGTGCTTTCAATAGCATTTACAAGCATTTAAATTTCATTGACAGTGCGGTGCAGATTTGTGGGTGTTACATATTCTCAGAATAGAAACGAAGTAGCAATCAACCAACTTCATATAATTGCAATTCATAAATCTACCAATGGTGGTGTTATATATATGCCGTGTTTTCTCATTCTCAGTTATAGATCACAGAAATATAATCTTGACCGTCGATAAAAAAGAATGGGGTTTTTGCAAAAAATGATTTCCTTTTGCCTTGTTTTTTCCATTGCAACAGCCGCTCAACATGATGCAGATGATAAACCACCCAAGCATAAACCTAATGTTGATGGGTACGAGGTGGATATCGCAGAGAGTTTGCTGAATGTAATGGACTTCTTGCAAAAAGCAGAGAATGCCAGCATAAATGACGGGCTATGCAAATTATCCATTCAAGCTGCTATAAATTCTACGCCATGGGTACAGACCCTTGTGCTTAATAACAGCTATTATGCTGCCATCAAAAGATTAGACACTATCAGGGACATGCTGTCCAACTGCTCAGAACTTCATTTGCCTGATAACGTAAGACAAAATTTCAGCAATTGTTTCAATCAACATAAGGGATCCAAAAATTCGTAAATTCAATTTTTTTTAAAAGGTGAAAATCTTTTTTATTTTATAATATTTAATCTATTCTATTTTTAATGTTATGTTACTGTATTTTCTTCAGATTTATGCTTCAGAGGCTTTGATGGACTTCACAGACCAAGCTTCTAAATATGTTGATAAGACCACTGTACTAATTGGTGATCTAAAACACCTGTGGAAAATCAATAATGACACATTTTCAGCGTCTTTATTTACAGAGGAATCATTTGCAAGAAAAGGTGAGCTGAATTTTGTTTCAATAAATTTTATATAATTGAAATTTTCTAAGTCCATTCAAACCATAGAAATAATATATTTGTTTAAAAAAATTAAATAATAGATAGATAGATAGATACCACTTGTTTTACGGGGTGATTTTAGTTTAGTTTGAGGATATTTATTTTGTTAAATTTCTTTAGTCTCATTCTTTACCAGTACTAAGAATTGATTTTAGATAAATTCTTTGCAAATCAAATATTTTATTTTTTAATTTTTTTTTTAATGAAAATCAAAATTAAAAGATTATTAATTGGATAAATATTTACAAAATTAAATAAAGAATGTTTTTTTTTAAAAATATTAATTTAATTTTTCTAAAATTTTATTCTTTTTATTTTAATTTAAAATTATTTATATTATTTAAAATATTTTAAAATGTAAAAGTTTTATTTAATTTAATTTTAATATTCATTTAAATTAATATTTATTTTTTATATTATAATTTTAAGAGATGTAATGTAATTTAAAGCTAACAATATTTTATATTATTATTTTTAATTTCGTAAAAAAAATTGATATTCTAAATAAAAATGTAAAATTTTCATAAATGTGAGAATGTTTAAAACATTTAATAAAGTTTTATAGAAGATAAATTCGAGTATGTTTTTAACTATTTTAAAAGTTTCAAATAAGATATGTTATATAGAATTGTTTTAATATTGTTTATTATATTTCAAATTTTTAAATAATGGTTCAAATTTTTATATAATATTTTAACATTTTTAATATTATTATTAATAAAATTGATTAGTTAAATAATAAATTATCTTTTTTTGTTAAGGAAAATGTATTGTAGATGGTACAAAATGTCAATATTCAAGGTGTGGAGTTGGAAAACGACTTCCAAATTGTGCAATAGGCTTTGCAACAGGGGTTATTGGTGGTGCAAATGGAATATCCTATAAAGTAACCAAAAATGAAGACAATCCAAAGAATCCTAAGCCTGGGACACTTCGCTATGGAGTAAATATTGCCTCCTCTCAAAGACATGGAGTGTGGATAACGTTCTCCCATGACATGCTCATCAAACTTCGTGAAATGTTATGGCTCAAGAGCCACACCACCATCGACGGTCGAGGTGCCAACATCATCATCACTAGAAAGAGCATAGTTCTTGCCAGTGTTCATAATGTTATTCTCCATAACTTCCAAATCAACACTGTTAAAGAAAGCGACACGGTTCATATCTTCTCCGGATCGAGAAATGTGTGGGTTGATCACTTGACCTCTTTTGATGCAAAATTGGGGCTGGTTTCTGTGGTCCAAGGCTCTACAGATATAACAATTTCTAATTGTCATCTCTCTAATAAAAATTTCAACATGTTGTTGGGAGCTTCAGATAGCGATGCCATTGATCAAAACCTCAGAGTTACAATCTATAGAAACTGGTTCAAGGATTCTAGACAACGCATGCCTCATTGCAGGTAAGATACAATAAAAATGTCATTTAACTTTTTTTTTAAAAGTAAACTTGATACATAATAATGGATTCAATATTTTCCATAATCTTATAATTTAAAAGTAAATTTATTTGAAGATTTTCATATTTTTTAATGGTGATTATAAAAATAAATTATACTATTAAAGTTTAAGTAAAATATATGAAATTTTAAATATTATTTGTTTTAATGTGTAGGTGGGGATATTGTCATGTTGTGAACAATTTTTACAGTAACTGGGAATATTATGCTATCGGAGGACGAGTGCACGCCAAGGTGTTTTCTGAAAGAAATGTGTTTCAACCTGGAAAAAAAAGAGAGATCACACCATGGTTCAACAGTCATGGTTCTAGCTTAGACACAACTACTGCCATTCAATCTACACGTGATCTCTTCCTTAATGGTGCTACATTCCATCAATTTCTTGACTATGGAAAATTGGACCGTCCTAGTTATAAGAATTTTGACCACTATCCTCCACTCCTGTCAGCTAAAAAGATTTATAATCTTATTAAACAATGCTCTGGAAATCTCCATGGCGGACATGTTAATTTATGCAAACATACATGATAAAATTATTTAATATTATTATTTATATAATATTTTTTAAATTTAAATGTAATTATTATACATTTTAATAATATAATGGGATTATCATTAGATCGTTTCTTTTTTATGTTTAATTTTTTTATTCATTTATTTTATTGATGAGAAAGAAATACTTAGAATTAATTTGAAATGGATATAACATATAAGTAATATGGAGGTAATTATTATATTCATTTAAAGTTACATTTGAATGAAGTATTTTATATTTAATAAATTGATTAGATTTTTTTAATTTCAAATAATTATTGTTTCAATTTTAGTTTTTATGATTTTCAAAATACTTAATTTTTTTTATATCTTAAATCTAAAATAATATAAATATTTTAAGAATAATATTTTTTATTATATTTTATATAAATTTATTTAAGATATATATTTATTATAATTTTTTTTACAATAAATTATCTATTTTTTAATTTTTTAATATAATTATTTATCAAAATTTAAAAAAATAATTAAAAAATTAAATATTATTAATTACTTTTTCCTAAATCTATATATTCCAACTATATCAAAACAAATTATATGTAAAGATATGCATTTCCTTTCTCAATATAGATCATAAATACCTTCAAATCTTGACATTAAAATAATGATAATCACAAATTTATTTGAACTTTCATATTACAAATATATTCCAACTTTGTTATTAGAGTATGATTTTTTTTAGAATTTTTATAATTATTAAATTCTAATTTATTTGATTCTAAGTTAATTTTATCAAATTTTCACATCTTAATTATGTTAATAAAATTGATTTTAAATATTTTCATTCCATTTATTGATATAAATTAAGGATTCTTTCTCCATTTCACATGGACGAACCACAAATCTATTCCAAAGACTACCATGTGAATACAAATTAAATTTAAAGAAGTCCCTTCTCTTTATGTATACAAATCATAAATCATAAATTACAAGTTTAATCTTATATAAAAAGTTTGTTATCTAAAAATAATCAAAACCCAACATAAACACACCATCATTGCAGATTTTACAGATTTACTAATTACAACATTTTAAATCGTTCAATCCTAAATTTAACATAGTTTTAGAGATAAAGTTGTGAATTAGTTTTAAAAGGGTGTACATCCTTTATAAAAGGGTATATAACCATTTAAATTCAAGTTTGAAAATTTGGTTAGTTTTTTTTTTTTTCAAAAAAGGTACTCACTATTTATAAGATATGAAAAGTTTTTTAAAAATGAGTCCTTTTTTATCTCCCAAATTTATACATTCATTCACTTGTACAACCTGACGTGTAATCTTATTGGCTCTGACAATACAAATAACAAAAATTAATGTTATATCTATGGTTTCTAAACACATAATTCCCATTTTCAATCTATCTAGCAAAAATAAGATGTCAGATTTCATAAAAAATGCCTCTAAATGTTAAATCATCTTTTTTATCCACATTTTAATACATTTTTTCAAAAAAACATATGGAGAGACCTCAAACCATACAAATGACCACTCTAATGGATTCAAAACATTAAATAAACAATATCTTTGATATATTTTTGTACAACCCCTGTAAAGTATTATTTATGGGTTGATCACATATCAAGAAAATATCCATGTCATTGGTATGCGTTTCAAATTCATAAAAATTATCCATGCAACCAAAAGGGGACATACCTATATTAAAATTATGAATATATAACTATATAAATTATAGTATTGTATAACTATATATATTATATTATATACTAATAAGTGATAGGGTAAGTGCAAAAAGTGGAGGGGGGAGGGGGGAGGGGTGGTGGACGGACAAGCAGTAATTTGTGAATATTTTTGTGAATTAACCATAAATGTGTACACCTTATTGTACTAACACGTACATTCTCCTTATAACATGCACATGCTATAATGTGTATGTGCTAAAACATGTATGCATTCCTAAAAATATGCATTATGTAAGCATTACAAAGTTAAGAAAGTGAGCAACTAAGTAGCAGAGGGTGGTTTACTGATATAAATGTTAAGAATAAAGAATATAAATGTATGAAACCCTAAAAATGACTAAGTAGTGACTAAATTAGATCTTTAAAAACTATTTTCCAAATCATAAGTCATGGAGCTGTGAGATCAATTCTACAAGATGCTGAGTGAACTTAATTTATTTATACTTCAAATCTATTTTAGTAAATATAAGAAATTAGGTTAACTCAGCATCTTCTAGAATTAGTCTCATATTTCCATGACATACAATTTGGAAAATGGTTTTTAAAGTTCTAATTTAGCCATTACTTAGTCATTTTTAAGTTTTTAGTAATGAAATGTAGGGATTTTAGGGCATAAATTTTACAATTGATGTTTAATTTGGGTAAGTATATAGCATTTTTTTTAATTTTTAGGGTCTTCTAGATTGCCTGCTAACATTTCTAAGAGTTCTAGGTTTTTCAAAATTAAAATTGACAAATCAATGCACACCAAACCACTCCTTTATGTTAATCTTAATTATGATTAAGTCCCTTATAGGCCAAACTCGAAACAAAAACACCATAATCATTTATGACTAGGGTAAATGGAGAGAATTTAAGGCACATTTTTGTGTGATTGCCCCAATTAAGTTTGAATTTATGCCAAAGTGGTGTGCATGGGGAAACATGGACCACAATGGTTATCCATGCACATCCAAGCACCCCTTTATGCTAATTTTACTTGCAATTAAGCCCCTTATAGTCCAAAAGAGACACAAAAAAATTTAATGTACATTTGTTTATGATCATTCCATATCTCTCTAATATAGGAGAAAAATGTGTGGTTTGGCAATATAAGTCGTAATGTGACCCTTGCACATCCAACCAAAAATTCATGTTGATTTTATTTGTGATTAACTCTATTATATGATAAAAGTGACACAATAACACCATATTCACTTGCGACCATGGAAATGTGAAGAATATTTAGCACATGTATGTACAATCACCCTAATTTAGTTTAAATTCAAGCTAAAATGGTGTGGTTCGGTAACATAGGCCACATTAATGACCTACACACACCAAACCACAACTTTATGTTGATTTCACTTGTGATTAACTCCCTCATATACCAAAATCCACCTAAAAACATCATATCCACTTGTGACTATAACAAATGTAAATAATTTTGGGCACATATATGTGTAATTATCCAGATTCACTTTGAAATCAAGCCAAAGTGGTATTATTGGGGTAGCATGGATCAAATTAACAACCTATGAATATTTGTTTAACCTTAAAATGGATTTCTAGGTGATCTTATTATTAGTGGGCTAGATTTTATGAAAGGGGTATATAGAAATGAAATGGCACAAGGGTGATAATCAGACCTATAGTAGGCTAATTAGATGCTAAACTTAGATATAAGCATATGATGAATTCATAAAATTGAGATAATATAAATATGGAAAGTACAACTAAGCTATGTGTGGAAATAACAAAGAAATAATATACTTAGTTGGTTTTGATTCTAACATAGTGTTGGATATGAAATAGGTAGGAAGAACGCTGGAATATAGTTCTAGAATAGTTGTTAGATTATGGATCTAACACTTTTGGTGCTCTAGACACTAACATCATCCTAGGATAGTTGCATTAAAGCTACTATTTAGGTTTGAAGTGTCATGTATGGAATACTTGTTGGGAAAGGATGTGATAACCTAGATGCTTTTGGGTTTGGCATCATCTATGCTCTGGTACATCCAAATATGGGTCATGGACTACCATTGCTTGTGATGTGGCCTCTAACCACATAATGGATTCAAAAATCCATATCACTCATAATATATGAAAACATCTCATAATCCTGACAAACATATACATAATTATTCTTCCATAAATTAACAAATTCTCATTAACTTCACCTCACATACACAAGCTTAAATAAGCTTCTCTCTGTAAGATTAAACAAGCTTATTCTCACACATACAAAATACTTGGTTTCCAACCATGACAAGGAGGCTTTCAAATCTTTCTACCAAATCCTACATTCTTCTACCTCTAGTCTTCACACAAGGATTTCTTCCTTCTATCCTAGCCTACTCTAAAAAGTAAAGAATACATTCATTTATAGAATTACATGAGAGAGAAACAAAGGAAGCCCAAAAATTCAAAATATTCCACTTGTAAGGAATATTCATTAATAGTAAAAGGTGATCCACCATGTGATCCACTTTAGTTTAGATTCATCTAACAAGAGGAATATTCAAAAGGTGTTACCCTCTCGACACATGCTTCCAAAAACTACTAGAATCTCCTTTTAACATAGTTCAAACTCATTAACTTTTCTTCTCACATGGAATTCATCCCACTCTCATAATGGAGTTCAACATCAAGCCCTTTGTGTGCCTTGAAAGTATTGTGGCACCCCATGCCACCTAGACATCATGATTAGTGTCTGCCACCTCACCAATGAATAGTGTCTACCGCCCCATCAGTGAATAATGTCTTCCATGTCATCAATAAATAGTGACAACATAAATATTATTTTTCATCACATCATTCTCCTTTGGTTGAAAATAAATAAGTTATTGTGAGTTGTCCTAATTGTTCTCCAATATTTGTAGGCAAACACACACAAACACATGAGCACACAAGCACATAAACACACCACTCTATTTTTGGGTGATTCAAGATTTCAAAAACCCTTAAATTCTCTTGAATAAAACACCCAAGGTTTAATAATGTGATCTCCTGATCACATGGATGGGGTGAGTGGTAGAACTACTCTTTTGGTCATGGATTTTGATGACTATAACATCCCCTTCCAATACACCAATTACTCCAAGAAGTTGTCTTTCTTCCTCCACTTATAGCTTTTACACACTGGATTTCTTAAAACCATATTATTTTTCCAAAGATTTATCTATATCCCAATGGATTCACATGTGAGACTGCACCCATTATAAGCCATCCTCCTCCACCAAGATGATCTATCATACATCTCATCTTTCCATGTGAGCTCTAGCCCACCAAATTTTATCCACCTCCACCTAAATCCCTCTTGAATTTATTCACATATTATCCAACCACATGTTGGATTGAGTCTTCCACATCATCACAAATCACTTGTAGACCGTCTCTCATGGCTGCAACTATATCTATCTCACTCTCATCATGTGCACATACTTGCACACAAATATCCTCTACTAATTCATAATGCTCCAAAGGAATGTTTCATCTTCCTCTTCCATGATCCTCATGCTCTTAAATTTCATTATGGGATACCAATGGCCCATCCAAAACAAATCTCATG